>BFEA01000019.1:5802720-5815620 GCA_003427395.1 Chara braunii | reverse complement strand
CCTCCTATGTACTACGGGTGTGCCTCTTGAGCCTGCCGAAGGAAGCTGCAGCTGCAGCTCCTGCTCGAGCACGTGAGGAACAGGCTATTTTGGGCCTGTTCCGCATCCCTGTTTCCGTGCCTGAGTCTTAGGGGCAGGTCGAAACAATGAGGGCCTGAAAATGGCCCTCCGTTTCAGGCTGAAAACTCTGGGTCTGAAAAGACCCAGAAATAGGCTGAAACGAGGTAGGGCCTGCAGGCCCTTGTTTTTCAGCATCCAGGCTGAAATGAACGGGGCCTGTAAGCCCTAAGTTTTAGGCTTTTAGGCTGAATGTCCGGGACGGGCCCTGTAGGCCCGTGTGGCTACGCAGTATGCCACAAGGAAGCTGCTCGGTGGCAGCGAGGAAGAAGGGGTTGAGGCAGTCATAGCCAGGCTGCACTCACCATAGCTGAGTGGTGGTGGAGTAGCAGTGGTCCTTGAGGGAAGAACTGCTGCGGGATAGAGAAGAAGATGAAGCTGGTGTGACGAGGCACGTACCTGGTGTTGATCCAGGCAGGCTGTCCAACCAGAGTCTTCGAGCAGAATTGAGTTGACAACAACGTAAAACCTGTTGTAGGATATGAGCATCTGTCGGTAGTCCGGGCCAATAGCTGCCGATCGGCAACTTCCTTGTTGCGTGGTGGTTGATCGGAGGTGTTGGGAGGGATTTCATTACCAAGAAGAGACTTCAATGCTTTGCTTGTTCCTATTTGGTGTGATCTCACAGTTGGATGGAGTGATGAGAAAAATAGAGGAATTTCAAGCACACCCTCACGCTTTTTTTTTTTCTTTTTTTTTTTAAGACGGCCCTTGTGCAAGGCCTCTATCCTGGTGGTGGTAAGAGAACCACCGGGATTGAGGCTTTGCCTGGCGGGCCGCTCCATCTATTGGTGGGGAGCAACACCTGCTGGAAACCGGGTCCAGCGTCCCTTAAATACATCTTTTACAAAACAGTACATCATTGAAAGTGACGCCATTGTGCTGGAAACCGGGTCCAGTGTCCCATATCCAATCTACTCTTCCATACCTAACCTGCAGCAGGGTCAGGTATTGAGGGGAGAAACAACGGGGGGCACCAGTGGAGTCTCCCTCCATCCCTTAACCCCTGCCCTCCACCTACTATCCTCATGGCGCCTATTGTGTCTTTACTGAACATTAGACTCTTTCCTTAGAATGTACTGAGAAATTTATGCTGAGAATAGGGCTCAGCGTCCCATAAGATAAAAAACAGATAGTCAGGCCCCATCCCGGCATCCTTAACTGAATCATTTCAAACCAGATATTAATGGAAGTGGCACAAAACCGCGTCCCTGACCTAATAAGCATAGATTGTGCCTAGAATTATATCAGATTAATCGACTCATGCATCATCCCCCGGGCACATCTCCAGGGCCCATGGATGGGGAGGAAAGGGATCAGCAAACTCCTGGGCAGGTCGTAATGGAACTCCCGGGTCCACTTTTGTCCAATCATGAAAGTGTAGTGAATAATCCCTTTTTAAGTTGGCCCCCTGCTCCTCCTGCAGAGTCATGTCGCCCGACCAGCACACCTTTGCCAGCCATCCCTCCCTTTTCCCCCCAATCCAGTCCTCACAGAAACGGGAGATGATCCTATCAATATCTACCTTAGTATGCGCCAGGTTTAGATTGTCCTTTGTACTCTGCCATTGTGCAGAAATCTCGCACTGCACCAGCAGGCGCAATTGCTCCATAGATTCCCCCTCTTCCACCCTGGCCCCTTCCAATTCCAGAGGATGGAATGCCTACCCAAGGCAAACATATTCCTCAAAAATGTGTTTCCCTGAGACTGGGGGAAGTGGCCCAGTAATATGGTCCTCCAGTCCCAGGGCCAGGGGGAATCTGGAAAAATGTGCCGCCAGATTCTGTCCCACCATCGCCGTAGGAGTACGGCAGCCGGGCACTACAAGAAGATGTGTTCCATTGTCTCGGCCCTTTTTTGGGCAGGGAAATTCTAGAGGCACCATCGGCACCAGGGTAACACCTTCCCTTGTTGTTCCAATCATGTATGATCGATCAGCCAATCGTTGGTAGGGCCGAAATTTTGGCGGGCCTTTTCCGATATTCCTTAAACCACTGGATAGGCTTGAGTAGGCCTTATCAATATTGAGCTGACGATGGCACCTGTCCTCTACCACATCTCTAAGCCCGCGTCTAGGTCTAAACATGCGATACGCCGACTTAGTGTTTAAGTTTGCTAACGCTACTGATATCGTCCTCCCGTTCCTTCCCGATACTCGTGGACCCTTTCGCACCCAAGTCCACTCCTCGTGGTCAAAGGGGAGGTCTTCAATCGGGGTCATTGGCCAGTATGCTCTCCATCCATTTGCCTCTTCTAACACTCAGATGTGATAGACTTCCTTTTTCTCCTTCCAGATGAACGGGAGTCGACTCCCCAGTAATTGGCCGTTCATGGAGGGGGAAAAGAGCTCAATTAGCACTTGTACGTGATCGACTAGGTGTACCCTGCCTACCTGAGTGCCATGACCTGGTAGACCGACCCAGTCCCCCTCCTCGAGGGAGGGGCCTTTCTTAAGTGTGGCATACCACTGGAGCGGAAAACTCCCAATCAGACTATCTCGCGCTAACTCCGTGAGGTGACAGTACCTCAGGCATCCGCGCATTCTATTGCCTTTTTTCCACTCCCCTGAGTCTTTATCCCAAAGGTCCCCCACCTTCCTAATTTTGTGCTTCACCCAACCGTTCCACGGGGGGTCCGAGCAACATCTTACTTGACCCAGGGAGTCGGCAATTAACCTGTTGCCGAACAGGGGTTGCCTAAATACTTCCTCCCACCTTCTTGGCATTGCACGGTCCGGGATTGGGAGTTTCCTCCATGTACGGAGGAGACGTATCCAATGTTCATCTGCCAGGTCACCATTCCTATATTTCCTTGGTAACCTCCAATACCTGTCCTCCAACCACACCAAGGGGCCGATCTCGGGAGGGGCCTCCGGTGCCAAGGCAGCGATCTGTGCCAAGGCTAGGGGGACCCAGGGGAAAGAGGGAGCAAAGACGATGTGCTGAATCCAATGGATGCTAAGTGCCTGAAACTGTGTGGAAGGGTCCACAATTCCGAGACCACCACCGGCCTTAGGCTGGATAACCGATTCCCAAGCAACCCAACTAATGGTGTGGGAATTGTCACAATCCCCTCTCCAGAGAAAGGCTGCCAACTGACACTTGAGGGCCCTGAGCCCGCCTTTACTCATGGTCCACAAGATAACCTTGTACCAGAGGGTGGCTACGACGACGTTGTTAATGACTAGGGCCCGCCCGAAAATTGAAGCGTGCTTATGGTTCCAACTAGCCAGTTTAGCTTGGGCCGGCCTTCCTAGGCATTCATCGTTAGTATCTAGCTTACCTCTGGCCGTAATCGAGGCTCCTAAAACTCTGAGAGGACAATCATGAGGGAGCCACTTAATTCATGGGTCCTCAGGGGGTCTTCCCCCTTGGTGGTGCATCCACCAGCCAATAGTCTTCTGTCCCCAGTTCACAGTCATGTCATAAATTCTACAAAAGCGGCACATCAGGGCTTGGATCTCAGCCATGTTTTGTGATGTTGCCTCAACCAGGATGGTGAGGTCGTCGGCAAACAAGAGCAAATGGGCACTGCTTCTTCAGGGATATCTGTAATCTTTATTCGGGTGTGGTCTTTGTTGTGTCTCAGGTTAGCCGATAGTGCCTCCATTATGACCAAAAAAAGGAACGGGGCAATGGGATCTCCTTGCCTAACCGAACGTTGAAGCATAAAGGGGGGTACCACCGATCCATTAACCTGAACACACGTGGTAGCATTTTTATGCAGGATTTTGACCCAACGTCGGAAGATCGGACCAAAGTTCATCTTATCTAAACATTTGTCCAGGAACTCCCAATCTACATGGTCGTAGGCCTTCTCAAAGTCAATGAAAATAATGGCCGCGTTTGCCTGGCATCGCCGAGCGAGACATACCACCTCATTTACCAACATAATATTTTCCTGAATATTCCTGTCAGCCATGAATCCTGATTGGGCCAGATGAATTACATCCTCTAGGACATCCGCCATACGATTAGCCAGGGCTTTAGAAAGCATTTTATATACTACTGTGAGGAGAGTAATGGGTCTATAATTCCTAATGTTCATTTTGTCCCCTTTTTTGTAGAGTAACGACAATACACCTTTCCCCACCACTTCTCCCATCTCTCCCTCCGCCCAAACCTTTTGATAGAACTCCCACAGGTTTGAGCCTAGATCCGACCACATCGCTTCCCAGAATTCCTTGGGGAATCCATCAATGCCCGGTGTCTTCTCCTCCCTCATCTGGAGAAGGGCTGCCCACACTTCATCCTTAGATAGAGACCGCTCCAGGTGGTCTCGATGTCAGGGGGAGAGGTGTTTGTCCATGGGGGACAGGAAATCCTCCACCTCGCTTGCCCATGCCTCCTCACGTGGGGAGGGGATTTGGGATGTGTATAGTTGTTAAAAAAAATTCTAGTGATAAGCGCGCAATGGGCTGTGCTAGTTGCGATGATCTCATCTCCACTGCCGGGGTCAAAAAGCGCCTCAATTATAGTCCGCCTTGCGCGGGCTGTAGCCATACTAAAAAATTGAGTATCCATTGTGGCTTCCTGAGTAAACTTAGATAATTTCCCTCGTATTCGGATACCTTGCCACCTGTGTTGAGCATATTGAAGGAGCTGGTCCTTAACTTTTTGGATGTGCGTTGTGGAAGGATCTGATTCTTCATGTGTGGTAAACTAATGTAGTTGCCTCAGTGTCCCCTTAACCTTGGAGAGGTCTTTACATTTTCGTGCCAGAAAAAGCAGACCATTGTTAAACCATGTGATGGCTGAATCAAACCGAGTTTTCTGCAAGTGCCAATACTGCCACTCGTGTCAGATCATATCACAAAATTGTTGGTCTTTTAAAGCGAAGTGTTAAGCTTGTAAAAGTCGGGTCCTTGATCCGGCCTCTTTCTCTGTTAGTATTAACCCACATGTCTTATGGTCCAGTCCTGGATGCGGGCTGCATGGGAGAATAGAAGCCCATCGCAGGGCGCCTTCGAGGTCATTCGAGAGCAGAATAAGGTCAATTCGGGACTTGGATAGCTGGGCTGGGTCGTTGTCTCTCACACATGTGAAGGTTCGGTCCTCGGGGTGTAGGCGACGGAAGGTGTCGAACAGTGTGAGGGATTCATTGAGGTCTGCGATCATTTGTTCGTCCTCGGCGGCGGCGACGGTGGGGAGCCCTTGGGGATTCCATTTGTCTCGTCCCCTATCGGGGGCGACATTAAAATCTCCCGCAATGACCAACGGGATGCCATTGGGCACTTGTGCACCTAGATTGCCCAAAAAAATTATCCTCTCGCTCACTGTGTTAGGGGCATAGATGCATAGGATGCAAAGGAGTTCTAACTCCAGCATCCCCAGTACCGATACCCACCGTCCTTCTTCCTCATCTACCACCCAGTGGACCATCTGGAATCTAGAATCAGGAGGGATCCAAATCGCTACTCCTGTCGACCCGGGTTTGGGAGCGTGGGCCCGTATAGCCGAGTGAGGCTAAACTTTCCTGTGGGCCCAATTGTGTTTCGGCTGGTCTTGTAGATGGTTTCCTGGACGCAGATCACATCCGGCCACCGCCTCCCTCCAACGCCTCTGAGTTGATCCCATAAGGCCTGACACTTCTCCGGGGTACATGTCGCCAGGCCATTCACAATTATAGAGCGGAGATTGAGGTCAGCCGTCTTAACACATTGTTGCCAGGCCGGGTTCCTACAGTATAGAGTTTCCAGGTCGGCCATAGACAACACTTACCCAGAGGGGGTGCCACTATCTGACATCCCATCTGTCCAGGTTCAGGACCTTCTTCCGCAGGATCGTACTCAGACACTTACACACATCATCGGCGGACCAGCAGGGACTGGCTTTTACCTTCGCACATTGCAGATCAAGAAGTGCGTTGTGGCTGAACCATCTCAGGTAGCGGTTTTGTTAAGTTCAACTAGTAAATACAGGTCGTTCGACGCCATCTGTTGATCACAATTTTCAAACCCCATTCCTGCCCTAGCCCCAGATGCGTAGTGTTTAGGGATGAAGGCTGACATCAGGTTTGTGAAGGCTACATCCCTTTCTCTTATATTTTTGAAGTGCGCCGGAAAGTCCCACCCATACAAAGTCACCCCCCCGTGATCCCCCACCGGGGATAGACCGATCTCCCATTTCCCCTCCATTTTCCTTAATGGGATCACCAACACCCCATCTGCTTTGCCCAGGGGTAACTCAAAAAGACCACGTTCTATAGGTTGTCGTAGCTTTAATCGCTTAGAGGTCATCCCCTCCTCTACTGTATCTCCTCCGGGAGGGGGATGATGCTCATGCCCTAGGCCTGGTGCCTCACTCACGATATCCTCGTCAGAGAAGCTTTACAGGAGCTAAAAGCCTAAAACAAAATTCTCTTTATTATTCAACAAAAATCTAGGCTACCAGACAGACCGAGGACCACTTGCCCATCCAGGCCAAAATAATGAAAAATAAAAAATGTGGTAAAGAATTTCAATGTGACCCTGAGGCAAAAGTTGATCTTCCCTGGCCCTTGCCCTGCCCATCATTTTTTTTTTCTGCATCAATGATCACATAGGCTTTGTTTTTTTTGGGGGAACTTTTTTTTTTTTTCTTTTTTTTTTTGCAGGGATCTTCCCTGGCCCTTGCCCTGCCAGGCTGCCCGGCCAACCAAGAAGGTGTTGGATGAGACTCAAAAACGGCCAAAATAGCGCGTTGTGCCGACTCATGCCTCGCTGGATGGTAAGAATCACATGCTTCAAAAAAGAAAAAAGAAAAAAAAAAAGCAAAGAAAAGAAAAAGAACCACATGCTTCGACCAACTCAGCACACATCGGCAGTAGATTAATAAACAGCAAATTCCAAGTGGTGTTGGGCGAGGCCCTAAGAGAGATTAACAGTAGAGGAGGAATAAAGCAGGGTGGGAGATGAGGAGAATACACAGAGGTAGCGCAAAATAGTTTTGCTTAAAAAAAAATAGTCACAATGAGTAGAAGCCAAAAACTGGCGATGCTCCCTGCATGTTTCGGCCGCATCGCCTGCACGGCCATCATCAGTAATAAACCAAGGTGGCCCGGTTGGTAGACCAGGCTGAAAACAAAAAAAAAAAAAAACAAAAAAAAAAGGAAAAAAAAGGAAAAAAAAAAGACTATCTTATTGGTGGGGGGCTGTCAGCTGCTGGAAAACAGGCGCAGCATCCCTTTATAAACCATCATATCCAAAAGTTACGACCACCCACCAATCAAACCAGGAAGAGCTGTCTAGACCGCGCAGCATTAATTTTATTTTTTTAACCATTAAAACTCAAAATGAATTTGTTAAGCTTATCCCCATAGATTGCTCGTGCCTAAATATATGACTTCAAATTTAAAAATTAAAACCCATGCAATAGTGATTGCTCCCTGTTGTAGGAGACTAGGAGGACTCACAGTCAGAGTTGAGAGTATTAAGAAGTAACATATGACGGGTCAGAAGGGGTATTTGAACCACAGCTCAATGACATGTAATAATTGTGCCTTCATCATTTTGCTTTGTATGCTCGTGTTGCTCTTTCTTTATTCTTTGATCTTTTCCTTCTTTTTTTTCTCTTTCAATCTGTCATTTTTTTAATTTGTCAATTAAGCTCAGACTTCGGAGTCTGTTTTAGGCCATTCTTTATTACGGTTCGATTCCTTTTTTTTGTTTTTCAAGTCTGTCTGAGTTTATGCGAGCGGTCCGTATGAGGTCACCTACAACATTTGTTATGTCTGTGGGCATAGCCCGCACCGCCCTCACCACGGGCGGGCGCTTAGCTAGTATGACTTAAAAAAGTTAAAATTTAAAACCCATGCAATATTGATTGCTCCCTGTTGTAGGAGGATTCACGGTCGGAGGTGAGAGTATTAAGAAGTAAGATATGAAGGGGTCAGAAGGGGTATTGTATTTGAACCCCAGCTCAATGACACTTTTCCAGAGTCTCCTTCTTTTTTTTTTTTTTTTTCTTTTCTTTTTTTTTCTTTTTTTCGCTTAGTGAGGAGAGTTGTCCCGATGGTAGGACAATGACCACCAATTTCACCAAACCATAGGTTGGGTTTTCAGACCCCTTTTGTCCTGTCATGTTATCTCATCAATGTTCATCAAATGCATACCAGCAGTTTGTGAAAAAAGAAACTGAAAGTACATCAGGATGAGGAGAATTGTCCCAATGGCAAGACAATGACCACCAATTTCACCAAACCATAGGTTGGGTTTTGAGACCCCTTTTATGAAGTTTTATCCTGTCATGTTACCTCATCAATGTTCATCAAATGCATACCAACAGTTTGTGCAAAAAGAAACTGAAAGTACAACATCGTGATGACTCACCCATGTTTTGCCAGTGTGGCCCTATGATGCACATCAGGGGCTTCTGAGGCAGGAGTCTCTGGAGAAGAAGGCCAAACATTGCAACATTTAAGAAATCACTCAGCTTTATAAACTTACTTCATCAAGTTATGAAGTTATAGTACGGTTATACTGTTTGTATTAACTTTGTAACTATTTGATAAGTTTTGTACCATGCTTGCCATCGCACAAGCCGCACGGCCGTGTGGTGAAGTATGCAGCACGATGTGCGGAATCTGCCCGTCCGCACCAGTAATAATCTCTGTTTTTTTTTTGTTTTTTTTTTTTGTTGTTGTTGTTGTTGTTGTTGTTGTTGTTGTTGTTGTTGTTTTTGTAGATACAGAAGAGTGTACTACCTAAGGAACAGATCCTGTTTAAGTACAGTCGTACAAATCTTTCTTTTTGTCTCATTGGGCTTCATAAAGAGCCTCAAATAGGTCTTTGGGGCATTAGTCTTGAGTCTCTTGACTCTTGAGAGTCTGTTGAGACTCTTGACCGTTAAGTGGTGAAAATTGCTCTTCCATTGTACATAGGAAAATCACAGCAGACAGAATGGTCGAGCGGCAGTGAAGGGTAGTCAACGTGTCCAGAATGATATCGAATAACTTTGATGTAGAAAGTAGTGGAAGAATCTAGACACTTAGTATTTACTATTTAGTGTTTACTAGTATTCTGTGCCTTCACAGTTCAAATCAATAGCAAATAATAAAAATATCAAATAGAAAAGACACAGTGCCTGCACTGGGGAAGGGAAGCGCATCATGTCCCGTATGATTCTATGACGGGGAAGACGGTAGGAACAGAGAGCTGGAGCCGTGTGAAAGGCCCCGAAATGTGTGAGGCATTACGAGATGCAGAAAAATGCTGCAGCACTACGATCCTTACCCTGGCTCTCTCTCTCTCTCTCTCTCTCTCTCTCTCTCTCTCTCTCTCTCTCTCTCTCTCTCTCTCTCTCTCTCTCTCTCTCTTGCGTGCGTGTGTGTGTGCGAGTGCGCACACACAGTTTTTCACACAGGTACAAAACAAAATGCAACCAAGACAAAAAAAAAAAAAAAAGCAACCAAGACCATACGGTTTTTGTGAGAAAAAAAAAAGAAAAAAAAAGAAATCCAGACATCCTTTGTTCCATAGGTGTTCGAATTCCAAGATAACCACTTCTTAGCCAGCAACCTCACATCAATTTTAGAGTCGACAGCATTCCCATGTCGCGAATTCGACTCCCAAAGGAAGACTTCACCTGGAAAGCAAGGGGTTGGGGGATTCTAGTCATTAACCAGACACCCTCCCAAGCCTTCCCATTTGTCCCAAAAAAAAGGGGGTTGTGGCATTCCAGTCATTGACCCGACACCCTCCCAAGCCTTCCCATTTGTCCCCAAAAAAAAACAGGGAATAGGGAAAGGGGACCACTGAGCGAAGTTCGTCTCATACCCTGTCACCAGGGGAATGCCAAGAATGCGAAATAAACAAAACTGGCTTGGAGAAGTTTTTAGTACTTTTTGCCCTGAGAGAAAAGTGAGGGTCTGTCAATCCAAGGTCTGAAGAAATCATGTACTCCTCAAGACTATCAAGGATCTATAATGATTGCTTATGATTCCATATAAAACATTATAAATATAAATATGACCCCGGGGAATGGCGGTAGACAGCAGAGGAGGCAAAATGATCCCACTCAATTGCTGATTACGCAGTCAAGTTCGGACATTATCGGGGGCTGAGAACTGAGGACCCGGCTCCCGCCATAAATGAGAAATGGGGCAAACATAACTGCAACTGTACGTCCCCCCCAGAGAGTCAGGGCGACTCTGCTCGGGTAACATAGCCAGAGACCCGATTAAAATTCCCTGGAAGAAATGAATCCAAATCAAGCCAACAAAAAGATACACAGCTCCACAAAAAAAAAAAAAAAAAAAAAAAAGATACACAGCATGCAATGGTTGATCCCTTATGCAGCTCTCCCAGTAACCCAATGGCTCCACAAATGCAAGAAAAGAAGAAAAAAAAAAAAACAGACCCCAATGGTGCGCACCCTTTTTTCTGCAAAATGTGCTCAAATAACACGGAAGACGACACTATGGTACACTGTCTGGTACAATGCCAGGGCGCTATCTGAGGGCATACTCATACTTGGACTTTTTCACTTATTTATGGACGTAATAGCGGCCAGATACATCCATATCCGCCCATAACGAGATCAGATACTCTTAACATAGAGCTAGTTGGAGTACCCCCTGAGTCTGGTCTAGACTAACAAAACTCTGGTTCTCCAGTGACTCCAGTTCACTATCAATCATCCTCAGGCTGGCCATCCAACAGGTGATGCTCCCCACCAATAGATGGAGGGTTTACTAAACAAAAAAAAAAAAAGAAAAGGCTGGCCATCCAGATCCCCCCACAATTTAAAGCCTCTACTCTTGCGAGACCCGACGAAGGCCCCTGCTACCTGTTGCCGAGAGAAGTTACTCTCTGGGTCATCTAGATATGAAGTATTATGAACGTGTTTCCATGCACATTCACTGACGCTTCACGCCTAGCTGTCAAACTATTGACAGCGTAGGCTAAGATCAAGTGTAGTTTCTGTTCTGCTCAGTTTAATATATGGTCCGTGGTCCATCGGGCCACATAAAAATAAAATAAAAAAGAGAAAAGGAGCAGGTGTGGGCATGGGCGACCCACATTCAGTTAGTCGATAAGGAGATCAGAAGCAGATGGCCGAAGACGAAGACCACAGGACTGCAGTCTATTTGATTGGCCAAAGACGAAGACCACAGGACAGCGTGGCGCGATCAAAGTGGGCTTTAAAAAGAAGAAGATCATGAAAGAATGGCTACTGAATGGGAAGATGACAGCAGTGGAGAGGACAACAGGCTGCAATGGAAAAATGGGACCCCACGTGACATCTTGCGGCGCTGAGGAGGAGCTAGACAAGAGCACGTGGTATCTGATAGCCTTGACTGCAGTCCAGCCTTCTAGTAGACAGCCAAGGCCTTCAAAAAAAAAACGACTGCAGCAGTCCAGCCTGAGAGATTCCATGGGGACGGCAAGCTGACAGTTAATACTCCTGAAGGAGCAATCGATGCCGATCAAGGGTCCTTCGGCCAAACGGAAGGAAGCATGGTTTTGTTATCCTAAGCGTATTCCTTTGGACTTGCCGGGCAAATAGGATCCGGACGGACACCGCCATAATGGACAGGAGGCAGGCGCTTAAGAAATTGCTGGTTTTTTTTTTTTTTTTTTTACCACCAGTACCTCCAAGGCTCCTTTTGCCGATATCGGAAAAGAATTGTGCCCCAAGCTCTGCCGAAGCGCCAGCGCAATGTTTTTTTTTTTTGTTTCGGCCGGTGCCGCCAGACGTTCTGGTCTGGTGGCGCCTGGCCTCCGAAGAATGCGGTGTAGGTTATACCGCATTCTTAGGAGTTTTCGAGTTTGCCTGTGAAAAGGTAATGGCGGTTTAGAAAAAAGGAAGAAAAGTTAGACAATCCATGCATCAATAACAACACACAGATGCGAGCACATTATGGAGATGCACTTGAGAAATGATGCATCTACTTACTTGGTGTTGGCGGCACTTCTCCTGAGCCTTCTGAATTGCCAACCAGCAAGGGCATACCTTGCTATCCAACCCCAGTTAAGAGAGAGTGTTTTGGTGAGACAGGCAGTGAAACAACGAACAGCAATGCAGTTCATAATCAAGGTGAGGTGAACTAGCAGTAAGGCAAACAAAGTTAACAAACAGCATTCCAGTTTCAACTGAAGGTAAGATTTTTTTTTTTTCATATCGACGGTAAGGGAGAACCATAATTGAAAGGATTCATGCACTGCCGCAGTACTGCCCCGGTACCTGTCCCCTTTTATTTGTGCAATAGGGCTGAAGTAGTACTTTCCGGTAAGTACTGTACAGGACAAAATAGAGATCCAATAGGGTAAGACTGGTAGGAACAGTTGAGGTCCCTAGTGGGAAGTGGGTAGGGAGCCGCCACGTGTCCGGTCCCAGTCCCATTGTAGCTCAGTCCCAGGCCGAGCCCAAAGCAGACCGAATCTCCGTTGACCGCGCCAGGGCCTGGCAGGAGACGGTCATGACTCACGTGGGAGGAGCCAAGCAGATGCACAAAGGCA
Organism: Chara braunii; assembly: GCA_003427395.1. Lineage (NCBI taxonomy): Eukaryota > Viridiplantae > Streptophyta > Charophyceae > Charales > Characeae > Chara > Chara braunii. The sequence goes on along the minus strand of BFEA01000019.1, from coordinate 5,803,064 downwards.
GTGCAGCACCAGGATCTGCGTCTTCTTCGGTCATATGCGGAAGCCCTGATGCGTTGCTGGGCACCAAGATCTTGGAGCGTGAACAGTGCCGGGCATGAGATTAGTCAACGGCACTTGCAACCATAGCCGTGAGCTTGCATAGATAGATAGATAGAGAGAGAGAGAACAGCAAGGACATTCAGAGAGAGAGAGCAGCAAGGAAGCAAGGACATTCAGAGAGAGGTCATAGGACCTAGGCGCAGTACTCAAGAGTAGTCAGTAGTAGAGAGAGAGAGAGAGAGAGAGAGAGAGAGAGAGAGAGAGAGAGAGAGAGAGAGAGAGAGAGAGAGAGAGAGAGAGAGAGA
>BFEA01000019.1:5746862-5767433 GCA_003427395.1 Chara braunii | reverse complement strand
GGGGGAATGCTCCAATCGATTTGTGGGGAGCAGCACGTGCTGGAAACCAGGTCCAGCGTCCCATATGGACTTTTACAAAACCATTGCCCAGCTTTGGCTAAGAATTAACTGAGAGTATTCATGGGAATTTAGAAAACCATGAGCAACTACTACCTTGAATCTTGAATCCACAGAAGCTTTCAGCCTAGAACCGAAATGCTTTAGTGCTATTCAGCCTCCTACCCTAAGCCTACCTCAACCCCCATGTCCTCTATACTCAGTCTCGGCCAGGCCTCACACCCCCAAATAACAGAGTGGCACAACCCACTCCAGAATAATCCCCTACCTGCTGGCCTACAGGGCGAAGCAACTCACCCCGTCTCCGACCAACATCGTCTGAGTACCAGCTTTCAACAGACACTGGAGTGCCTTCCACCCTCGACAACTCCCCAGATCTCTCTACCAAGCCTCTTGCCCCCGTACAGCTCAGGTTACAGGGCAGCGCGACCACACCCCAGCACCGGCCAACGTCGTTCTGGCCTCATCCGTTCACAAACCTATGAATTCACGGGTATCAGCAAACATCAGACAAGCCGCCGACATCACCATATCCATGGTTCCAATGCCGCCAACTCCTACGAGTGCTGGTTGCAGTCATTCATCAACCCCATGCATCTATCCTTCACAACCCACTCCAGCAAGACTTACCACAATAGAGCCACCATCCCTACCGCTGCTATGCCCTCTACATCCATCCTGCTAACAAGCCTTCCTCGGCGTAGGACGCAATACCAACCTTCCTACCAGACCGTCACACCAAACAGTACACCACCTCCCCACTACAACCAGCATCCAACTTGACTTTTTAAGAATTTTAAGAATTTTAAGAATTTTTCAAAAACTCAGAAAAGTCAGATACACAACCGACCTGAAGAAAATTAGGAAACTTCACCTACATCCAAAAGGAGAACAGGAGGGAGAAAATATCATCTCTTCTAATGCGGGTTCTGGCGTTCACCCGCGAGTCCACAACACATAATAAGCTCACTGTGTGACCATCAAAGTTACTCCTTCCCTAAAACAGCAACCCCCCTGTTCCTACACTGCCTCCACGGGAAGGCGCCCCCTCTCCTCTCGGCCCCATTTCGGAACAGCCTCTGAACGATCGCTTCAACCCCCTAAACGACATACAATTCCCCCTAGAGTATACCCCGTAGGGCTGAAGTTCCCCCTTCCCTTCTGCCCCACCCCCTCCAGGCAAGGCAGCCGTCTCACCCTCGCACCTTGCTGTAATCAGCTTCACCCCCTTGCCTTCTCTCCCCAACCACCAGAGCTGATTGGACCCAAAATCAGCCTGGCCCAGAAAAGGGCAATCCCTCAATACCGCCTCCCCCCCCCCAAGGGTAACACCTCCCACCTTGTGAAACCCTCATGGGGAGGGGCTCCAACCCTAAAGGAGAACCCCACAGACTCACAAAGCAAGACTCAAATACACCGCACAAAGTCCAGGCAAGCTTTGAAACACAATCAACCACTTGAAGAACAAAAAAAAGCCAATCAGAATCAGAATTTGCAGCGACAGTAATCTAGATTAGGAAATGGAGTTTTGCAGATGTAGATTTTTTCGAATTTCACTCAGAAAATTACCCTAGTGCAGCTCATAATTTACTTCTGAATTACGAACTTCAAGATCAGGAAAGTTTATCAATTTTATCGGACGAAACATCAGATCTAAGAACATTAGATCAAGGGTTTCAAATCAAGATATATGAACTAAATTTTGACTCGGAGATTTGAGCAAATGAAAAAAGAAACCAGAATTTACTTCTGAATTGCGAACTTCAAGATCAGGAGATTTATTTTAACGAAGTTTGTATCAATTTTATCTGGCGAAAATCAGAGCTAAAAAACATCAGAATCAAGGGTTTCAAATCAAGATATACGAACTAAAATTTGAATTGGAGATCTGAGCATACAGAACTACAAAGCAGATATCTACTAGGTATGCGAAATAGGGATGAACTAAGATCTGAAAAACAAGATGAGGTTACAACGCAAACAAAACCAGATTACACCTATCAAAGAACTGCGGAGGGTCTACAAGGTGTCTTGACATACAATTGCTATTGTTGCCATCCCACAATCATGTTACGTCCCTCCCCCCTCCTGACCTCCACCTCCTCCTTCGTCGGCTGAAAAGCAACTCAACCATCTCGTGGCCTGCCACCTGTCGCAGCCATGGAAGTATAAGGCTGAACGACGAAGACAAACGGACCGTGGCCTTGACTTACCTTGTATCAGCCACGTAGCGAGACAAAATCTGCCAAGCCCGTCGGCGGCCCCTCGCTGGCAGTCCGGAGGGAGAGAAGAACATTCCATGTTGGCAAGACGCCTACGTAGTTTGCTATTACCGTCATCTCGCACACTCCATCACTCAAACGCCACAAACCTTCAGTGGCCTCGTCGCCTTCTCTACCCCGTCCCAATCGCTTCCTCCCTTGTCCAACCTTCATCCGAGTACCTCCCTCTCCATCTTCGGTGGCTCGAGAATCTCTCTATGCAATCGCTTCCAGAAAAAGATACCCGCCACGTGCCCTCCGAGTGAAAAGACTGCGCAAAATGCCGGGCCACCGATAGTCCCTCTGCAGTAACACACTATTGGGATGGGGTGCAGCGCTCCCTGTAGTGCTGCGCCCCTTTCTAACCTCAGCGTCAAGGGATCTTACCACTTCCTGCGGAAGATGCACTCGTTTTTTTTTATCACAGTTCCCAATTCGCAGGAATAACAGGGCACTGCGGTTGTGGGCCGAGGGCAGTTAGAAACTGCAAAAACAGATCTGAACAGCTTTGTGCACTTCTTTTTTTTTTTCTTTTTTTTTTTTTGGACCATTTCTTGATTTATCCTTCTAATTTTAAAGGATGTCCGGAAGGACAGCTTTGTGCAATTCTAGCCGTTGGAAGTTTCGAAGTGGCAAAATCAGGCGGCCACTCGTGTTTTCTTCTTTTTTTTTGCACCTGCGATTTTTTATTTTTATTTTTCTGCGCCGGCGACTTTTTTTTTTCTGCGCCTGCACCTTTTTTCCCGCGCCTGCAACTTTTTTTTTTTCCGTGCCTGTGACTTTTTTTTTCCGCGCCTGTGACTTTTTTTTTCACGCCTGCGTTTTTTTTTTTTTTTTTTTTTTTTTTTTTTTTTTTTTTTTTTTTTTTTTTTTTTTTTTTTTTTTTCCGCGCCTGCTTATGCCACGGCCGAGCTCTAGGCCACACCCGTGGCTGGGCCCTAGCCGAGATGTCTTTGCCACGCCCATGGCTGGGCCATGGGCGAGATGCCTGGCGAGATGCCTAGCCACGCCTGTGGCTGGGCCACGGCCGAGATGCCTAGGCCACACCCCAGGGGAAACGAGCCAAAAACGGGAGGGCCTGCTACCGGTAACTGCTCCCAGGCCAGGCCACGGGAAAAAGAGCAGTACCACCACCTCCCATTTTTGCCAATTATTGAACCGGTAGGCCGCCGAACGCATGATTTACTGTTTTTCTTGCAGTTTCTAACTGGTCTTCGCCCAAGCTCGCAGTGGACTTTTATTGCTGCGAATTCTGAACCTTGCAGTAGCCACAGGCGCAGTTGTCTCTTTTTTTTCCCGTTTCGAAAGTGGTGTGGCGAGGGATGCATCTTACCACTTGCTGAGTGTAAACGGTATTGAGCCACAGAGAATGGGGAGCCACAGAAAATGACGACCAGTCTGTGTCTTGCTTATTGATGCATTCGCTCATGTCCTCTCTGAACAAACAAGCGGATGAATTTCCAATGAAACCGTCACTCAGGGCCTGCTAAGCAACATGACTGGCAGTTCCCCTTCTTCTTCAGGTGTTTGCTACAACGACGATAAAACAGAGTTGAAGTCATTTGTTCGCACAGCTCCCACTCATTTTACCCCTCTCAAGTCAGCTCACGGAGTCGAGCTAGAGTCTGTACATCATCAGCCACAGGAGCTCCTCCGTCCACGGACGGATACCAACCAGCGCCCTCAGCTTCAAGAGCCGAGTTTCTTAACCACTACAGCCGTGGCACGGTGTACAAAAGTGGATCCATGCCGTGGTCGAGCTATAGCCGAGCTCAACAACAGCGCTGTTTTCCCTCACCAACTCCTGCAACCCTGTTGGCTGTCATATTGCAGGGTGGTAGATAGAAGGGGGGGAGGGGTGGGGAAAGGGGAGGGGCATACATTTAGTCTTACTGAGATTTTTGGGTCGACTTTCTGTGCCATTATTTGTTCTCTTTTTGCTCCGTTTTTGTTTGGTAACCGTTATGAAGTTTTAGATTCTCCAAATTTATGACCAACCATATCTTCAGTCATCTGTAAACAGACAAAAAAAATATCCCTCTAAACTTGTGAGAGTCTGGTTAATCCATTCATGTGGTTACTACTATAACGAGGCATGTGGCTACCTTACATGCATTCTGGCAAATCAGAGATTTACCCCTGCGACAGGCACATTCTCTCCCAAGTGCAGACGCCAGTGTTGAGCAGGCAGGCAGCATTTCCACGGTGGGAGACCGTTTCACTCACACCCGGTGTTCTCGTCCCCCAGGACCCTGCCCGCGACTTGTCCAGCCCAACAGCAGAAGTCATGGAAGCTTGAGCAGCAGNCCCCAGGACCCTGCCCGCGACTTGTCCAGCCCAACAGCAGAAGTCATGGAAGCTTGAGCAGCAGATGCGACACTGCAACAGGTTTTCCTACACGATCAGGTGACGTGTAAATCGGGCCCCTGCCAGTGGCAGCTGCAGCAACCATTTCCATGCTCGGAGAATGTTTGAATCACAGCCTGTGTTCTCCTCCCCCAGGACCCAGACTGCGACTTGCCCAGCCCAGCGACAGACTCGTGGAACCATGAACAGCAGATGCGACACCACCACATGTTTTCCTGGCCGATTGCGGTGACGTGAAGATCTGGCACGGGCAGCTGTACACAGCCCCAGCCTTGCAAGATTGCGGGCCTCGCCACACCACTGTCGTCGAGAAAGGAAATTTTGACAGTTTCACCTCGCTACACACAGCCTTTTGAAATCTGAGACGGGGAAGACTACGCAAGTTGTCAGAGAAAAACTTTTGACACCTCCTTTCAGAAGAGGTTGCGTCCCCAGCCTGCAACTTCTACATTTTCAACAGTCCTCCATGGAGCTATCGAGTCCTCCTTGGAAGTTGGTGAGCGGAACTAACTGAGGTTGGGACTGACGAATCCTTGTCCTATCCTCAGCTGGGTTAGTCTCTTTTGGACTTGCATTCATGCTTTTGCCACTTCAAGTGCTGTGTGGCGAAGGGGGTGGAAACTGTCCAAAGGGTGGCCGTCGAATTGCTTCTGACAGCCATCGAAATTTTAAGGCTTTCGACAGTAGAGTGGCGAGGCCCTTCTTCATGGCCTAATACTCCTAAAATGTCGCAAACTCAGGCCTACTGGACCACAGTGGCTGGCAGCACCAGCCGGAAAATAACAAAAGTGCGCCGCTGGCAGTTCGGCAAAGCTTGGCACACAGTGTGCCGCCACCAGGCCAGGGTGTACTGGTGGTCTAAAGAACAAGACAAGTTTCTAAAAAGAATTTCAGTACTGCTACAGTGGTAAAGAAATCTGCCACCTTTCCCAGCTTCCACTGGAAGAGAAAGAACTACTGTCTTCCCTCGAACACAACGCACCCTCATTTTGAATGTGGGCAAGCGATCGATCTTTCCAGTCCGATCCAGTTATAATGAGGGTGCGTTGTGTTCGGGGGAAGACAGTACGTGGCGCTGGCAACAGGCTTCCCCTTAGAGGAAATTCCCATCACCATGCAGACTCCTGACAAGAGCACAGACAGACAAAAGTGTTGATTGGGGTCAACCATGAAGACAAATATCTGCTACCATCTTCCCCCGCATGAAATGTATGGTCATTATCGCTGTATTTGGGGCATCGTTCATTCTAGGCTCTAGATACAGTGATTGTATTCGGGTGAAGAAGGTAGCCCTCTCCAGGAAAAGTCTGGACAAAATTGCCGCTCTGCTAATAGGAGGGCATCCAGCTGTGCATGGGCATACGAGTGGCTTGGCTAGAGCCAGAAGGGAGTAGGCAGGAGGTCTCCGAGTCAGAGTTGTAGTCTGGCTGAGGACCAGGATCCGGTGATGCAATGTTCATGCTAAGGGAAAGAACCCGGCTGTGAAAGCCGCCAGACACGGCGGCCCCCAGGTCGCCTTGGGCATAGCGTCAGTTGGGCGTATCCCTGAGAAACTCAATTTGACGCAAACTTGTGGCCCCAACATGATGGGTGGCTTCGCCGCTCCGGACCTCGTTTGGTCCCTCTAAGGCTGCTCTCCAAGGCCTTGTGCCTTCTGAGCCTTCTCCCAATTTTCATTGCCAGACCTGATCTGGATCAAGATACTACCTGCCAAATTGGTGGCACGAGAAACTCAGGCATTCTGCAGATGGCTGATCATTCTCAGCGACAGCTAGACACTTGGTGAGTAACTTCATTGATAACACTCCAACAACACGAGGACCTGTGAGGAAACAATCGCAGCATGATGAGCAGGAGACACTATGCTAGAACTCTAACTTCTTGAAGTGATTGACAATATGAGCACAAAGTGCCACAGACCACTTACGCACGCACAGGAATGCGTCATGGGCCTGTTCTGTCCACTGGTCATGATGGACTGCTCCAGACGGTGAATTTTTTTGTGCAACCATGGAGGATACGAACTTGAAAAATCGGCAGCAACTCTCTAGACACTATCGCTAACAGACATATTAATCAATGCGAACTTTTTTCTTTGAAACAACAGCGGGCGCGGCAGGTTTTGAGTTCGTAAAGGCCAAAAAAACACATGCGCCAGCAACGAAATCAGGCGCCTACTTCGAAACGGCAATTTCGGTCGAAAAGTATCCGTTGGGCTTTTTTTTTTTTTTTTTTTTTAAATCCCCTTTCCCCATCTGACACCACGGCCGCAGTACTTTCATTGCCCTTTTTGAACTCGCGCCTGGTTTCCTTGCCGAGGCATGTTGTTTTGCCCCCTATGGAACTCAAATGTGACATGAACCTACTTCCCTCTTTTTCTTTTTTTCTATACTAATCAGTGTGAACGCAAGGAGCAACAAATCACAGCTCCGATATGTCAATGGCCAATCATTCACAAAGCTACTGACACTGATACACTTATGTCCACAGTTCGCCCCATATGCCCGCGGTTTGACCCCATATGCCTAAGGACTACATTTTGCCCCTGGACGTGCAGCTGACCCAGTTGACACCAGGCTATCCCAGTCCACATGAAACTACGCCACATGGGATGATGTAAGAGAAGGACTCAAACAGCAAAGCAACCCCTATTCTTTTCTGTCTTTTTGTTTTTAGGTAAGTACATTCATGTCACTTTTGAGTATCGAATGCGCAGAAAAAACACGGGTCGGCAAAGAAAACCGCACCGAGTTCGAAAAGGGGGCGGAAGTACCAACGGCCGTGGTTTCAGACAGGGTGTGATATCTACAGGGGTCGGTCGAGGTGTCAGAGGGGCAAACAAAAAAAAGAGAATGCACAACGAATACTTTTGGACCGAAAACGTGGTTTCTTTGCCAGCACGACTCTTTTTGCCTTTAGGGTTTCAAAACATGTCGCGTCCGCTGTTTTTTTTTTTTTTTTTTTTTTCCCTCATCCTTGTGCAGGGGTGTGACGAGCTATCTTCTGCAACCGCGCGACTTCCTGCGCAAGGCCGATGTGGGAAAACGGGAGGGCTTTGATGGGTGACGGGCGTAAGCGCGGTTCGGGTGGGCAAATTGCATGGATGCCCTCGCTTCTTTTTCGTATTTGTTGGAATCCGTTGGGCCAGCGCCGGGAAAACCCCGCGCCGAAGATTGGATGGCTGCGCCATGATGGGCGCAAGAAATAACTGTACCATAGCTTCTTTCTTGTTCTGCTGTGAGCATTAGGAATTTTGGCGCGATTAGCGCGCGGGAATTTTCATTTTTGAATTTTTAACTGATGTCGAGCCCCCGCGGGCTCTCGGAATTGCTCTTCCTTTCGGAATTTCCTCTCTGCAATTAGGACTTAGGCTAGGAATTTCGGTGCTCTGAATTTTGTTTTGCAGCGTTCGCGCGCATCTTGTAGCGCAAGGAACTGGTTCCTGACTGGATCGTGCCTTTAATCTTGTGCAACTGTCATTTTTGGCGGGCGCGATCATAACTGTAATCCTTCTTCTTTCTTGGTTCTCCTATGTTGCCCGCCTTCTTCTTCTTTCTCGTCTCGCATGCTCTGTTCTAATTGGCCGAAGTGCCTGCATGACCGGATCGATGCGTGGAGAGTGGCTACAACCCCCACGCCACGGCCTGCCCATGCAGACGTAGGCACTTCCTCTCTTCTCTTCTTGTCCATCTCGGCTTAATCCCGCACCTTTCGCGCAGGTGTGCATGCTATAAATTTCGTAAGCGCGATTAGTTTGCTCTCTAAAATTTTGAGGTTAGCGCGATCAGTGAGGGTCGGCTAATGAGCAAGTTGGAAGGTGAGTGAGTGTGAGAGTTGGGCGATCCAACGAGCTGGTGTCGGGTATGCGGAGTTGACGTGCGGGGCCGCGATGGACTGTGGCGCACGGGCGAACATGACTTGCATGCTTGAACCAAGCGGGGTGACAAATCTGTATGGATACGAGGCGACGGACTGCCGGTATCGTGGGTATTGATGCGCGGCGACGGACTGCCCGCAGCAGGAGAGAGAGCAGTGGTGTGGGTGTGGTATATGGCTTCCTTTTGTTGTTCCTTTCATTCCTTTTTCTGTCCAACTGTATAATTTCGAGTTCTTATGTGGTCGATATCTTTATCGCGGCCTTTTTTTTTCGAACTTCTCTTGTATATTGTCTCGGATTTTCCTTGTTGTTTTGCTCCGTATGTATTCATGGAATGAATGTAGGATCTCTTTTGTTAGCAATCTTTTCGATCTGTTTTCACGATGCATGTTGTCTCTGACCAGTGTTCGCCTGCATGAGCTATGCAATCAAGCCTAATGGGGAATGCTCACTTTGGATGTCTGAAGTCTAACTGTCAATCTTTGCGTCACCTATATGGCATGTAGTGATTGGTAGGATAATTGCATTTACGGTTGAATGCGACCGGCACAAGGAACCAATCGGTTGTTCCTTACGTACGCGCGTGCATACGATCGCGATCTCGAGTAAACTGAGTCCGCACGTACGCATTCGCCTGCGTAAGTCAGCCTTAACCGCGTGTAAGGATGTGGGGGATGCGACTTACTAAACAGGCATGGCTACCAGATCTCCTTCCGGTGCGTCCGACTACGAACTTGAAACTCTGAGGGATCCGGAATATCGCGAGTACTGGGAAGGCGAACAACTCGGACGGCGGGGAAATTTAAAAAATCCGGAATTCCCTTGCCTAACAGAAAACGATCGCTTATGCGCAAGGGATTTTCACTTTGTAATAACTAGCGACCCTTGGTGTCCCGACTAGCCAGAAACGTATAACACACAATATTTCATATCCCCCAGCTTCGTCGTTACTACTACCAGCTTCCCTCCCTTCCATATCCTCCTCCCGTATCACCAACTCACAGTAGTACCGTGGAATTCCATAGCTCGCTACTGGCCAAGCCCGTCATGCGAAGGTTGTCGATATCACCGGGCGCGCCGAGCTTCGGGAACTACCCGACAGCCCCGAACCGAAGCTGAGCGGCGATTGCACAGCCTACCCGTACGGCCTGCCTCGGCGGAACCCGAGGCCTATTACGACGCGATCAACCCCAAAACGAAATCAACGACGATGGTGATTCCTTTCTTTTTTTGGCCTGAAGCGTTGAACCTGTTGGCAGGGGCAATGTTGTTGGGATTTTGTTCGAGAAAGCAAGAGTGTTTAAATCTATTGGTACGACGATAACCGGAAAAGTGTCCCAGAATTGTAGCCGGAGATGCACTACGCATGCCATCTGCCTTATGTTGCACGACATCAGCAACCTCCCTCCTAAGTATGCCCTTTTGCACTTGTACCCCTGGAACTTGCCACAGGAGATCTCAGTTCCGACCTGGGACTCCACCCCCACTTTCCTAAAATCCTTGGCACACCCCTTCAAGTTTTTCGCACTTCCGGGCCCCCATCCCACTCCGATTAGGAAGTCACGTTGGGCGTGAGGTTGGTATCGGAGCGACACGTGGCAGGCTCTGGGCTGGACAGGTCGGTGATTAAGGTAGAGCGATATGGCTAACAGAGGACACCCCCGAGCACGGAACGCGCCGCGACGCGATCCTATAGTCACAAGAAATAGGTCGGGAGCTCGGCAGGCGACCAACATGAACGCCAATCAACAAAATTCCAATCAGGCTCAGCCGGCGCCCGCGCCATGAGCACGGGCACCTGTGGCCGCACCTGATCTCTACCTCTTTGACCCGGCACATCATCTCGCCAGAGCGTGGTTGGCCACGCTCCGAGCACAACAATACGATAACGACGAAGCACAGATTAACATCCCCGCCCGATTGGGAGGACATGTACATCACTGGTTCAACACCTATGTCTGGATTGATCTCCCGATATTTGAGCGGGACTTGTTTAATCGATTTGATTATATCCATCCCGAACAGGCTCTCTTCATGATTAAAGATCGGGTTCAAAAGCCTCTCGAATTCGTCACGAAATACCGCAATAGATTCTATCGAATGTTCGTGAAGACTGAGCGAGGAGAGCAGGTAGGAAGAGACTTATTTATCGATGGACTCCGCAGCAGGCGAAGCTGCGTAAACAGTTATCCCCCATCAATCATACGCTGTAATAGATTATGGCTGCCGCGGAAGAAATGAAACGAAAGTTCGTCTCGAGTTTCCTAGAAGGAGAAGACTACCCCAGAGAGGGGGATTCACCGGAGTTAGCTAGGGCCAAGGCCGAGTTGGCCACACTGCAAAACAAGTTCGAGAATATGGGGTTTGTGTCCAGTCCAGTCACCTATTTGGAACAAATTGCGCCTAAACGAACGGCTCCGAGTGTGATCACGGGAATGTCTATCCCCGTGATGACTACGCCCTCACCAACAGTAGAAAACCCTGCACGATCGAACAAATCAGCTGCTATACTAGAACTAACCAAAACACTAGTCAACCTGATTCAAGAAAGCAAAAAGGAACAGCACGAACATAATGCTCGAATAGAATCGATGATGAGATCGATGTGTCCCATAGCTATACGAGCTGCCCCAATACAGCAGGGATTGGCCCTTGCCCCCGCAGCCGGAGGTGTTGCAGGCAATTTGGCGTCTGCTACACGTGTCATCAACGGGGACACATAGCCCGGGATTGCCCCCACCGACCCGCGCAACCGCGAGTTGGGGCCGCCCCAGTAGCTGTGGCACCAATCGCCAATGGGCGGGAAGGGTTGGAGCGATGCTGGAAAAAATGGAAGGAGGAGGGAGTACGCTGGCCACTACGGAAGAAGCTGCAGAGCTTATTCCTCTAGACCAGTACGTAACATTCGGATATCTGGGGTTGGGAATGATCGGGACTATTAGACCCGCTCATGAACAGCGAGAAGTGGCGGAATGGAGACCCTTTCCAAGAGAGATGGAATCTGGGGGACCCACCTTCGTCACTGGGAGATAGATGTTATGAACGTCGTCCACGCTCTGGATCATCGCATTCCCCTCCCGATCGGACATTTGTTGTCTATTTCATAACAGGCTAACGAACACATGTTGCAACACTGCAAGGCGAACAGAAAACAATTCTTTCTTGCGAGAACGGCGAACACGAAGGGAAAAGGTCCGGCCCAAGAGGACAATCCGAACCCTGTCAGCACGTCGGAACCTATCCGATTGGGACTAATACAGAAGGACGATCACTTCCTACGGATCAAAGCAATCCCGTGGAAATCCGCCGAATGTGACATCGAAGTCTGGGGAATTCCATACAATGCCATCATCGACTCAAGAGCCGCCGTCTTGGCTATCTCGCTGAGAGTAGTAGAAAGAGCGGGGAGGAGAAAAGACATGATCATGTTTGCGGAGAAAGATCATCTCGTCGCCGCTGACGAAGAAAAGATTAAAACAGTAGGGCGAATGACGAATGTTGCCTTTCGGCTAGGAAAGGTACATGCCCTGGGAGATGTTGTAATGTTAGACATAAGTACCTACGACGTTCTTTTAGGATTACCAGCTCTCACGGCGCTGCGAGCCAATTTAGACTTTGAAAGACGATCGATTGTCCTCCGAAACACGGGAGGAAAACTGTACGCCATACCCATGAGATTGACTCTTTGAACCATGGCCGACGCTGCCCCGCGATCTCCTTCAATAGGAGCCCTCCGAGTGATCACATGGGAAGATCCCGCGGAATGTAGCAAGTCCCAGGCAGAGAAACTGGATTCCTCCAGCGATACTGATGGCATTGATTGGGATGATTTAGCGGTCCGAGCACTCATCCAACAACGCATCTATTACCCAGCTCGACGACCGATTGCGAGATCGTTCAGCATAACGAAACGGAACCTACAAAGGACACGTGCAATGATCTTGGGAGAGCCTCTCGTACAGATCTCCAGGATGGCAGATTCTTTGAAACCCCCTCAGACCTTATACGAGGGCACCACTCCACTGCTTGCAAGATACAACGACAAAAGGAAGATTGCTCCGCTTAGGGGCTAAGGCCGACTCTTTGGAACCCCCTGGGCATCCCGAAGTTCAAACCAACGGCCTCAGAATATAAGATCGCGGAAAAGCCCGTACCATGGCAGGATATCCATGACGGCGTCACTCCGAAAGAACATGTGGCAATCCGCGAGGAAGATGCGAAGATGATGGCCACGGTGTTCTCCTGGCGATCAGACAATTCGTTTTTCTCTGCACCCCCTTCTGGAAGCGTTGCACAGATTAATACCAAATCAATCACTGTCCCACTATTGGGACAGTTGTACGAACTACACGTACCACAGTACGTGCCCGACGAAGCTCATCACCTGATCGCAGATATTCTAAAAGAATATCAAGGAGCGATTAATGTAACCAACACCGATATCGGACTGTCACTAGTGATTCAGCACGAAATCCAGACCGGAAACCATTCTCCGATCCACTGCAAACCATATCGATACTCCCTCGCGGAACGAAAGACAGCTCTACAGAGGATTAGGGAATTTGAAGTTAACGGATGGATTGAACCGGCCACTGGGCCATGGTCGTTCCCGGTCGTATTAGTACCTAAGAAGAATGGGTTAGTCCGCATCTGCATCGATTATCGAAAGTTGAATGATATCACGATCAAAGATGTATATCCCCTCCCCTGGATTGACGATTTGCTAGATGCGATTGGATTTGCTAATTACTTTAGCAAATTTGATATTCGTCATGGATTTCACCATATCCTAGTTAAGGAGGAAGACTGGCCTAAGACAACTTTCGTTTTGTTCGACGACACGTAGCAGTGGGTTCAGTGTCCAATGGGGATCTGCAACGCGCTAGCTACATTTCAAAGAACGATGAACGTAACGTTCCAGAACTTTGTCAACAAGACTCGGTTAACGCAGGGGATAATTAATTTTTGTGTAATTGTGTATATGGACGACATCCTGGTCTACTCGGAATCGTACCACGGGCATGTGCAACACATCGAATGGACGCTGGGAGTACTGAAAGAAGCCGGATTCAAGATTTCGCTGGAGAAAAGCGAGTTCTTCCTTTCAAAAATCTCGTTTTTGGGATACGTGGTGACACAAGGAGGCTTGAGGCCCGATTTGAGAAAAGTCGTGGTTGTGAGAGACGCTCCAATTCCCACGTCGCTGACGCAGGTTCGAGCCTTCCTGGGAGTGGCGTTGTATTCCGTAGATTTATCAAAGGATTCGCTGCTATCGCACGGCCTCTAACGAACCTGCTACGGAAGGACTAGTCTCTCCGTTGGGATGTGGAGTGCGAACGGGCCTTTATCATGCTTAAGGAAGCCTTGGGCACGACACCTATTTTGATCCGACCGAACCCAGCAAAGCAGTTCATTCTCATCACGGATTGGCAGCCTGAGGCGATCTCCGATATTTTAGTGTAGAAGGGGAACGGTGGTCGCGAACACATCATAGAGTACGCGTCTCGTGCCGTGTCGGACGAGCGAAGGAATGATTCAGCTCCCCAGGGAAAATGCTACATGGTGTTTGGGGAATCCAACATTTTCATCCGTATCTATACGGGCAAAAGTTCCTCCTCGTCACCGACCACGAGCCGCTATTGGCCCTCAAAAGGCTTTCTAACTATACGAGAATGATTGGACGTTGGGCGGTACGGCTACAAGAATACGATTTCGATATCATCCACCGGAAGACGGAGAGGCACGGGAACACGGACGGATTGACGCGATTACATCGACCAGCGAAGGTCACCAAAGGCGAAGAGATCATCCCGTGGAAGGAACCAGAACCGACGAGCGGACCCCGGTACGAACAGGTGGCAGTTCTTCCACGAGACCAAAAGTAAGCACGTGGCAATGGGTGACGGAGGTAACTCTGGAGCCTCTCCCTCTCCTCATTCCTCCTTCTCTCTTTTCTCTTTACCTGACAAATTTTGTTATTTTTGCGAAGCAATCTCACGAGTCTACTCGGTCCCTATGCATCCTAGTGGGGAAGGGTACGTCGATTGGGTAGATTGTCGACAATGCGTGTCGAGAGCCCATGGCTCTTGCATCCAACATCGAAGCGGTAACAAGCCTTGGTTGTGCCCCCTATGCCGAACAGACAAAATCCCGACCGAGGCTCGGTTCCTCTATGCCACGTCAGAGGGTCTGGAAAAGACCCCAAGGTTTAGAAGGGTTGTAGTATGGACCGATGTCGCTTTGATAGCTACTGTAGTAGGGAACCCCCTCCGAGACTTCACTAGGGAAGATCAGAGGAGGGCTAATGAGAGGCCTCGGGACTATCGATGGAACGAGCGACGATTGGAAAAACGGAAGACGGACGGTAGTGGGATATGGATGACGGTACCGCACCCGTTCATGAGGTATGATTGGGTTAAGTCGGCGCACAAGGAAACTGCGGTCCATTTCGCCGTCCGAAGCACCGAGACGGCGATCGATAAAAATGAATGGTATTGGTCCAATATTTGCAACGATGTTAAGTTCATCGTTTAAAACTGTCAGGTTTGCACCGCTGATAAGGCGTTGTCGAGCGCATCGGTCCGACACCGCACAAGGCAGCGCGGGACCCTCCCGGCCACGTCACTCTGATCCCTGCGTCGTTGTCACCTGGTCTCGTTCCCTGAACCCCTTTGACAAAAGTCTGACACCGTAACCACTAATGTTGGACCCAAGTCTCGGTTTAGCTCTAACGGACGCCTAACTAAACGGACATCGCGCGATGCGCGGGCCTACCGAAGGCGCTTCAAAACCTCTCTGTTGTTGATGTCGTCCTCCGCATGTACGCACGGTCACAGACGAGCCCATTAATCAACGAGACATATTTTTTTTAATCCCAACTTAATCAAAATAAAAATAAAAAATTTAGTCGGCGATCACGCCGACCCTTCAATCATCAACAATAAAAAGGATCACGCGCACCTCAAATCCGCGCGCCCACACACTCTTTATTCTAGTCAACCATCCAACCAACGTAAACTACAAACACAGCCGCGCCTCCCGCGGAATACTTAAACTTTAAACCAAGCCTATTTTCTGTCGCTTACAAAAACCAAGGCGGATACTCTTGTCAGGGTATTCGCACCGACAGCTTACCGGACCATATTAAGCGACGTCCCCATCGCTTCGCAGGAATCAGAAAGTTATAAATCCTTCCAAACCTCCAAATGCTGACTAGAAAGGAACCAATCCGATTATCCGACATCCTCCGGTTAGAGGCCTCCAACAATCTGTGCCCATCCAACTGTATGCCGCTAGGGTTTCAACATGGGTCTCCATTGTCTTAACACTAGGACGCTGGTGTATTACGCGTCAATACTATAGTATAAGTTTCAAAGGCCCTCTCAAACCATCTTCTTCTCTTTGTCCTAGACAAACGCCGGCTTCTCGTTGAGTGTCCCCGTTAGACTCTTTCTAGTAAGCAGAGCCATACCCAGGGACGCGGGCCTTAAATGAGAACTCAGAAGGCACTCTTGCCTTCATCCCAAAATGCTCACAATCAAACCCATATGCATATACACACTTAAATCTTATCTTAACTCTTTCTGCAGTCTAGTACATAAATTCTAGGTCTTCATCCTGGCCCACCATAGTCAAGTTGATCAAGCCAGATCTACGGCCTACCGCATTGTTATCTTAGCGACAGTACCTTCGCTGATTACGCAACGATAAGTTTTCTCCTGATAAGCACTCAATCAGGACTGCCAAAAAAACTCGATTCATATCCCCCGCCATCCCATCGGAGTAATTCCCTGAGGCGTGCATACCCCTTAAACTCTTACCCCTTTGGTAGACGAGGGTTCGCTGCCAGGTTGAGCTAGCAAGCAGCCATCCACTAGGGGTTGCGCCCTAGAGGTGCTAACCTTTACCATTTAGCTTGGTCTTCCTCAAAATGCCCCAGGATTAGCACAAGTGTCTGGACGGTGTGTCGCAACAGACCACAGGCCCACTGCGGTGTCGAGCGCATCGGGCCGGCACTACTCAAGGGTAGCGCGGGACCCTATGACCGTGTCACGCAGGAGTTGGGACTTAATCCTTCGTCGCGGATATACATGTGGAGCTTTCGCAAGCCGCTCCGACCGAGTGCGTCGGCCATACCTCTCGCGAGCCCCTACGACAGGATAGGGCCTACGCGAGGCACGACTTACCTCCACCTTACGGGAGTTGTCACCTCCCTTCGATGGGCGTATCCCCACCGAGCTACCGGTCCATAGTACGAAAGCTGATCAGTTGCAATCGCAGAGGTGGACCAGCCGAGGGCGTTTCTCGTTCGCTGTAGCATAGGGAGTACGCGCGGTAATACGCCTCTATCAAACCCGCACGCGAATCGACACCTTGGGGGGCTGAGGTCCCAAGCGCGACTCGTCGCCGATCGACTAGGACGCATCCCACGCACCACGCGCACACCACTCTAAGAACATAGAAATAGAAACACACACATGTACATATACATGTACAGAACGACACAAAACAAACAACGCGATAACACTCCAAGTCCCTTAGTAGCCATCCCATAACTTTCTGACGCGGAAATCAGATAGGCGTCACACGCGAGACTTAGTATAAAACCGCGCGGACGCAGGGCCTACTCATATCGACTCACAATGCAAGCGTACGCAAGCGGTCGCAGTGATAGCGTACTATGTAGTACCCATACTCATGCGATCCTCGTTAATATCGAGGGTCGCATTCGACACTCAAGTGTCAGTGTCGGCTGACACGCGCCTTGAGGGTTAATCTCTCAACGTTGGACAACCGCCTAGTGCGATTGAGAACCACACCCTCTTCTGCACCCTGCAGAGAGTGGGTGGTACACAGGTTCATACCTGTGGTGGCAATCGTCTCTTATTGCCCTGGAGACCAGCTCCATCATCTAGGGCCTTGGGAAAAGTCAAGGGGTTTGACTTTGACGGCTGCCACGGACTACAACGTCCAACTATGAATTCTAAAAAGCAGAGGATAACAAAGAGTTCCCCTTTTCTCTCAAAAACATAATTTGTTTAACCTATAGGCGCGGTCACTGTAGACCGCACAAAACGCTCAAGACATACATATTCACATATATATAGAGGGTTATAAGTATGTGACGATCACTTCTCACAATCACAGTGGGGCTCCTCTCAGCCATATATATATACGTGAGCGCAGGCAGTCAAATCCAAAGTCTGAATCACCAAACATATCAATAATCATATCAAAGATTCAACCAAAAAGTCAATGCACTACACGGGGTCAACTTCAACCATTCTCTGCACTCATACCCCTTGCCTTTAGCCATACAAGCCTCACTCTTGTGCAACTCTCAAAATAAAATACCCAGTACTTTTCTTTAAATGGCCATTCAAATAAAGTCTGGGTGAAAACACAACAAAACAGTTCAAATCACAAGGCTAAAGTCTTTAGGTTGAGCGGCAGGAGTGAATTGGAGTTGAATCGTAAACCGACGAATAGACAACCGACCTGTTATCAGAAATAACAGAAGATGATCCTCGTAGGATTAAGCTGAATCTAGCCCAAATCCTTAATCAATCGATCAAAAGGACCTGTAACACAAGACATGTCAATCCCCAAGTTAAATCTATAAGTCCATGAAGAATAATCCTCATGTCACGATCTCACTCAAAACCTTTTTAATTAACAAAGTCTGAATGTACCTCTAAGCAAGTGCCCAAAGAAAGGTGGACTCTGGCAGAATCTCCTCTATACAGAGTGAATTTTTCCATAATCGCCACTTGTCAAAATATATATTCTAACTCCTTTAAACCAATAAAATTTTGGCAGCGCTTCCCGTAGAAAAAGTGTCTTTCCAAGATTTATAATAACTCAAAAATGAGAAAAAAAACAAACCTTAAATCTGGAAAGTCAAATTTTGTCTAATTCCCTGAATTAGTAAAAATTTGGGCAGCACTTCCTTTTGAAAGGTAGGCTTCCCAGATTTATGCTAAGTCAGATATGAACTCAGAGCAAAACCTGAGTTCAACTAAGACAAAGTTTAACTAACTCCTCAAATTTGTAGAAATTTCGGTAGCGCTTCCCATAGAGAAAGTGTTATTCCAATATTTATACAAAGCTAAGTTCATAATATAAAGTGATTTTGACTTTTCAAGGTCTAATTTTGTCTAACTCCCTGAATTAGCAAAATTTTGGGCAACACTCCCTTTAGAAAATGGGGTTTTCCAGATTTTTCCTAAGCCAAAAACTCAAAAGAGCTGGACCCTGAAAAAGATAAAGTTTTACTAATTCTTTGGTTTTGTATAAATTTCGGCAGCGCTTCCCGTAGAGAAAGTAGCTTACCAAGATTTATACAAGACCAAGTAAAATAAAAGATAGCAGAAAATGCAGAAATTGATCTAAGTAAAATAAACTTAGCTCAGAAAATGCAAGAATTGTAACCAACTCCTATGGCTCTAGCACGTGGCGAGCAACTAAAGCAACTAACTATTAATTTGAAATTAAAACTCAGACTAAGTAGTGGTCTCACTCAGTCACATGCAGGTCAAACCACAAAGGTAAGTACTCTCACCATCCCCAAGTCAACTTAGCAGACAATAGTTCATAGTCTTTCAATGATTTATCCCCTTGTATCCAACTTACATAGGGCATAAAGCTAGACCACCCAAACTTATGGAACATGTCTAGCTCAGCCATGAAGTATACACAAACACAGGGCACAACAACTTTTCTCTTCTTTTAGCATATGACTAGGTCACCCGCCCTGAACTGTTTAAATATCCAAAATTTATATAATTATCTGCACTTAGTCTTTTGAGGTAACATATAACTGGGCCGATCATCTGAGCTTCGGTCACCTGCTACTTCAGCCCAACAAGAAGGTCAGCGCCCCAGCCAAGCTTCTCGATGCTCCAACTCAGTCAACAGGTACATAACTCAATTGACCAGCTGTTTGGTCAGACAACAACAGCCTCTACTGGGATCGTGATGACGAGCAGCGTTCCGATCATGACCTCAGTTTTTAAGCAGCAGCATGATCTCTTGTGGAGTATGTGGATTAACAACAGAAAAAAATCCGTTTTTCAAATATTAAGATATTTAACCTTCTTGCCTTATTTAACTGTTGCCCAAGTCGTTTATACACAGTTTTTTAACATTGTAAGGTTTAATCACGTTGACCGATAAACACACAATGAAGAACTGTTGCTTCAACTCATTAAACGTTATATATGTTGGAAAGACCCATGAAGCAACCACTTGGTCAACATTCCTTCAACAATTTGCAAGTGTTCGACTAACTGTTCATCAAATGTTGATTCAACACCATCTTCAACACGTGAGAACGTTGGAAAGATTGTTGGAAAATATGATGGAATGTAACGTGCGAACGTTGGAAAGATTGTTGGAAAACATAATGGAATGTTTGAGCAACGTTGAATATCATTTTTTAAAAAATAATAATAATAACAATGAATCGTAATATATATATACATATATATATATATCGATATATAAATATATATATTTCTGACCACTATTGCATATAATAGAATAATATGCATAGACAAGTGTCATGGAGTTTTCGTTATATATAGTTATATTGTGTCTCTCTCCTTCTCTCTATATGATCATCTCTTGGTCTCATTCCTCTAAAACAAAACAACATTTTAGTATATAGTTGTGAATACACAACACTTATTACATCATTTAGAGGACTGTGCACACAATTCCTGTTACACGCTTGGTAACAAATATCAGTTTGCATATACCAGAACCGAAAAATGGTCCGTCATAATTAGCCTAAGATTTGATAACAAGCGCCCTCTTCCGTTCCCCGTGATTCTTTTTTTTTGTCATTTGACCTTTCACTTCTATGTCTATGTCACCATGCTAGCTGCCTCCCTCTATAGAACCCTTATCTGCCTTTCTGTTTTTATCCGGAATACCGTCACTCTCTCTCTCTCTCTCTCTCTCTCTCTCTCTCTCTCTCTCTCTCTCTCTCTCTCTCTCTCTCTCTCT
>BFEA01000019.1:5684064-5697892 GCA_003427395.1 Chara braunii | reverse complement strand
CTCTCTCTCTCTCTCTCTCTCTCTCTCTCTCTCTCTCTCTCTCTCTCTCTCTCTCTCTCCGTGTCGAGAGCGCGCGCTACTCAGCCCCCTCTGTCGGACGACAGCACGTGCCTCAAGACCGTATACAAGCGCACGGGATCCCGACGACACGTGCCTCCTAGCAGCCAGGGGCAGAACTGTTAGGAAAGTTTTTGCTGCCTTTCTTCTCTCTCACTCCCCCCCCCCGGTGGTGCGAGCGACCCGTGGAGGTAGACAATGCCCCTCTCCTATTGAGCAGTGTTTGTGTGTCTTTCTCTCTCTCTCTCTCACGCGCGCGCGCTCTCTTTCTCTCTTTCCCTATCGCCCTCGACGCGTGTGCCTTTCCTCTCGCTCTTTGCCCCTCCTTGGGTGTGTGCGTTTCCGCTCTTTCTTTCTCTCTTTCTCTCTCTCTCTCCGTGTGTGTGCCCTCTTGCTTCGTCGGGTTATTTCTGGTTGTTGCGGGCAGGCGCAGCCCAACGGCACGTGGGGTGTGATTAATTGATCTGATTACTGTAGTAGTGTAAGTTCTTGAGGGGTGGTGGTAGATAGGGATAATCTTAGTCGCTGCGCTCAGTTGCCCGCCTGGTGAGGCCTGTTTTGCATGTGGGTATCGCCGATTCCGGTGGGTGGGGTGGAATTTGAGACCTAGTAAGTATCAGCGAATGCGTCCAGAAGACGCCACGTGTCTCCGTCTCGATGATGCCCGTCTGAAGGCGTCTCCCCACGTCTACTACTCTGGCTTCGAAGAGGTTTTCCTCCTCAAGGTGCGGTTCCTTTTCGCCCTTTTTTGTGTCATTGACGTCAGGTAGCATGCCCGCCGGCGCGCTCTGAGAACAAAAAAAAGGGCCTTATTCGGTGTATGCTTGCTTTCTTCTCATCCGAGCATATCATTATCATTCTGCGTTATCCAATGAAAAGGGCCTTATTCGGTGTATGCTTGCTTTCTTCTCATCCGAGCATATCATTATCATTCTGCGTTATCCAATGATCGGATAATACTGTAATATACCCTTGTCCGTACTAACGAATTCAACCAATCGTTGTGGAACCTCTACCCCTGTCCGTACTAACGAAGTCAGGTCCGTTGGGATCGGGACGCGACGCGGCGGGTTGCCGGCGTGATCCTCTCCTCTCTCTCTCTCCCTCCAGGAGCAGAGCGAGGAGGAGAGCGCCATGGGAGGTGACATACGGACGAGCTTTTGATGCGTGACACAAGAGAAGGAAGACGTGTTGTGGACGCGTGGTACAACAGAGAAGGACGGTAGAGGGAGATCGTCGCGTGCCACTTGTTTTCATTGAATTCATTCATTTCTCCATCTGGTTTCCATCGATTGTGTTCCTTTTCTGCTTGTTCTGTTTTTGTGTCTGGTATATTACGATATCGCCGTAATCGCTGCTTGCTACCGGTATCCCTTGCTGTCGATCTCGATCCATACGGCTGCCGGTATCCGGACCTCTGTGCAATCGTATGCGGTGAGCGGGTGAGTCACAGCTTGCCGCCGGGATCCCTACGGCTTGTTTTTGTCCGTAGTTGTCCGGACGTACATCTGGAGTCCAGCGAAGGTGTCGGCCTTTTCATTCAGCTAGCGGCTTCAGCGGCAGAGTTTTTATCTTTTTTTTTTTTTCCCCTGATCAAATGAGAGGGGGTAAGTCTGATTACGCGTGTCGGCGTCTGCTGACAACGATCCGCAGCAGAAGATGAGATAGATAGAGATAGATAGATAGATAGAGAGAGAGAGAGATAGATAGAGAGATAGAGAGATAGATAGATAGATAGAGAGAGAGAGAGAGAGAGAGAGAGAGAGAGAGAGAGAGAGAGAGAGAGAGAGAGAGAGAGAGAGAGAGCAATTCGACCGGGTGTCCGTCGAATTACCATACTCTGATTGGATAAAAAGCCTGGGCAAAAATCGTCGCTTGGATCAAGTCCCGCCGGTGAGCTGAGGAGAGGAAGACGACGCTGCATAGTTTTGGCAGATTCTGTCTGAGAAGGCGAAAACGAAGTGATTGAATTGATTGTGTTCTTGTGAGGGGGTCGAGCTGTAGCCGATCTTGTTCATTGCGTTTGGGTGATTGGCTGTCTGTGAGGATCGAAGGAAGGAGAAGGAGAGACGAGGACGACAGGAGGGAGAGGCAGGATGGTCCTGGCCTTAGGCGCCGCGCATAATGCATGGGGATGGTATCAACACCAGCTGGCGAAGAGGCCCATGCGCACGCAGATTGTGACATCCGGCATTCTCTGGGGTCTGGGAGATGGAATCGCCCAGCGCTTGGACGCTACGGTGGCCATGGAGAAGAAGGTTATCAAAGACGACCTTTGTTTATCGTCTCCACATCGTCGAGTAAGTGCTCAAGGAACAGCGCTGACGCCCCTTCCTCCTCTTCAACTCTTTCGATTTCCTTTTCCTAAACTGCTTATCTTTTCTTCTTCACCTCTTTCCTCTCCTTCATCACACATCTCTCTCCAGATCTCTTCCCTCCCTCCTCTATGAGCCTGGTACGTCAAAGTTGGTATGGTTTGGATTAGTCGGTAGCTATGGTATGCATGCTGGTTTCTCATCTTTCCGGGGCAGTGGCGCAAAATCTTCTTCTATTTTCTTCTGTTTGTTAGGCTGTGGGGTACCAGAAGGGGCATTTCTGGTACCCCACAGCCTAGCAAGCGTATGGTTTAGGCCTAACCATACAGTTGTTAGGCCTAAACCATGGTTTAGGCCTATCCATGCCTAAACCACGCCTAAACCACGCCTAACGTGCACACTATGGACATTAAGACAGTGGCTGGCAAAATTTCTGAACCCTTCAATAGGGTGCGTGCCGACCCTTTTAAAAAAAAAAACGACCCTTAAAAAAAAAAAAAAAACTCAAAAAGAAAATGACCCTTCAAAAAAAAAAAAAAAAAAGTAGCGTTCATATCTGGCACCCACTATCTGGGTGAAGAAAAGGTACATCATATATAGCCTCAGTTCCTATGGTTCACTGTCGTTGGTCTATTAAACTCCATTTTGCTACTTTCCAAGGGACGCTGCAGGTGTTGCTCACCTTCAATAAAAAGAGTGGCCAGACTTAGGTTTCCTAGGGATGGCTGCTCTTATCACCATCCCTAGTAAATCTGAAAGGGCATTTAGAAAAGAAAAGGAAAAAAAAGGCTCTTTTTTATCTCTTCTTCAACTGTTTTAATCCACTACATAGGTTTGACCATTAATCCCTACCTAGACCAAGCCATCTGTTGCATGCAATCAGTTGAGAGCATGAAGTCTCATTGTCTTAATCTAGAACATACTAAGTCTCTGATTACCTTATCCACTACATATCTCTGATCGTAATATCTTAGACCACCACTCCTTTTCCAGGGCAACATCAAGAACTGAAAATGTAAAAAAAAAAAAAAAAAAAAAAAAAAAAAAAAAANAAAAAAAAAAAAAAAAAAAAAAAAACACCTAATATGCAACATTCCGGGTTCTTTTTCGGTGAAAAGTGCTACCGGACCACAATGGCTGGCGGCGCCACCCAAAAGAAAGTTAAAAAAAAATGCTGCGGATCGGCAAAAAGAGGCTCCGAAAAGACCTGCGCGCCAAAGCTTTGCGGAAGCGGCAGCGCGGCTTTTTTTTTCTTCTTGTTTTCCCGCCTCGGCAAAAAAAGGCTCGGGGGAAAAAAAAGGAGGCTCCGGGGAAAGAAAAGAGGCTCGGGGGAAAAAAAAGAGGATTGGAGGTAGTGGTAGTTTAAGGTCCAGCAGGTTCATTCAGGTGCTGTCGATCAGATACCTCAATCTGTTCCCCCCCCAAAAATTAAAAATCTCCAAGCGTCGTCCTTTGTCCCTTTTTTAAAAGGAAAAGGGAATAAATATTCACACCGGCAGGCATTCGTAAAGGAAACTGGAGTTGGAAGCGATGGGCCTCGCTCCACTACACAACACTCTAGATGCATTTGGACGCTTTCAGGACCCGATACATTCAAAATGATCGACTCCTCCAGATGCACCTGATCGAGAAAGCGGCCAAATGCACGTAAAATGTTGTGTAGTGGAGCGAGGCCGGATTTTCATGTCGGATACGGTAACGTCAGGGTTTTCTCCTTTTTTGTCCTTTGAACTTTTGTGTTTACGATTTAGAAGGTTAAACCGCCAGTGCTATGGCCCAGCTAGCGGCCACGTTTCTAGTCGGATGAATTTGGACGCTTCTGTAGTGGCCCGTACGTTTCCTAAAATCGTGGCTTGTATACGGGCACGACTTCAGGAAGAAGTGGTGGTCTAAATAAGGCTGTCGGACCTTGTTGGCCTCGTTTCACCCCTCGTCAAATGTGAGGAAACGGGAAAACAAAGAAGGCTAGCGACTCAGGGCATACTCACACTAGGACTTTTATTACCAAGTTCTGGACTCGATTGCGGTCAGATTCATCCAGGTCTGGCCTGTACGTTTCTAAAATCGTGGCTTGTATACGGGCACGACTTTAGGAAGTACTGGTGGTTTAATTACGGCTGTTGGACTTTGTTTGCCTCGTTTCACCCCTCGCCAAGTGTGAGGAAACGGGAAAACAAAGAGTCTAGTGACTCGGGGCATACTCACACTAGGACCTTTGATTGCAGTGAGATTCATCCAGTTCTGGCGGTAATTGCATTCAGGTTCATTTAGAAAACTACCTAGTGTGAGTGTCCCCTAGGTGAGGGGTAATGTGAGGAAACGGGAAAACAAAGAGGCTAGTGACTCAGGGCATACTCCCTATTGTGAGTGTCCCCTAGGTGAGGGGTAATGTGAGGAAACGGGAAAACAAAGAGGCTAGTGACTCAGGACATACTCACACTAGGACGTTTGATTGCAGTCAGATTCATCCAGGTCTGGCCGTAATTGTATTCAGGTTCATTTAGAAAACTCCCTAGTGTGAGTGTCCCCTAGGTGAGGGGTTCCACCTCCGTGCAGCAGATGCACGGCATATAACACATTTGGTGAGTTTTAATGTGAGTACCTTTTGCCAAATTGTGTGCAAGGACAAATAAAGGATCGAATGCATCTGCCCAACTTCTAGGTGAAGATACGCCTGTTATCTTACTCATGTGGTCAGTAGTGCAGCCAGGGCCCCTCGCCTTATCCAGTTTTTTTTTTGTTACTAACTACTGGGTTCGATTCCGGTCGAATGTGTTTTGTCAGGGAGAGAAGACCAAGGAACCAGAGTGGATGAATTGGCGGAGATTGATGACAACAAGTCTCTATGGCGCTGCGTTCATTGGACCTGTGGGTCATCGCTGGTAAGGTTTTTTTTTTTTTTTTTTTTTTTTTTTTTTTTTTGTTTGGTGGACATGCCGTTATGCTGGTCAGAGCAATTTCCTATGAATTTTTTGCACCTACCTTCTTTCGCCCCCCCCCAATAGAACGTACGGTCATCATCGTGTGGTAAATTTCACCCTATATACAGTGATAAGGACTCTGTGGTCTTTTGGGAGGAAGGCGGTACCTTTGGCTAGATAATAAAAAAAAATGAGAATACTTTTCTATAATTAGAATGCATGTATCCATATGTGCACACGTGTCAAATCTGTGTTCGATCTGTGGTGGGTATGGATCGCTTGTTGGTGTATGGCGACCATCATCTTCCCCCTGTGCGCACAACACAGTGATGATTGGAGTGCGTAGTGTTCAAGGGAAGGCGGTGGTGTATCCCCGTGGGACAAGTGTGGGTGTGCATGCACGTAGACAGGTTATCTGTGTGGGACAAGTGTGGGTGTGCATGCACATAGACAGGTTATCTGTGTGGATACTCAATTGCGCGCAGACTTGTTCGGATGAACATTTTGGTTAGTCCATGTCTGCACCTTGAGAAAGTTTATTTGCTCTCGTGGATGTGAACTGGATTGGCAACGGCAGGGGCTGAGGGAGGCCTAAGGGTAGAAGGGAAGAGGTGCAAAAGAGGGGGGTAGAGTAGGGAGATGGAAGAAGAAGAGAGGCGAAAAGAAAACACAGGCCTTGCATTAAGAGCGCTTCTTCGAATGTTCGAAGAAAGAAAAGTGCACCACACATGCATTATTTTAAAGATAAGCGGACTTTTTTCAAATGTTTGAAAACCGAAAGAATTGCATGTCTTCCAAAAACGTGGTCTACGGAATTGGGGATTTTGGGGGATGGGACGTAGTGGGCTTAGATTCGCAGGGCCTATGCAGAAGGTCAATTTTATGGAGGTTAATTTGGGTTTTGATTACTGGTAGGGAAACAAGAAAAAATGGGGCTGCTTGGAATTGAACCGGAGACCTTGGTGAGTGAGATCAATAGAAATGAAAGGGGAGAAGAACAGCAAAAACATGAGCTAAGCAGGGACAATTGTAAGGGGATCAATTTGTAGGGCAACGAAAAACAAACGGGGCTGTTCGGATTCGGAGCGGAGACCTTAGCGAGTGAGATCAACAGAAAAGTAAAGAATAGAAAAGGGTAAGAGACAAAAAAAACAAGAAACAAGCAACGAGACCGATGCAAACAGAGACGGAGGAGATGCTGCCTGGACATTAACCTTTGTGTGTTAGGCTGGCATGATGATTACAGTCTTCTCATCACAAATAGAACGGACAGTTGTTAAAGCTCTATTCAGGACAACTTTAAGTCTAGATACAGGGATAATGACCGTGCGTTCTATTTGGGTGAGGACGGTTAACTACACCACAACACCTTCTGAAAAACAGCGGCGGGTTAACACAGGGCTGTGGAAAGGGTCAGAGTGCGCATCGTCAAAAGGCTGGCTGGCGGAAGGGAAAAAACGAAAAAAGGATGACGGCACCAGGCTAATTGAGTGCCGTGATCGTTTGGATTTCTCAGGGCCGGGCAAATAGAAGTTGGGAACTGCTGGCACTTCAATGTGATGATGTCATTAAGTCTTTTCTGCTGATAGTAAGGTCTGGATCTGAGGGTTTAGGGCTTAGGAAATGGCCTGGCCAGTGGAAGATTGGCTGAACCGCTTATTCTGCAGGTTTGCAGGATCCAGTGGGGTGGATGATTTGTTTAGTTCAGAGATGTTTTTTTCTTAGCTGTTTGTCCACACAAGTTCTTTTGAGTATAGAAACTACCCTCGTCTTCTCCTGAACATAACGCATATGCGTTGTATTCGAGTTTTCAAATTTGAAAAAAAATTCAAATGGAACGCATATGGGTTGTCTTTGAAATTTAGGGCTATTCAACGATATGCGTTGTATTCAAATAGAACGCACCCTACGCGTTTTATTTGTGTACAATGCATGTGCGTTATGTTTGGGGAAAGAAGGTAGGGCAGTGCAGGCTCACTGGGTAGGTAGGGCAGTGAAGGCTCACTGGGTATCTGTTTAGTTCAGAGGTGTTCTTTTCTTAGCTTTTTGTTCACACAAGTCCTCACAGTATGGTAACTGCCGTCCTCATGTGAATAGAGCGCCCGGTCACTATCGCTGCATCTGGATCGAAGCTTGTGCCAAATTCAGATATCATGATCGGCCGTTCTGTTCGGGTGAAAACGGTACGGCATTGCAGTCTGAGAGCGCCAGTATCTGCTTCTCATGTTCTTAAGGTAGCGATGAACTAGATGGTTAGGCCGAGTTGCACATGGAAAGATATATTCAGGTGAAGATGGTAGGGCAGTGCAGTCTTAGAGAGCCAGTATCTGCGTCTCGTTTTCTTCGGGTAGCAATGAACTAGATGGTTAGGCTGAGTTACACATGCAAAGATACCTCTTCTCCAGAGCTCCTCTAGTGGTGTAGTAAACTGCTGCATATACATGCATGCATGTGCGAATAAACCGGCACATACATGCACACTTTTGTAAATGGACCCTTATGTTTCACCTCAAAGAGTGTCAATACTTAGCTGTATGTGTTCAGCACCACAACTGCATAGTAGCAGGTGTGGGATTGGAGTTTCAGATCACTGAGTTTGAATCCCTGATGGAATCAGATGCTGGGTATCCCTTTGTACGTGATGTATGTGGACGCGTGGTGTACGCCCTCTGTACTACACATGATTTTTCTTTTGGTATGTGGTTGTACGCGCATACGAAACAGCTTTTTTTTTCTTTCTTTTTCCGTTTTGATTTTATCTCAAATTTGGTTGTGAATTCCACTTATTGTCTGAGGCAAAAGTTGTTCAGAATAATGTCTTCTTCTATCACTTTCTTTTTTTTTTATAGAATTTTCAATTTTCTGATTTTTTTGTGTTTTTTGGGGGTACAAAAGTGGTACTGCTGGTAGAGTACAACGGAGTAGAACACGGAGCGCAACCTCCGTACAAAGAGTAGAATGCCCTTAAAAAAAAAAAAAACAATTTATTTTTTGTATGCGAGGCATGCCCCGATCAGATGGGATACATACAGTAATGTTAGGGTCTGCCCCCTTCAGGCAAAAAAGAGGGGAAACGAGAAAGCTTCAGTATGAAGAGGCCATGAAGAGAGAAAACCCTGAGCAGTGTGTCACTTTTCCCTCTTGCCACTTTACCTCCACTCCTTTAGGACGCCAAATGTACCTCTTGCACCTTTACCTCCCCTTCAATTCTTCAGAACATCAAATATTTTTAAAAGATAGCCAAATACTTGTGAAAGATAAATTGAGTTTAAGTTTTGGCTTTTAAAAGACAGTGAAGTTTTGTTCCAGTTACCAAGAAAACAGTGTATGCCAGGAGGACAGGGAGCTCACCTGCGTTCTGTTTCTCACAGTCTGTGAGAAATTGAGCATGCGTGTGCTCATACTGCGCTTGCTGTGAGAGGCGTTGTTTGGGCAATCCAGCTGGCATAGTCTCTTTGGGTGATGGCTCATATGTGAGTCTATAGCATGGGTGCTTTGCTACATAGGATGTTATGCAATATTCACTCACCTTTTGGGTGATGTGTAACAAGCATTTGACCTGGCCTGACCATTTCTTGATTGATGTATGTAGTCCGTGCATGGTGTAACACGTCAAGCAAAGCTCCTCGCGCTGTTGTTGTACGTGCTGCTCCCCTGATTGTACGATGGAGTTGGTAGTTTCTGTGATCGTCGCGTTGTCCGGGGATCTTACCTGTTTGCACATAGTGTTTGACTGAATTGTGTACGTATAGCCAGATAGATTCAGGGAAGTCTTTGCCCTACACCAGCAGTTGGGAGTTCTGCGATTCTGCTTGTTCTGTTTTCCGCCTCTTGAATGCCTCTGATTCCATTGTTACATTCTTCCCCCGAATACAACGTACGATCATTATAGCTGGATAATGACTGTACGTTGTGTTCGGGGGAAGAAGGTAGGCACTGATGAGTTGGTGTTCAGCCACAATCTTGGGAGATCGAATTACAAAACTAGTCTGTTACTTCCTGGATGCTTGTCGGAGGCTTTGCCAAGGTGGAGATTGTCATGTGCCGCGGAACGGAATACTTCTCCCACAGCGGCTATGCGAGTTTTTTTGGGATGGAGTTCCAGACCCATGGTTGGAACCATTGCGATAGGAACCCTTTGATGTACCTTAAACCACCAGTACTTGGCCGAGCTATTGACCACAGAAGGAAATAAAGTAGAAACGTTTCTAGTCGGATGAATTTGGGCCTTACATCGTGGCCATACACTTCCTAAAATCGTGGCTTGTTAACGGACACGACTTCAGGATGTACGGGTGGTTTAACAAGGATCATTCTGCCGCTTGGCTGCCTGTTGCTGAGTGTGTGGAACATATCGCCTGCCCAAAAGGTCCACATGGCAGTAAGATGTGTATATTTTCTTGGACATCCTATAGTGTGTGTATCTAGGCTACCTGAGTATCCCATGACCACGTGCCCGGCTGTGGCCCCCCCCCCCCCAAAAAAAAAAAAAAAAACATAAAAGTAAAGAATTGTTTTTCAATTAATATATAGATTTTTTTTTTGGTCAAGGTTTTTGATGTGACCCTGAGCAAAAGTCCTGCAGTTTATTGTTTTACAAAACAGTTTTTTTTCTTTTTTCTTTTTTTTTTGTTATGCTGGGACCTTCCACCCTGACTGCCTTGCACGGTGGCTGGTAGCCCAGGTACGTTATACTGCAAGGAATATGAGCGAGAGCGATGTATAGAAAACCAAGTCGCAAAATCATGCAGAAGTCCAGATAGTCATGTAACAAGCAGAGAGCTCAAATGCACCAAGATTCCATCCAAATAAGAGCATTACAATGAACATGTGAGCCAATGTTCAAGCCCTCGGGCCACACCACACCAACGCAGTATTCAATGTCGTTCCTCTCTGTTGGCGCCCAGCACCCAGTCTACTCTACCCGTCCTACCTATCCGACCTATGTTCATGCAACATGCTCACGCCGACTTTGAAGACCAATGTACATGCCGTCAACACTAATGCCGACCTCCCACATACACCAGGTATGTACTCTCGTCTCCCTCATCACGCCCTGACCACCCACTTCTGCGCCTCCTCCCGAAGACCCCCGTCGCTCTACTGTGCCTCGCGCCCTGCAGCCCGGCTATGGCCGTTAGCGCCCCGCTACCCTGCAGCGCTCTCACCTCTCAGCACCCTGTGCACGCCCCAGCCAATGCTAGCGCATGCAAACACTTGCTTGCTAGCGCCGCAGCGTGTCCGCAATGCCCGCCTAGGCCAGAATGTCCATCCCTCAATTTCACCTCACACTACCTACCTACCACTACTCCTAATTGTAGGCATATGGGGAACCCCGTAGCATCCCTGGCTGGCTTGCTTCCTATATGGAAGTGGCCGCTGCTTCTGAACTTCCTGAGGCCTGGCCGTAGAAGCCTCCAGTAGCTTCCGGTCGGGCCCCAGTGTCTGCGTCTAAGCCCATCTTGACAGTGGAGGGCCTGGGCCGTTTTCAGTTGGACACACCCAGCATTTTCCAGGCTCCGAACGTTCGCTGCATTTGCACGGGCCCAGGGGGAGATACGACGACAATGCTGCTTCGTTGTTGACCCATGGCCACTGTGATGTGTTGGCCTCACAGTGTGTGTTCCCAGGGCACAACTAACCAGGCCCTGGGCCAAACTGCCTGGTGCTGTTGCTTCTTCTGGAAGAGCCCAGCGTTAGGCCCAGGTTGCACTCCAACCAACTACGGTGCAGCAACTGTCTGAGACCTGCATTGGAAAATGCTGAGATAAGGGCCTCCTGTGAATATTCAGACCCGCCTTCACTTAGGGCGGGCACGAGGCTTGCTGGGGGCCACATTCCAGAACATATGCATGTTGCCTACAGTCACCTGAGGACAGAGTCCTCAAAAGTCCTCGCATTCCATCCCCCTTAGCTTCGAAAGTCCACTGAGATGCTTATATGCAGATATAGATATAAGATATTATATACATATAGTATAGATAAAATCCAAAAAATCAGTATTATTCCCCTTCAACCGTCTCTTGTAGTCTGCCACAATCTGAGGTGCTGTCTCAGTCAGTTCCTCTCTGGTGAACCATTGGTCTTCTCTTGGATCCATATGATGCCTGAATCTGACCCTGTATTCCCTCTCGGGTTTCGGCGGTCTCCCTCTGTCCACAGGCTTAGGAACAGGCATGTCTTTGTGCTCCAAAATGTTGTCGACGTCCACGTGGCCATCCATGGTTGGGGGCATCTCC
The DNA here is from genome assembly GCA_003427395.1 of Chara braunii. Classification (NCBI taxonomy): domain Eukaryota; kingdom Viridiplantae; phylum Streptophyta; class Charophyceae; order Charales; family Characeae; genus Chara; species Chara braunii. Next base: position 5,686,360 of record BFEA01000019.1, on the reverse strand, counting down.
TTGATGGGAACTGCTGTGTCTCAGCGAGGTTTAAGCTTTGAGGCGTGAAACACGGGGTAAGTGTGTAGGTGACCAGGGATTCGAAGCATGTACGAGGGACCATCCTCTGCACTACCCACAATATCCAAGACTTCCCAAGGACCGAAGTATTGAGGCATTAGTTTCCTAGAGATGCCGAATTCCTGCCCCAACTCACTAGACTCAACCCAGGCACGTTCCCCTACATGTAATGTGGACTGTCGTCGATGTCTTTTCTCAGAAGCAATCACTGCTTGAGATTTCTTGATGTGTCCGACAACTTTGCTGCAGCAACTTTTCATACGGGACACCAAATTCAATGGTTCCAGGAGTTGCAGCAGATTGGTTCCAAGGCAGGAGGAAGTCTATAGCAGATCCAGGTTCGTCTGTTCAGCTCGCCCGTTGGCTTCGGGATGATTCCCAGAAGTCATCTGGAGTTGGCTGCCTATCTGTTTTGCATCCTTCTTGCACATTTCACTTGTGAAACGGACATCTCTGTAACTAACGATAGTCTTTGGCAGTCCAAAGCCACACACCCAGTTATCCATGAATAACTTGATGATGTGCTCAGTCCTTGCGGTCTTTGGCATGGCAATCAGTCTAGCGAACTTATTAAACCTATCAACTACAACGAAGATATGCCTTTTGCCACTCTCTGGTCATGAGGGTATCCATGAAATCCATGGAAACACTCTCGTCCTGGATCAGCAGGAATGGGTAGGGGCTTGAGTAACCCAATCGGAGCTTGAGTCTGCGGCTTGTCCTGCCGACATACTTGACGAGTCTGAACGTACTGCTTGGCTTTGTCTAGCATACCAGGCCACCAAACTCGTTGTACCAGATTTGCACTAGTCTTCTTATAGCCAAAATGTCCCATTGGAGCATGACATTCTCCTAAAAATTAACTACACAAAATTTCACTAGGTGGAACAACTAATCTCTTAAAACCTTGCCTTCTCAAACTTGTCAGATGTGTCTTTGTATTGGGCCTCATGTTTGCGTATATCATGACAGGATCTTCCTTGTAGGATTCCACCATTGATCGAGTTACATTATGAGATAAGCCAAACTCAGTTATTAGTGCACCCAGGTAGTCTGCCCTACACGACAACGCATCAGCAACCTTCTTGTATTCTCCCTTCACATAGTCTATCTTGAGGTCAAATTGATCTATGACTTCAATCCAGCGTTTGAGTGCATCAGAGAGAACAGGTTGTGTCTCGATCCACTCGATTGTCTGATGGTCAGTCCTCAAATAGAAGAACCTTCCCAACACATAGCGTCTCCAGTGGACAAGTGCCTTGTAGAGGGCGTAGAGTTCCCTTTTATAGGTGAACTTCGCTAACTTCTTTGATGGCATCTTTTTACTCGTGTACTCGACCGACCTCAACTTCTTCGCTTCCTGCTGAGCCAGCACTGCGTCAATGCCATATTGGCTTGTGTTAGTGGTCACAACCAATGGCTTCTCAGGAGCGGGAACCATAAGAACCTCATGGCGCTTGAGAGCATGCTTCAATCGCTTGAAAGCAGCTTCACACGCGTTCGTCCATTCCTGTGGTGTGTCAAGGCGAGTTATATCAGTAAAGGGCTGGCCACCGTACTATAGTTCCTTACAAAGTTGCGGTAATAGCCGTACATCCTTAAGAAAGATCTGACCTCAGTCACATATTGAGGTTGTGGCCACTCACGAATGCTAGCCGCCTTGGCATCTTCAAGCCTTATCCCTTTGCGGATATCTCATGACCCAAGTACAAGATTTTAGTGCTACCAAACTCGTATTTTAGCGTTGTCGCAGGAGTGAAAGTACAATGGTCACAACGAATGGCTTCTCAGGAGCGGGAACCATGAGAACCTCATGGCGCGTGAGAGCATGCTTCAGTCACTTGAAAGCAGCTTCACACTCGTTAGTCCATTCCCGTGGTGTGTCAAGGCGAGTTATATCAGTAAAGGGCTGGCCACGGTACTACAGTCCCTTACAGAGTTGCGGTAATAGCTGCACATCCCTAAGAAAGATCTGACCTCGGTCACAGATCGAGGTTGTAGCCACTCATGAATGCTAGCCACCTTGGCATCTTCAAGCCTTATCCCATCTGCGGATATCTCATGACCCAAGTACAAGATTTTAGTGCGACCAAACTCGTATTTTAGTGCTGTGGCAGGAGTGAAAGTATAGTGGTCGCAACGGACTGTTCTCAGGAGCCGAAACCATGAGAACCTCGTGGCGCGTGAGAGCATGCTTCAATCGCTTGAAAGCAGCTTCACACTCGTTAGTCCATTC
>BFEA01000019.1:5648196-5658939 GCA_003427395.1 Chara braunii | reverse complement strand
ATAAGAGACAGGCCGAAAAAAAAAAAAAAAAAAAAAAAAAAAAAAAAAAAAAAAAAAAGTTATGCAGATGGATAAACTGAACAACATTTGCCTAAACGTTACATCCAAATTATTTACCAAATTTAAAATACACAACATAAAAATAAATAAATAATAATAATCAAGGTTGCCATGCCGAACATACGAAGATCCCTAAGTTGACCCCAAAAGTTCGGGCGTTCGGGTTCCCATATGGGGCCCGAACTTAAAGAGGTTCGGACCCCGCAAAAAAATATTTTAACACCTAAATATTACTTTTGTTTTTCTGAAATATTTTGTGTGAGGTCTTTGTGATATAAGGTATGTCACTCTCAATTTTAAGCCATTCTGTTTTGCCAAAAAAAAAAGAAAAATCCTCAAAGATGATGGTATCAAAACTTGCTTGCCCACTCACTAATTTGTTTTTTTTCTCTTTTCACTTTATGTTTTTCCTTCACTTCGGGGCATGAAAAAAAAGATTATTTTTTCAAACTTTATTTGTAGATTCTCTATTACATAAGATACATATATATAGACTTTCGTGGTATTTGTCATAAAAAAAAAAAAAAAATCGCCTAACAGGTGGTGGTAAAAACGTGCTTGCTCACTTAGTAAATTAATTCTCGTTGTATTTTTTGTAATTTTTATTATTTTTATTTATTTTGAGTATTTGATTTTTATTCCAAATTTGGTAAAAAATTTGGATGTAACATTGAGGCAAATATTGTTTAGTTTATTCTTTTGCATACCATATTTGTTTTTTATATTTTGTTAAATTATTATTAGTTTTTATTTTTTGGGGGGGGGTCCTCTTTCGGCCAAACGCGCGAACGCGTCGAGAGGGGCTGCCGAACGTTCGGGCGTTCGGCCCGTCCTGAACGCCAGCAACCCTTATAATAATGAAACGAAAAAAAAAACGAGAATACAATTATTGAGTGGGCGAACACGTTTTTTATACCGCCATCTTTGACGATTTTTTTTATTTTTTATTTTGACAAATGACATTAAAGTTTGTATATATATATGTTATATAGTAGAGAACCTACAAATAAGGTTTAAAAAAATTATAAATTTTTTTTATGTCCCGAAATCAAGGAAAAACAAAAAGTGGAAAAAATAAAAAACAAATTAGTGAGTGGGCAAGCAATTTTTGACACCACAATCTTTGCCGATTTTTCATTATTGTTTAGCTCAACACAATGCCTTCAAAATTAAGAGGAAAATATCTTTCATTACAGATGACTAAAAAAAACAAATTCAGAAGCAACTAATAATATTAAGTGTCGAAGTAGTTTTTTTAGGGGTCCGAACCCCTTCCAGTTCAGGGTTTGTACGGGGAATCGAACGCCCGAACGTTCGAAGGGCAGCTTGGGAACCTCCGTACGTTCGGCTTAGCAACCCTGCTCAGTACATCGTTTTACACAATAATTTATTTTTTATAATTTTTTAATGTATAAAAAAAAATTATCAAAAAATTTAAAAAATAAAAAACAGAATACCCCTATCGTCATGGTCACCAGCTCGTACGTACGAAGGTCCTCGGACCGAACTCCGTATGTACAGAGTTTCGAGGTCCGAACCCGAAGGCGTCAGGCCCCTGCCAAAACTTATTTTGGGGCCTAAAAATAAGTTTGTTTTTCTTATTTTTATTTTGTAGTTCTCTATGATGTGAGGTATATGCTTATAAATTTAGAAATCATTTTGCTAAGCCAAACAAAATTAAAATTCGCCCAAAATTGCGGCATTAAAACTTGCTCGTCCGCTCATTATTTTATTTTTTTTCACTTTTTACTTTTTGTTTTCAGTTTATTACGGGGTCTAAATGTTTTTTTTTTTTTTTTTTTTTTTTTAATTTGTTTTATATTGTGTTAAGTACGCATCTGTAAATGTTTAAGGCATTTGGCTATGAAAAAAAAAAAGACAAATCACCAAAAATAGCGGTGTTAAAAACGTGGTCGCTCACTTACTATTTTATTATTATTATTTTTTTAGTTTGATTTTTTATATATATTTTTTTATTTCACATTTGATAAGGGATTTGGATATAATGTTCATCCAAATGCTGTTTTTTTTTTTTTTACTTCATAACATAAGTTGTTGTTGTTGTTGTGTGTGTGTGTGTGTGTATGTGTGTTTGTGTGTGTGTGTGTGTGTGTTTTTCTTTTATTTTATTTTCTGATGTCTGCGTTCGACTCGAACGACCGAACGCATTCCTTAGGGGTTCCGTACGTTTGGGCATTCGGGTTCGGGTGTTCGGCCCGTCCCGAACGTTGATTACCTTGTCTTTTGTAAAAAATATATTTTTTATCATTTTTATTTTCCGTCGAATTTGGTTTGGAATGTTGATATTATGCTCAGACAAAAGTTGTTTGTATTGTAATGTTGTATGTTTTTTTTTTAACTTTTAAATATCATTTACAAAAATTATTTTTTTTCAAAAATTTGAATACAACGTATATACATTACATTTGAGCACAACGTACGTACATTGGATTTAGATACAATGTGTGTAAGTTATATTCGGTCGTTGTCGAACGCATCAGCTCCTGCTTTTTTCGCAAATCAAAAAGCACTCCTCACTATGTTTCGGCAGTTCGTGGGATTACTTACGCATTATTTTAAAGTTTTATTTTATGTTCTTTTACTCTGCGTGAGGTAAGTTGTGCCTCGTAGGAACCTATTCTGTCATAGGGGACTGCGAGAGGTATGGTTGACATACCTTACTAGAGTGGCGAGGTGACAATGCAACTGCGACCGTCTCAGTGGTTCGTGGGATTATTTACGCTTGTCTTCAAATTGTCTCTTATTTTCCTTTACTTTTGCATAACGTGACCGAGAGGGATTCCACATTTGTAGAAAAGGCGAGAACCAATGCGCTTAACGTCGTATGTTTTATTCGAGAAAAATTAAGTGACAGTGTCATTAGGGGAGCGCTGGTCCATATGCCATTTCCGGGGTATAGACGCAAGTTGGGCACTGGGACAGGGCATAAAGGGAATTCTCGTTTTTGAACAAAATTTAGTTTTGTATTTCAAGTTGATAGGTGTACCAACTGAGTTGATGCTACCGAGGGCCAGGACCCACTAGCGCCATATTATACTGTGGGACAGTAGAGTGTGACATCCTTTTTGACATTTCAAAAATAGTTTCTGTATTTTTTTAGATTTGAAAAACTCGTTTTCTGCAAGTTAAAGAAAGTAAAATTAATCTTAGGGTACTCCCCTCGACCAATGGGTTGTGACCTATGGAATGGTTCCTCTAAAGGTCGTTGTTGTCAGATCATTATGATATTTGGCAGTACACAGTATGACACATGACTTTTCTTTTTTCCGTCTGCCTTTTTGTGCACGTGAAGCATTATAGCAAGGTCGCAATATTGCCCCCCCACCCCCCCCCAAAAAAAAGTATGGAAAACACTACGCTGCTACAATGATTTTGGATTAAAAGAAAAAGAAACAAAAGGTGAAAGTGTGTATGGTACTCAAGCAAAACTTTTTCGCTTTCTCTGAATCTGTTCAAACCCAGAATGTCGCATGATTTGTCCATCAGGACATCTGTTAAATTGAAACGATACAAAGAAGATTAGCATGGCTCCTGTGCAAGGATAATATACATAAAAAAAAGGAAAAAAAATGCCGCACGATTTTTCCTCCGTCGATGGCATGGAGTAATCCAACTTTGTCACACATGATTGAAAACTGTATGTAAATGGGATAATATGGCGTTAGAGGGTCCTGGTCGCAAAACAGACAATACATTTTTTCCTTTTATTGTTTTCTTTTTAAGTGGCCTAACACAGTTGGTAAGGCACGCAAGTTGGTAAGGCATTGTGGTCATTGCCTTAGGTAATTTCATAATTACTTATTTATCGAACGGCCTAGCGCAGTCGGTAAGGCACTCAATTGCCATTCAAGAGGTCTCGGGTTCAATCCCCATTGGCCTCATGTACCTTCCTTTGGCATGCTTGGTGTCCGCCACGTAGATAGCCCGTTGGTCCCCTCAATTGGCAATAAAAAGTAGTCTCTGCTGATGCTCATAGGGGGAGGGGTAATCGGGGAGGGGTAATCGGGGAGGCACAACGAATGGGAACTCCGATGATGCTCGGTCCCTCCGCTACCGTCGGTCCCCCGGTCCCACTGGGGGTTCCCTGAAGGCAATAAGGTCACCCTGGGCTGAAAAGGCCACCCGGTGTCAGATTAGATACAAAATTGAATTTACCTGGGCTGGCTAGTCTGATGATAATAGTTTGAGGCCAAAACAAGAAAAAAAAAGAATTAGGGTCTGGTACCCCTAAAGGAATCCTAAATTTTAAGAACGAGTCCTAAAGGAATTTTAGGATTTGCTGCGGCGTCGTTACACGCAATCCTAAAAAACATCTTTTAGGATTTGTCCTAAAAGGTCTACCTCGACCAGTCTTCATATGTGTATACGCAGTCGCGTCACCGATGTCCGGCCATTGCTGGCCGGTGTCCATGGTATACACTGCGGTGGGCCCTGGGCGGGTGAGGACGGGTCAGTGAAACGCACGTGGACCTAGAAGTTCGAATTTTCGAACTCAAATTTTCGTGGACGTAGGGTGGCAGGGCGGAGGACGGCCAGGCGACGCGTACGGCGTTTAAATGACTGCGCTGGTGATCCCTTCAGCATGGATATCCATCTTTCGCGTTTGCGCAAGTCGTGAGCGGCGTGCGCAGTCTCCTGTGGCAGGGTTCAGCATCGGGCGCATCTTCGGCGGCAGTGGCAGGCGTTACCCTTGAGAGGCGGAATGATCGTTAGAGATGGACGTTCTATGGGCGGCCGTTTCGTTGACGCCCTCCGCTTGCGACATTGCTTCCACAGCCGGCGCGACAAACACTAGTGGAGGAAGACGACGACAGCGAGTTCCAGCAAAGGCAATCTCCGCTGCACGTCTGCCATCAATTTCGCCTTCGGATGCACCCTTCCACGCGACTACTGCAAAAGTGTCCTCTGGCATGCCGACAGATAGGGCGGGATGACCTTCATATGCCGACAAGCACCAAAGCACACGACGAAGGTGGACGCCTTCGATTCAAAAATCGACCGTTGGGGCCCACACACTGCCCGCAGTGCCTCGGTATGTCATCCTGTGCACGTTGTCGTCATCCTCCGCGTCACACAACCAAGCCAACGGTCGACTATGGATGCCCGGCTGCCCCCGCTTGCCCCCCCGCGGTCCACCCCGCCCGTCAACGGCTACCGTCCGTGGCCATTGCCCCTGTCGGCCTGGAGAATACCTCCGATGTCCGACCACTGCCCGACCGGTTCTCCACCAGCAACTCCGAGACGACAGTGGCATGCGCACGACGTCGGTCGGGGGGCTACTGGAAAATTTAGGGCGATTTTGCCTGGGGAATCCTAAATCCTTTAGGACTCGTCCTAATGCCGTTTTCACATTTTCTATCTGAAGACGCAATCCTAAAAACAGGCACTTTTAGGAGTGTCCAAAGAGACCCTTATTCCATTCATGAAGGTCCAGCAGGATTTGAACTCAGGACTGTCTTTCAAAGGTTCATGGGTATACCAACTGAGGGTCATCAGTTCATGGGTATACCAACTGAGGGTCATCGGTTTTCCTTTTTTTGCCTTTTCGTTGCCGTGAGACTCGCCGCACTCCCGTACTCACCAGACAAATGCGCGAAAGGTGTCTGTATACGGCCAAGAAAAGTGTAATGATACGCTCTTTTTCATATTTGGTAAATCCGTGAAAGGTGAATGTATACGGCCGAGAAAGGTGTACTGATACGCTCTTTTTCACATTTGGTAAGGACATTTGGTAAGGGGTGCAGCGAGTCCGACTGTAACCTTTTAAACCACAAGAGGGAGCGCGCGGTCGTCGAGAAGAACAGAAGACCATGAATTGCGCGGGCGCATATTGAAGGCTCTGGCTCTGCCTCTGCCTCTGCCTCTCTCCTCTGGCTCTGGCTCTGGCTATGGCGCTTGAACATAAGGCGGCGGACGACTGATGAGATGTGAAACGCACAAACAATTCCTCCGCCGTCGGATCTTCGGAAGGTGCGCACGCCACTGCCAGCCAGCCAGCCAGCGAGAGAGAGAGAGAGAGAGAGAGAGAGAGAGAGAGAGAGAGAGAGAGAGAGAGAGAGAGAGAGAGAGAGAGAGAGCGGTACGTGGTGCGGGTGATCTCCAAGGATGTCGACTGTGGGCGAGACGATCAGTTGCAAAGGTACGGAACTCTTTCTTGAGGAGTTGCAGGATGTATCTGACGGCTATCTCCGCCAGATCCAGGACCACTTTTCTAGTATGGATCTTCGGGCCCTCTTTTGTCTCTCTGAAAGAGCGTCCAGAAAGTCGTAGTGTGTCTATGTGCGTTATTACTTGTATATATTGTCACACTTATATATATTTATACATATAATATCTAATATTATAGATGTGTATATTTTAAAAATAGCGTAATCGAGAATGCCAGGATAATGCCGATATTCTTGGAAATGAGAGGATAAGATAAGGGGATGAGAATGATCGAACGGAATGTAGGGATAAGGCCGAATCTTTGTTGCTGGTTATTATAAATTATATTTGCTAAAAAAAAATTATAGTGGCCGGAGAGAAACGGTGCAAAAGATGATCGCAACACAATATCTATCTACTTATTTTAAGATAATAATTTATTTAATGTGATATCATAATATAATAATACGCGGAGATTGGGATGTTTAACATTATTGAAAGTTAGATAAAGAGAAGAGGATTAAAAAAAAGAAAAAAAAAAAGAAAACAAAAAAAGAAAAAAAGAAAAGAAAAGAAACAAAAACGTTATGAGTGACTGTAACGCAAGGATAATGCCGAATTTCTATTACTTAATTGTTTTGAGGTATGGCCGGCGAACGTTTATTTTTTATTTGTATTTTTTTTTCAATAAGGATTATATTGGCACCACACAAAAGTGTGCCCAAAAAAAGAGATGCTTATGATTTTCTTAATACCTATTTTCAGTTATTCTATTTAATATAAATACGTAAAAAAAAAAACAAAAAAATAAAACAAATCTACTGGTGCTGCCAGCAACCTTTTGGAAAATCTTATGGATAAGCTCGGCGGGCTTTCTGAAACGTCTGCAACAGGCACAACGACTCTGTACCTATACGTCGAGGGCGTCCAAGTGCATGATCTCCATCTGCAACCGAAGAAAAAAAAACCCACAGTTGTTGGATAACAAGAGTCGATTTCTTCAACCTTATCCTTATCCTTATCCTTATCCACCGATGATGACGTGTCATGTCGAAAATAAAATTCGATCTTTATTAAAATGTAATTTAATCCGCTGACGTTTTATTTTGGATGGATGGGTGGAACGTAAGTGGATTTTGCTGGTGGTCTGAATTTGGATGGGTTTTGAGCCGAGGCCATTTTTTTCGGAAAAGACGATGGTCTATCATATCTATATAGTACGTATCTATAGCATAAGACCGATTGAATGACTGTAAAGCATGATTTTGGGCCACATACATTCGGAAAATCACCCTTAACTTTATCCCATGGTCATCATATTCGAGGGTAATTTTGGGGAAAGCATGACCGATTGAATGAATGTAAAGCATGATTTTGGGCCACATACATTCGGAAAATCATCCTTAACTTTATCCCGTGGCCATCATATCCTATCCGAGGGCAATGTAGGATATGTATATCTATATATTATATATCGTCACATGATTATCAGATCGCAAAGGCGAAAAAAACAGAGGAAAACAAGAAAAAAATGAATTCATTGTTTTTTATCTTCTTCCTTACAACTCCCCCTGTTCAGAACCTCTTGCGTACAAGGCCGCCCACGTGGATGTAGGTTGAGCTGAGCGGCGGCTGCCCCCACCCCCGTGTGTCATATCGACCCACTTGCACACAGCCAAAAGGCGAAGAGGCAAAGAAAAGAGGAAGGGAACAGCCAAATAAAACAGACAGAACAGGGGGCAGCAAAACAGATCCCAGATGACAAATCCCACATGCAAGCACCGCCCCAGTCCTACACAGGCCAAACGACGGGACAAGACCAACCAGGATGTCAACCATTCTTGTCTGCGAAAAAAAAAAAAAAAAAAAGAACCCGGAGGACAGGTATAAAAAACAATCCTGGATGATGAGATGATTCCCACATGCAAGCACCGCCCCGCTTTCCAAAAGGCAGAACAACGGGAAACAACCAACCTATATATATAAAAATATATTTTATATATAGATATATAGAAGATACTATATAGGATAGGATATATCTATCATACGATTGATTGGATGAATGTGAATCATAATTTTAGGGCACATTCATTCCGGAATTCATCCTCAACTTTATCCTTTTCGTATCGTCACTTTATCCATATCCTTATCGTTGTTCTTCTTTTTTGTCCGTAGTTAAAAGTTCTAGATAGATACATTGAATCTGAGGAACGGCGTGCAAATGTGGATCTCTCTTTATCCCTATCCCTATCGCTTATCCTTATCTTCATGCTGAATTTTTTAATTTTTTTTTAATGGGCTATTTCATTCCTCTTTCGTCTTGATTCCTCGTTTTTATCCTTCTCTCTATCCTTATCCCTTATCCCTTATCTTTGTTTTTTTTAATGGGCTATTTCATTCCTCTTTCGTCTTTATTCCTCGTCTCTTATCCTTATCTCTATCCTTATCCCTTATCTTTATCGAACCTCGCTTTTTTTTTTTTTAATGGGCTTATTTTATTTTATTTTTTTATCGTTTTTTTAATCTCTTTCGGCTTTATCTCTTATTCTTATCTCTGTCCTGATCCCTTATCTTTGTGGCCCGTCGTTTTTTTTTTAATTAATAATCTTTTTATTAATCCCTCTTTCGTCTTTAGCCCTCGTCTCTTTTCCTTATCTATATCCTTATCCCTTATCTTCATCGTCCCTTGCTTATCTTATTTTATTAATCGTTTTTTTTTTTTAATTGTCTTTCGTCTTTATCTCTTATCCCTATCTCTGTCGTAACCCCTTATCTTTATCGTTCCTCCCTTTTTTTTTTTTTTTTTCGTTTCTTAATCCCTCTTTCGGTCTTCATCCGTCGTCTCTTCTTATACTTATCTTTTTCCTGATCCCTTGTCTTCATCGTCCCTCACTTAATCTTTTTTTTTTTTTTTTAAATCGATTTATCTTTCTTTCGTCTTTAACTTTTATCTTGGGCTAGGTCAAGATCCCGACTGACCTATGTGTAGTAGATTAAGGTTCGCACTTGGGCTCCGACTGGGCTTCTTTTTTTTTTCTTTTTTTTTTTTCTCCACAAATCTTTGAGCTGACCGGCCACAGGGAACTCAGAGTTACTGAAATGATTCCTTTTACAGTCATGTGGTTCCGTCCGGGTTCCAACTCAGGTGACGATGTATCTGACCGCATTTACAGTCATGTGGGCTGGAACTCAGGCGAGTCAGGTCTCTACATTTCAACAGGTCATGGGTGTAAAAACCAAGCGAGGGCCTGACTCACACTAGGGGACTTCTTTTTTTACTGGGATTTTTTTTTACGTTATTGCGGTCAATTGTTTGACGTTATTGAGGCCAGATACGTCCACGTCTGACTGTAAATGCGGTCAGATACATTTACGGTGGTGCTAGTGTGAGTACGGCCTGAGCTGTTGGGTCTAGTTGGTAGTTTCTGAATTTCATCCCTATCATCTCGATTCCTTATCTTCATTTGAATATATCTTGGTTGTTTATCCTTTACCTCTATCCTTTTCCACCCTTCTCTCCCCTTTCATTTCTTTCTTTCCCTCTTCTCTTGTCTTCCTCCTTTTTTTTCTTTTTTTTTTCTGTTGGGTCCTCTTTTTCTGCGTTTAAAAGCGCTACGGCCTGTTCTGTTTTATTTGGCTGTTCCCTTCCTCTTTTCTTTGCCTCTTTGCCTTTTGGCTGTGTGCAAGTGGGTCGATATGACACACGGGGGTGGGGGCAGCCGCCGCTCAACCTACATCCACGTGGGCGGCCTTGTACGCAAAAGAGGTTCTTTCTGAACAGGGAGAGTTGTAAAGAAGAAGATAAAAAAATGAATTCAGTTTTTCCTGTTTTTCTCTCTTTTTTGAAGATAAAAAAAATGAATTCAGTTTTTCTTCTCATCATCGAGTTTTTTTTTTTTTTTTTTTTTTCATCATCGAGTTGACCTCCCCTATAGGAAATTAAAAAAAAACTGATGGGTCAGATAAAATTAGGATGGTGCATTCATCTAGGTTCGTCAAGACTCGAACACAGGACGGGTCTGTAATTCAGCAGTTCATGGGTGTATAGGTGTATCAAGTGAGCTAGGGCCATCGGTGGGGGATCGTCATTTGTTTTTTTTTAATCCCTAGTAATAAAATTCGAGGAGGTTGAATTTGAGGAATCACGTTCCAAGGGACTCTTCATGGGACTCTTCGTGGGATGGGGATCTTCATGGGAATCTTCATGAGAATCTTCATGGGAAATCTTCATGGGTATAACGATGACACGTGGGAGTGGATAAGCTGACGCGGCAGGTAGTCGAGGGGGAGGGGATCTCATGTCAGGACTGAACGTGTACCGGAGAGGGAAGCAGGATCCCGCCTCTATGTTGGCGATCCCGACAGGAGTCACTCCACACTGGCCACTTTTTTTTATTTTTGTCGTTTTCCGCCGGGTCTATGTATATATTTTGTGACGATATATATAATATATATATAACCCTCTCCTCCCCTTTCCTCCCCTTCTCCTTCTCCCATCCCCCCTTCTTCTCCCCC
>BFEA01000019.1:5520920-5531692 GCA_003427395.1 Chara braunii | reverse complement strand
AAAAAAAAAAAAAAAAAAAAAAAAAAAAAGTTCCAAATTTGGAGTATGCCCCTACCAGATAGTCTTTGAGTACCAGCCCAAAAAAAAAACATATGCCCTTACTGGTAGGGTGCATCTTTTCAGCACACCTCTATGGCGATGCGCATGGCGGCAGCTTCTCTCTCTCTCTCTCTCTCTCTCTCTCTCTCTCTCTCTCTCTCACACACACACACACACACACACACACGCACACGCACACACACACACACACGCACACGCACACACACACACACACACACACACACACACACAGCCTTCGACAAGTATCTGGCAACGGGACACAGACAAAATATGTTTAGACTAATCAAACATTTTGAATGTATTGGACTTGTACGAGGTCTAGATACATTTAGTATGCTGTGTGTGTGTGTGTGTGTGCGTGTGACGAAACACTTCCCGACCCCGTGCCATCTTCCGTACCCTTTCTTTTGCTTGTATCATACCAACCCCAGGAAAACCCCGTTTTAAGTTCTTTCTTTCGGGTGCCGCATTCTCCTTTTTGGGAGCATTTTTCGACTGCTGAGTCCTGTTTTTCTTTTTACAAAGTCGGGAAATACATGGCAATTTGCGTGCGCCTTAGCGAGCGCACTGGGAATTGGGCTCGGTAGTTGGAAATTCCGGGATAAGCGGAACTTCGACGTGTCCTTTTTGGGTGTGTGAATGTGCTTGGGCGCATCGGGGAAAACTCTCGGAATTTTGCGTGAATACGAATGGGCGTAAGATTTTGTTTTCCCGCATCGCTTTTTTGCGCACGGATATGGTGATTTCAATTTTGAATTAGGATAGAAGCAAGCTGTAACTGTTTCGGTGCCTTTTTCTTTTTTTTTGTTGACGGCGCCATGCATGCAAAAGCTTCCTCCTCTCTGTCCCCCTCATCGCTCCCTCCCGCACCTCCCTTCCCTTCTCCCTCATTTTTCTCTCTCCCCGTAACTGTTTTCTTTCCTTCTCCCTATCTCTCTCCCGCCTTGCTTTCGCGCGCCCATTTCCCTTTCTTGATCATCTGAATCTTGGACCCGTCTTGCGCCACCTCTCGCGCCTTTTCTCTTCTCACCCTCTAAGTCTGGCGTACGACGCCCGATCGATCCCCCGATAACTCCCGCTCGCCAATCAGGTGCGTAGATCGGTAGGACCTCCCTATCACACGACGAATCTGATTGGTTGAACCTTGAGTTCCGAGGGATCAACATGGCGTTCGTAGAGCACTCTTCTCCAAGTCTCCTCCTCCTGCTTCTCCTCTTACACCTCAGCTTTCCTGTCGCCTTCTCCCCCTTCTATCTCCCCTGTTGCAACTATAAAACCCGCAAGCGCGTCCGCAAATCTCTCTTACGTTCTCAACTCCTAAGCCAGCTTCCAGGAAGCAGTGGCTAGGCAGAGTAGATTGATGCGAGTCGGAAAATCCTGTCGGGCTGACAATAGGCTGGTCGGTTGCGCACTTGATCACCACGACGGACTGTGGGATCCGGGCGAACTGTGTCGAGTTCTACGACAGTCGGGTGACGATCGCAGTAGTGGAAGTTAGCACGTGACGGCCGGGATCGTCGGTGCGGGTTTGATGTTCGATGATTGGAGTTGAGTGAGTGATTGGCCCGGGGCCATAGTGGAATTAACGGCAAATGCGCCTTTGTTGCGGATTGTTATCCTTGGCGAGAGTGTAAGGCGGTGACGCCGAACTTTTCTCTTTTCGGACCTTGTCATCTTCTATTTTGACTCTCTCTCTCTCCTCTTGAACGATGATGCGCCTGAATGATTGTCCCGCTCTTGAATGGAAATGAGTCGGCATGTTGCGTGAAAGAACTTCTTTTGGAACTCTTCCATTAGTTTCCTGGATAATTCTCCTACGCAAGGACCCTGTCTTCTTGTCTTGTGAACGGTGGATGCGTGTGTACTAAGTAATGCGATCCATCTTTTCCTGTGCAAGACTCATTTTCGCACCTTCCACAGTGGATGCATGTATGGAATGTGTGACGCCTTTGTTGATTAGATGATTATCATCGGGATTTTGTTCGAGAATGTAAGAGTGTTTTGATCTGTAGTTCTGTTTGCACTGCGCATGTCATCTGCCTTATGCTGCACAACATCAGCAACCGAGCCACGAGGTGGCCCTGAGAAGCAAGGCGCCCAGGGACCAACGTTGTGTTGAACTGATAGGACCCGTAGCCATAAGTGTGATCAAGCTGATCTGTGTTTGCTCTCTTTCTCTTGTGTCAAAAAGATTGATTGGGGGACGCGCGAATCGCTTTTGTTCTTAATGACGTCTCAGGATATTTTGTGATTGATTGACATGTGGACTGACAAGTACCCTTCGATTGGGCGCCAGCCTCCCGTATCTCCCATCCCAACACGACCTTTTTCTTACAGTGAGGAAAGGACACGTGTATGTGAGTGGGACGTACGAGAAGCCGTTGCACAAATCGGCGGTCAGTATTACTTCCCTCCTGCCAACCGCTGTTCTGGGTTCGTAGAAGCCGGGTTTGTTATTATCGATACGCACTTCCCACCTTACTCGGTATTGTTGCCATTTAACGAGTTGATCGTCATTCCGTGGACGACAGTAGAACCCCACTGGCCGCGCACTCTGTGCACCGAATGTCAGCGTTTTGAGTGCTACGAGTCCAAAGGTTTCCACTACCGTGTGCGGAGCGAAGATGAGCATAAAGAAAGAGTCACGTGACTGAGACCCTCCACGTCGAACTAACCAGCGAACGACGACGAGACTTGATACAAAAACGGGATACACAAAGCGTGCCCAAGCCATTCTGTTCTAAACGACGGGCTGTAGCCCGGTGGGAGGCACGACAATACTTTTTGGATTGAATTTGGATTTTTCCCTCTCTTCCCGCCTTGCCCGCGCGCGCATTCTGCGACGCGCGAAAACGATCGACTTGCTCCATCGGACCAACACGGGGGATTTCAGTTTCGTCTGTGTCCCCACACTCAATTTCCAAAAATCATTAGTGCACCCCATCTTGTTGTTTTTCTGGGCCTCTTTTCCACACAGCTAACACTCCGAACGGAAGACAGCACATGGCGTGAGGTTGGTATCGGAGCCGACACGTGTCCGTTTTGATGATAGTAAGCCGAACTGGCGAGAGGTAGGAGAGACCCTCCACTAGCTCGTCGAGATCGCCCAGTGACCAGGTCTTAATCTGGGGCGGCTGCGCCCGCAACAATGGTAGACGGTACGAGGGTGATCATTAGCATCCATGCCCCCTTCCCTTTCTTCCCCAACCATACCCATCCCGAGGCTTGGCTGGAAGCTGTCGAAGCTCAAAACTACAGCGCAACCGATCTCCCCCGAGTTCTAACATTGCTACTTTGTAATACGTCGCATGAATGGTTTAGGAAACATACGTGGGTAGATTGGGAGACTTTTAAGTGTGCATTCTTGGCTCGATTCGACACGGTTAGTGAAGATGCCGCCTGGTACGTGCTAAAAAATCGACCTCAAGGACCAGGGGAACTGTTATCCGATTTCGCTGATCGATTTCAAACCACATTGGATAAATCCGGGCGGGACGAGAAATCTGCTCAAGATCTGTTTATTGATCACCTTCGAAGTCCGACCTTGAAAGGGAAACTACAGAAAAACGTTCCGCCGAAAACAACCCAGTTATCGGTTATCATTACTAAAGCATTGGAGCTAGACTTGGCTGATACAAAAAAATATATCAGTTAGGGAGACTAAGACATTACGGATACCATACGGGATGTAACGCTAAAAGGCGATCATGGTTGCAGGCGGTCGAACGATTTTATCCCCGCTCCGACCATGACCTTCCCAGCGGAATCGTTTCCGATATCCCGACTGCTTCTCCTTCATCTCCCCCGGTGAATCAATCGATCGCTGGCATTAAGAGCGGAACTTCATCTGAACCCCCCTCACTGGCCGTAACCAACCTACACCTTGCCCAGATGATCCATACGGCTACTACCAAGCAGTCCGAATGGATGAGCAGCTTGATCCAAATGCAGGCCGCTCATATGGAATGGATGGAACAGATAGTGAGCAGGCTCATTAAGCCTAACCCAGCTCCTGCTCGGCCTGCCCCTCCACCGTTTCCACTCTTACCTGCTCCCTAGGCTCCAGGATTCGCACCTATCAACGCATACAACGAATGTTGAAAAAGAAAAAAGAAACTGAGGAAGTGGTATCCCCTGAGCCAGACACTAAAGAACCTGAAGCCGCACACATAGCCGCCATCTCTTTAGCAGAAAAGGATCACTTCATACGAGCTCGGCCGGTACTATGGAAAAGTGCGGAATGTGACTGTGAAGTTTGGGGTAAGCCGTTTAACGCCGTGATCAACATAGGGTCTTCTGCAGTGGCCATATCGTTAGATACTGTCAAAAAGACGGGACGGCGTGGATCTATTCTTCCTCAATCTGGCAAAGACAATTATGTCTCTGCGGACGAGGAAGCAATGAACATCGTAGGTGTTATCGAGAATGTAGTTGTAAAGGTCGGGCGAGTACACGTTCTGGTGAACGCGCTCGTAATAGATGTAGGTTCCTACTCAGTATTGTTGGGATTACCTTGGGCGATGGTGGTAGGCGTACGACTGCATTTCGATTCAAAGCAACTGATGCTCACACAAACTGGGGGAAAACCTCGGACTGTTCCCTTGCGGGTTTCAACCCGAACGATAAAGCAGGTTCCTAACTCGCCCCAAATAGGGATGATCCGATGCATTGATCCCGAGGAATGTTCCCCATCGCGCCCCGGGGACGGAGTTGGGGAGCAAGAATACGGAGAGGAGATGCCCAGTAAAGAGGAATGGAAGCATCTGGCTGAACTTTTCGAACATGAAATCCCTGAAGAATTTCGAGTGTGCCCCGACGCCGCTCGAAACTTCCACGTGGATTCTGAAGACAGTGCGTTCAAGCCTCTAACAACCCAGGTCAGTCCTTCAGTCCTCCTCGGGGAACCCATATTACAAGTTTTCGATCTGGCCGATGATTCGGAACCCCCTCGCACCTTGTACGAGGGAGCTCTTTCCTTACAAGCACGTTATCAGCAAACGGAACAGTATTTGGACGTTTCCGTTTTTCCACCCTGATCATTACTAACGGCAGGAGCCACCATCGCCTTGATTAAACAAGAAGTGGAAGCACCGGTAAGTGACGTGCCAAATATAATGCAAGAAATGACGGATCTAACAGGACTAACTGTGAAACCGACTTCGGTTGGGTCAGAAACTGACGTTGAACCGAAAGAAACGGAGATGATCAGCCCCACTGAGTCCAGATGATGGCAACTGTCTTTTCTGTTCGCACCAGTAGTTCCGTCTTTTCTAGTGTTTATGAACGACGGGAACGGCCGGTTGATTGGATCGATATGCCCCTTAATATGACCGAGGAATCAACGATCCCCCTCCCGAGTCACGTTCCCGCAGAACTTCGGAAGTCGTTGATCTGTGTATTGAATGGTTACGCAGAAGTGCTGAGCGTGCATGACAATGATATTGGGTTAACTAATGTAATTGAACATGCCATTCTCACGGGAGATCATTGGTCCATTAGCTGCGCTCCCTACCGATACTCGCCAGCTCAACGAGCGGCCGCCTTTCAGCGGATTAAGGAGTTCGAAGTTAATGGATGGATCGAACCCGCTATAGGACCATGGTCCTTCCCCGTAGTGATTGTACCTAAGAAGGCTGGAGGGATTCGCATTTGCATTGATTATCGAAAGCTGAATGATATCACGATTAAAGATGTGTATCCCCTCCTCCGGATTGATGAGTTATTGGATGCGATTGGGAGTGCTTGATTTTTCAGCAAATTTGATGTTCGTCATGGGTTCCATCATCTTCTTGTCCGAAAGGAAGATCGACCGAAAACAGCGTTTGTGCTTTTCGAAGGCACGTGGCAATGGATTCGATGTCCGATGGGTATCTGCAATGCCCCTGCGACTTTTCAGCGAGCCATGAATATGGTCTTTCATAACTTTGTACGGAAAACTCGTTTGGCACAGAGCATCATCAACTACTGCGTGATTTTGTACATGGATGACATCTTGGTGTATTCGAGCTCTTATGAAGGACACGTGCAGCACATCGAATGGGCACTGCATGCGTTACGAGATGTCGATTTTAAGGTGGCGCTTGAGAAGAGTCAGTTTTTTCTCACCACCATTTCCTTCCTGGGGCACGTGGTGACAGACAAAGGACTCCAACCAGAGCCGCAGAAGGTGGCAGCTTTCAGGGACGCGCCAGTGCCTACCACTATCACGCAAGTTCGAGCCTTTTTGGGCCTAGCCTCGTATTACCTTAAATTTATTAAGGGCTTCGCGGCGATTGCGGGACCCCTCACAAATCTCCTACACAAGGATCAGCCGTTGATCTGGACGCCGGAGTGCGATCAAGCATTTTCCAAACTCAAGGCTGCTCTCATTTCAGCTCCGGTCCTGATAAGACCGGATCCTGAAAACCTTTTGTTCTCATCACTGACTGGCAGCCAGAGGCGATTTCAACGATCCTTGCCCAGGTGGGACCAAGCGGACTCGAAAGTGTGGTGGAGTATGCGTCCAAATCAGTACCCGCCTGCTATGCGGCTCTCTGGGGAATCAGTCACTTTCGTGCTTACCTATATGGGCAAAAATTCACCCTGGTAACTGATCATGAGCCCCTGTTGGCTCTGAAGAGGTCGAAGGATTACTCGGGCATGATTGGGCGATGGGCAACGGTGCTGCAGAGCATGGACTTTAACATCTGTCATCGGAAGCACGAGAGACATGGGAATGCGGATGGATTGACACGACTGCACTGACCTGAGAAAGTTTCGAGGAATGAGGAGGTGATTCCGTGGAACGAACCCGAGCAGAAGATTGGACCCCAGTACGGCCAAGTGAAGATTTTGTCGAAGCAGTAAGTGACACGAGGATTAATTTGCCTATTCTACTCTCTCCACAATTCAGACCGTCTCTTCCCCTCTGTCATCATGACTACCCCATCTGACTTCACCACCCCTTCTTCTCCTACTAATTCTGCCCCTCTTACTTCCTCAACTTTCTTTGCCACCCTCCTCGACAAATTCTGTTATTTTTGCACGTGCATTGCATTGCACGGGTTTATGGGGTCGACTGTCATCCCTTCGAAACTGGATTTGTCGATTGGGTAGAATGTGCCACGTGTATCAATCATGCGCACGGGACCTGCGTACGATATCGGACGAGCAGCAAGGAATGGAGTTGCCCCCTATGTAGAACGAACAAACTCCCCACGGAGGTTCGATTCGAGGCCGCCTGTACGGACGGCCCTGAATACGACGAAAAATACCGACGAGCGGAGGATTAGACAAATAAAATTTTATTGGCAAAATTAGCAGGGTTATCTTTGGGCCACCTCACCAAACACGACAGACGTAGGGCAACCGAGAGATCTCGGGACCATCGATGGATCAACGGTCATTTAGAAAAGCGTAAAACTGACGGATCGGGTTCGTGGTTGACAGTTCCCCATCCCTTCCAGAGATACGATTGGATCCGATCTGCTCACAAGGAACAGGCCGCTCATTTCGCGATACGCGTCACGGAGGCAACTGTAGACCAGAACCGAAGGTTCTGGTCCAGTAAACGAGATGATGTCAAATACATTGTCGCTAACTGTCTGGTCTGTGTCGCTGACCGCGCCCCTATACGGGGACCAAACACGATCGTACCCACGGAAGTAGAGCGTCCGTTCCAGCGAGTCAGTATGGACACGACCGATATTGACGTGCCACCTGACCCAAACCGCTGTGGATATTCTATTTTATTACTATTAATCGACCACTTTTCCAAATACATCGAAGTCTATCCCTGTAAGACCAAAAAAGCCGCAGAAATAGCCACGTATATGGAACGGTTCCTGTATACCCATCTAGATACGGAAGAAATTCTAACCGATAATGGATCTGAATTTAAAGGTGAGGTAGAAGAACTACTTGGACGAAGGGGTGTCACGCTCCGACATACGGCACCCCACGTGTCTCAGTCGAACGGGTTGGCCTAGAATGCCAACCGTATGATTAAAACCGCCCTTCGCAGGAACTTAGCGGCACACGACACGCGTCCTTGGCCCGAAATCGTATATCAGATCGTCGGTATCCACCGAGCCACCCCTCACGAATCTACGAGGTTCACCCCCTTTCAGCTTCGAACTAATAGCCTTCCCGGTGTCGATTACCGGGGTAACTCGAAAATTGCCGAAGCAGGGGGCAGAGACACGCGTGCGGCCCTCAAAGCCAAGGCCAAGAGGTATGCCGACTTAATGGAACGGGCCGTTCCAAAGCTAGCCCGGAAAAGGTAAAGGATGACCGAACTGGCCCACTGTAGACAGGTCCGCAGCTATGAGGCTCGGAATGGGAATGTTGGGCCCCAGTACCAATATAAATTAGGGGACCTAGTGCAGGTACGTAAATGTGCACGCAACCGGAAACTCGCTCCCAAGTTCTCTGGCTGTTTTCGCGTTATCGAACTCGGACTCAACGGCGCCAACACGGTGCGCATCGCACCAGAGACTAGCGCCAGCAAAAGCTCCGTCCCCGTCGTCCGACATACCTCCTACCTCCATCTCCTTTCTCCTTCCAATCTTCCTCCCTCTTTTTCCTCGGAAAGCGAGGAAAACGATGACGATCTAACCCTCCGTCCTCTTTCTCTCTCCTCCTGTCCCTCATCCTCCTCTCCGACCTCGCCATGAGTTTTATCACAGAGGGGGTTCTTGACTTACAGCTGCGGCAGCCACGTGGCCACCTCTCAGAAATTCGGCAAGTTTGTCACCCTCGGCTCGATACGGATCTCCGTCGTTTGATGCGATTCTTCTGCGACGAAGGTGTCTGTGCCGCCGCCGCATTTCGGACAGAAGGAAGCCCTCACGCGATAGTATTCGCGGAGGTTACTGCAGTTCATCGGCGAGCGGGTCCCAGAACGAGCCACGTCACCACAGTGGCGGGATTCACCGGCGACATCAGCTCGGTCAATCCGCTGAGGCATACCGAGATYTTGGCCTCGCTGCGTGAGTGGACGGAGCAAGTGTCCAATGTGTGGCAGCCCGTCCTCGCCCGCGAAGGGTATAACATCATTCCGATCTCTGCATCGGATATTGACGGTATTCGCCGATCACCGAGCGAGGGGCCTGTTGTGATTTCTGCCATCGTTCCCTTCCCCCGTCCCCAATGAACCACGCCAATTTCCTCGCTCCTCTCTCTATCTTTGGTCTTCCCTCTCTCTTCCCCACCTTCTGGCAATCCGATCTTCACCCTTCTCTCTCCTTCTCCTTCGAGCCTCTTTCGGTCCCTTTTATCAACCCTGGATATTGGCGGTTGTGGCGCGAAACTTTTGAGGAGTTGTCCTTCTGCTTGGCCCAAGTACAAGTGAAGTGGACGGGCACTATCGAGTATCCCACGTGGATCGAGAACCCGAAGCTGCTGATCATACAGGATTGGAGGACTAACGCGGAAGGAGATCTTATTGGATTCCTCTTTGGATCAGTGCAACCAGGTCGCCGTCAGTTGATTGCACAAGAGCTCATCGCACTAATCGTGCAATTGGTGCACGACCTCTCGCCCGACATCTAATTTCAGAGTGACAGCAGCCCTGCCCCGTACATTTTCGAGCGATCCTCGGATCCGTACCTTCAGTGGACTTCGTGCTTGGAGGAACCTAGCGACGAGGATACACTACCATCGCGACAGAAATATTTGAAGCCATATGAGATCCCCTACACCTTCTACCCGAGGGCAGAATAAGTGTCAATCATCGACGGCGACGACGACGAAGAAGGCGGCAACGAGGAAACATCGGAGGAGGGAAACTATAGTAAACATAGCGAGGGCAAGCTGAGTAAGGAGGAAGAGGAAGAAGAAGGAGCCGGATCCGAGCGGGAAGCCCCGCCGGAAGAAGCAACGCATACGGGAACGGAGGTGGAAGATCGGGAAGCAGCACGAAAGCGCGAAGAAATTGCCTCCGGAAAGCGCCAGCTGGAGTTCGCCAGCAAAGCTAGCCTGCGCCTTGGTAACGATCCGACCTGGGAACCAGAGGCGTCGAAGCCCGGAGATGGCGACCCTGCAGCCACCACCTCAAGTGCCGCGCGACGGAGACGGCGCCGATCCCCCTCCTCCTCCAGCCCCACCCGTCCCCCAGTTCGCCCACGTACCGATGCGGGCGATAGGCCTTCGTCCTCGGACGCTGTCCCACCGACCCCTTGATTTCCTCACCCTCGAGCAGATCCGTACCCCCATCACCTTCCCTTCCCATCCTTTCCATCCACATCTCTTCCGTGACTTCTACTCCACCCGTCTACTCGCCACCGTCCACCCCCACGCCTCCCTTCGGTCCGCTGCTCCCACGTTTTGCTGACATCTTCTGCTGTTCACCGCTGCATGGGAGCAATCCAACGTGGTAGAGGTCTACAGCGTTGCCACGGGGACAATCCCCGCCTGTCGCCACTTCGAGATCTTCCGAGCGACGCTTTTCTGCACCCTCTCCTCCTTCTATCGCGATTACCTCGCTTCCCTCCCCCGCAGTGGTGATCATTTCTCCCGCTTCCACCGAATCATCCGATATGAGGAGCTCCCGGTGACTATGGAAAGGATGAATCGCTTCCTACCCCCACTCCCTCCCCGTCATCCCCGTCAGAGCTCCGGCATGTACCGCCTCTACTGGCCTATCCCAACTAGGCGGCGGTAGATCCCTTTCACCCTAACCCCCCCCCCCCCCCCCCCCCCCTCCATTGGCACGAATCAGTAAGCTTCGCAAA
>BFEA01000019.1:5498409-5516689 GCA_003427395.1 Chara braunii | reverse complement strand
CGCCTTGCTTTCGCGCGCCCATTTCCCTTTCTTGATCATCTGAATCTTGGACCCGTCTTGCGCCACCTCTCGCGCCTTTTCTCTTCTCACCCTCTGAGTTTGGCGCACGACGCACGATCGATCCCTCGATAACTCCCGCTCGCCAATCAGGTGCGTAGATCAATAGGACCTCCCTATCGCACAACGAATTTGATTGGTTGAACCTTGAGTTCCGAGAGATCAACATGGCGTTCGTAGAACACTCTTCTCCAAGTCTCCTCCTCCTGCTTCTCCTCTTACACCTCAGCTTTCCTGTCGCCTTCTCCCCCTTCTATCTCCCCTGTCGCAACTATAAAACCCGCAAGCGCGTCCGTAAATCTCTCTTACGTTCTCAACTCCTAAGCCAACTTTCAGGAAGCAGTGGCTAGGCAGAGTAGATTGATGCGAGTCGGAAAGTCCTGTCGGGCTAACAATAGGCTGGCCGGTTGCGCGCTTGATCGCCGCGACGGACTGTGGGATCCGGGCGAACCGTGTCGAGTTCTACGACAGCGGGGTGACGATCACAGTAGTGGAAGTTAGCACGCGATGGCCGGGATCGTCGGTGCGGGTTTGATGTTCGATGATTGGAGTTGAGTGGGTGATTGGCCCGGGGCCATAGTGGAATTAACGGCGAATGCGCCTTTGTTGCGGATTGTTATCCTTGGCGAGAGTGTAAGGCGGTGATGCCGAACTTTTCTCTTTTCGGACTTTGTCATCTTCTATTTTGACTCTCTCTCTCTCTCTCTCTCTCTCTCTCTCTCTCTCTCTCTCTCTCTCTCTCTCTCTCTGCCTGAATGATTGTCCCGCTCTTGAATGGAAATGAGTCGGCATGCTGCGTTAAAGAACTTCTTCCAGAACTCTTCCATTAGTTTCCTGGATAATTCTCCTACGCAAGGACCCTGTCTTCTTGTCTTGTGAACAATGGATGCGTGTGTACTAAGTAATGCGATCCATCTTTTCCTGTGCATGACTCATTTTCGCACCTTCCACAGTGGATGCATGTATGGAATGTGTGACGCCTTTGTTGATTAGACGATTGTCATCGGGATTTTATTCGAGAATGTAAGAGTGTTTTGATCTGTAGTTCTGTTTGCACTACGCATGCCATCTGCCTTATGCTGCACAACATCAGCAACCGAGCCACGAGGTGGCCCTGAGAAGCAAGGCGCCCAGGGACCAACGTTGTGTTGAACTGATAGGACCCGTAGCCATAAGCGTGATCAAGCTGATCTGTGTTTGCTCTCTTTCTCTTGTGTCAAAAAGATTGATTGGGGGATGCGCGAACTGCTTTTGTTCTTAATGACGTCTCAGGATATTTTGTGATTGATTGACATGTGGACTGATAAGTACCCTTCGATTGGGTGCCAGCCTCCCGTATCTCCCATCCCAACACGACCTTTTCCTTACARTGAGGAAAGGACACGTGTATGCGAGTGGGACGTACGGGAAGCCGTTGCACAAATTGGCGGGCAGTATTACTTCCCGCCTGCCAACCGCTGTTATGGGTTCGTAGAAGCCGGGTTTGTTATTATCGATACGCACTTCCCACCTTACTCGGTATTGTTGTCATTTAACGAGTTGATCGTCATTCCGTGGACAGCAGTAGAACCCCACTGGCCGCGCACTCTGTGCACCGAATGTCAACGTTTTGAGCGCTACGAGTCCAGGGGTTTCCACTACCGTGTGCGGAGCGAAGACGAGCATAAAGAAAGAGCCACGCGACTGAAACCCTCCACGTCAGACTCGGAACTAACCAGCGAACGACGACGAGACTTGATACGAAAACGGGATACACGAAGCGTGCCCAAGCCTTTCTGTTCTAAACGACGGGCTGTAGCCCGGTGGGAGGCACGACAATACTTTTTGGATTGAATTTCGATCTTTCCCTCTCTTCTCGCCTTGCCGGCGCGCGCATTCCGCGACGCGCGAAAACGATCGACTTGCTCCATCGGACCAACACGGGGGATTTCAGTTCCGTCTGTGTCCCCACACTCAATTTCCAAAAATCCATGGCGCACCCCATCTTGCTGTTTTTCTGGGCCTCTTTTCCGCACAGCTAACACTCCGAACGGAAGACAGCACAGGGCGTGAGGTTAGCGCGTCACATGCGTGAGACTCTCTCTCTCTCTCTCTCTCTCTCTCTCTCTCTCTCTCTCTCTCACACACACACACACACACACACACACACACACACACACACACACAGTCATTTTTTGCGGCAGCGTCACAAAAAACGCGTACTTAAAATCCGAATTTTCGGCGTGAGGGAACATGGAAAAATGCATGCCGCTCATGATGGCATATGGCACAGGGATCGGGGAAATGGGACTGAGGGTCCAGTAAGGGCACCACATAAAGCTGCACCCCTTGCTGACATGGGTCTGCAGAAAAGTTCAAAGACCCTAGGGGCACTATAGGGTAACTTGAAGTCACCCGTCGGAAGGGCAAATGCAAAATAGTGGAAACTACAGAGGCGCGAGACAAATTTTCCCTGGAAGGTGTAATTAATAATATTAAAACACAAATATGTAGATATACAGGGTAACCGACGTTCGGGATGGGCCGAACGCCCGAACCCGAACGCCCGAACGTATGGGACCCCTTGGGGATGCGTTCGGCCGTTCGACCCGAAAGCGGACCCAAAAAAAAAAAAAAAATCAAAAAAAATCAAAAAAAATCTGAAAAAAACGATATGTTATGAAGAAGAATAAATTAAGCAAGATTTGACTGAGCATTACATCCAAATTCCTTACCAAATTTGAAATAAAAATAAAATATAAAAACTAAATACTAATAATAAAAATAACAAAAAATAAAAAAGAATTAAATTTAGCGAGTGTGCCAACACGTTTTCGACACCGCCATCTTTGGAGATTTTTCATTTTTTTTCGGCATAGCTAAATGCCCTGAAAATTTACAAATGTGTACTTCACATAATGCAAAACCCACTAAAAAAGTTTCAAAAACTAATAAAATTGTTTAGACCCTGAACTAAAGTGAAAACAAAAAGTAAAAAGTGAAAACAAATGTGGGCGAGCACGTTTTGAGACCGCCATCTTTGGGGATTTTTAATACTTATTTGGATGAGCCAAATGACTTTAAACTTTATGGGCATGTACCTCATGTCATAGGGAACTCACAAAACAAAATTCAGAAAAACAAAGTTATTTTTAGGCCCTGAAATATTTTTTGGCGGGGGTCGAACGCCGTCAAGTTCGGACCCCGTACGGGACCCCGAACGCCCGTACGTACGGAGGTCTGCCCGGGGACCTCCGTACGTACGGGCTAGTGACCCGGTATATATATATATTATATATATATATATATCATTAAAAGCAAAACTGTGTCCTGGTTTATTAAATTGGCCAAAAAAAAACTATCTCCTCACTTCACGACGATACAAATCATTGAGAGACCCTACATAAAACCAAAGAAGAGAGATTATACAAAATGTAAAAACGTGTCTGCATACTCAATTGTATGTGTTAAACCACCACTACCCCCGCCGTCATAAATTAGGGGGGACCTGTAGCACAGGTCCATGAGGGCTACTGGTAGCACAGTGGGGGGGACTGGCGGAGTGGTAAAATTGGAAAATGCATTGAATTGTCCCCGCGATTTATTTCGCTATTATTTTTTTTTTTTTTTTTCCCTTTAAAAATTGCAACAAAATTTACGGACCCTCAAATTTTAAGAGTTGTTGAGTTATCCTTCTGAGCGCAAACAATCGAGAAAGTTGGGGTACTTTTCCTGTTGGCTCACACGTTGTCGAGCGCCTCGGTCCCGCAGGGGGACCCTCCCGACTGCGTCACACAAGATTTTGCAGGACTTCGTCATAGAGCGTTTTGCCTCTCCGGCCGAGTGCGCCAGCCATACCTCTCGCGAGCCCCTACGACAGGATAGGGCCACGCGAGGTACAACTTACCTCCACCCGCGGGAGCTGTCACCATCCCTTGGGTGGGCGTATCCCGGCCGAGCTACCGAACAATGTGCGAAGGCTTTTCGTATGCGATCGCAGAGGTGGCCCGATCGAGGACGTTTTCTCATTCGCTGTAGCAAACGCTAGGTCTTTCTCATATCGACTAGCAATGCAAGTATACGCACGCAGTCGCAACGATGGAGTACTATGTAGTACTCATAATCGCGCGACCCTCGATAGTCTCGGGGGTCACGTTTCGACACTCAAGTGTCGGCTGACACACGCCTTGAGGGTCCATCAACATTCAAACAATAGTCAAACTATTATCAAACTCAATTCAAAGATCTTATTCGCATATTTGCGATCACACAAAGTTCAAACAACAACATCACACACACTAAGAGAGTAAACTTTACTGCGTTTTCTTCGACTCTCACCCTGCCTTATGCATACAAGCCCCAACCAATTTCGACCAACCCTCAATAAAGGTACTCAGTCTTTAAAAATTGCCACTTACAAATAAATTTGGGTAAAAATCCCAAGATACATGGAAACCCACAAGAGTCAAGGTTTTAGGTTGAGATGCATAAGCAGATAAAATGTATCGTAAACCGACTTGCTATCGAGGGATAACAAAAGAATAGTTTTTCGTAGGATCAGGCTGAACGAATCAAGCCTTTACTCGAATTCGTTGACTTGCACCACAGTTCAGGTCAAAGTGAACCAAATAATTCGTTCAAGATAGATGGAGGGCTAAAACCTCTCTATAGCCTATCTCCTTTATTAACATTTACCGTACTTTCCTCATAAGTCATCGGAAACTTTGACTTCACCTTGCCAAATTTTTCCCTAGCAGAAAATAATCTAACTCTCTAAATTTCACAAACACCTTGTCAAAGTTTTCCCTAGCAAAAAATAATCTAACTCTCAAAATTTCACAAAACTTCGGCAGCGCTTCCCGTAGAAAAAATGTTAGATGTAAAAAAAAAAGACTAACTTTTTCAGATTTGTACAAATTTCGGCAGCGCTTCCCGTAGGAACAGAAGACTGCCAAGATTTATACAAAGCTGAAAATGCAAAAACAAAGTACAACTATAATTGGCATTAACTTCTGACACTTACTCAATAGTTAGAGTTGGTGATAGTTTACATGATCCTCTTTTGAAGATGGTATCGTGAACTACCATTAGTCCTAACTTCTAGTAAGGTTAGTCCTATCATATCCCAAGCTTCTCTTTCCATCATCCATTATAGTCTATTCATATCTCCAGCACTCAGCGAGTATCTAAACAACTAAAGCTACCAAGAGATGCCTCAAACAAGATTCCGCAAACATGCATTAACAAACATCTCTCTCAATCTCACATCAATTTGATTCAAGTAGTTCGTTAATCTTCCAATTTTTTTAACCCTTTATAACCCCCTTTCCTATGGCATAGGATCAGACCACCCCAACTTAGGGGTATGCCTGACCTGCCTAAGCAAGTGACGAGGATATGCATAACTAGACTGCCTCAACTTAGGGGTATGTCTAACTTACATGACTGAAACGTATGCCCAGACTGCCCCAACTTAGGGGTATGCCCAACCCAAGCATAAATTGTGAACATAAAGCATATGACCAGACCGCCCCAACTTAGGGGTACGCCTAGTTAGCCTAAACAGTTTTAGATAGATAAGGCAATACGACCAGACCACCCTAACTTAAGCGTACGTATGATCTGCCTAAACAAGTTACCAACGACGTTTGACTAAGCCGCCCCAACTTAGGGGTACGCTTAGCCGTCGTAACAACAGTTCAAACAACCATAAATACTTTACACAAACTTGATAATTTTTTCTCCTCTTAGGCAGATAGTCCGACCTACCCAACTTAGAGAGACATCCAACCCTGCCTTGTGTTTAGAAGGGAAAATAAAGAAGTTTTATACTAACTGTTTGCCTTTTTATGTTAACACGGACATAGGACTGGAACGCCCCAACTTAGAGGTACGTTCAGCCTGCCTAGGTTACCTTCACATTATATTCTTCACTTGATTTCCTTCTCTTTTTGTCATACCTGACTTATTGACTGGACCTCCCAACTTAGAATGTCAGTCTGTCAGATACATATATAATATATATATCATCTTTTATACTTTGAATTACCATTTAAGTTCATGGCTTATGGTTAGGCCACCCCAACTTAGGGGTACGCCTAGTCTCATACCGTTGTCCCCCTCAGAAGAAAACACACACAGAACTGGGTCTACGCAAGTTAGAATATCCCAGTCATGTTTTCAGCAATAAAAAAAAAAACATCACGAATCTGAGTCTTCTCAACTTAGGGCGCTCGTCCGCATGTTCAGAAACCCCAAAAGAAAACAAGTGGCTGGATCGTCCAACTTAAGATAGGTCAAACCCTCAAAGGTCGTACATTCAACCCAACAGACAAAAATAAAACACAGCACTGAACCCACTCAACTTAGAGGGATTCAACCTTGGCTTGACCCGGTCAAATACAAGCAGAGCACCTTCATCCCCCCTTTCCCCATTCATTCTGTTTGAATTCACACAAATAATATAAGTTTATCATACATACTTGCCAATTTAACCTTTCAGATCATGTCCTGAATTCAAAACAAACAAAAGCAATTAGCTTTCTCAGTCATACTTACAAACACGCAATAAAAAAGGGTAATATAATTTAAGGATGTGGGATCATACGTGTAAAACAAGCATTTACCTAAGTGTTCATTGCCTCCAGAACCCCGCTTGGGCTCCGACAGAGCTCCCGCAATCGGTGGGTAGACCTCCTACAAGGTCTTGTTGCGGTCCTATGGGTTGTAATTCCTCATGTCGCCTTCCTCTCGTAACCTAAGATTAGACTTAGAGTAAGAAGGGCGAAATGAGGGGTTTCAGACGCTCGAGATACACGAGAGGGACAAACTGAACTCGCTGGAGAGGGCCTTGAAATCTTGAATCACCTTAGGGTTTGCAATGACAACCAAAAGAAAGCAGTGAAGTCGGTTGAACCACGGCCAAAACGCAAGTAGCAACCTCCTGACAGTTTCGCAAGTCGCAGCAGTAACCCGTCCGTAAAAGCCTGATCACACTCTCAAGCCGCCACACTCCAAACGGTAACCAAGGATGCAATGCGCAATCTAGAAACACACCGTTCAAAGAGAACACGTCCTCGTGCTCTACTTGAAACACAGTAATTGCAGTCGAGCCCGACTGGATGCTGCTCGCACAACGATTGAAAACGCATCAATACGACAAGGTGCGGTCAAAGCAGCGATCTGCCTGATACAAGCTTAGCCAGTTGGACCCGACATTCAACAACACATGGGCGTTGTTGCAGCTCTGATCTCCCACTGCGACAGTCCGTTGCCATCGACAACAGCCAATACAGGTCTTGCTGTCATAGCAGTCAAAATTGGCTATGACTACACAGTTGATGAAACAACAATACTTAGCCAGGGAGAAAACAACAATCTTGGACAAACAACCTACAGTGTACTCTTACGAACTACACTGTCTCATAGCATTAAGCACTCTTAACAACAGTGTCGTTCGAAACGCCACAATAACGTTTTGAAAACAAAGCCACAATTGTCCTCTAACCCCAACGATCTGCAACACTTCAGTCTCAGCAACAACTCCGTATTAAAGCATGGACCAACTCATATCATTAGCAGCCTTCCTAAAACAGCAGCACTTCGTTCATTGGATGACCAACAAAACCAATATGCCCTCGTAGCGGCAGTTCCCAACGCCCCAACAACAACACAACTTGCTCATAGCACCACCACCAACAACTTCTTATGTTATCATGCCACCGTACTCCAACCAATTATCGACAACAACAGCCTAAGTTTACAGTCAGTTACTAACAACATCCTGACACTCGAAGAGGAAACATCAACCGACTGACATGGTCAAAACAACGGATTAAAGCCCACCCAACTATTCGATTAGTATAGGTCGGGGCTCTAACGATCCTAGTTGGTGGGGGACGACGACTACCAGCAAGGATCAGGATAGATGTCCATTATCGGTTTGATGGCGTCAATGAGCGGGGGGGGGGGCACCAACTGAATACTGACTATCAGAGTGGCAACATCAAAAGGCACAACGTAGCAGCTCGCTTCTATACTTACCAAATGGGCTGAAAGGAAAAATAAAGGGAGGAAAAAAAAACAAAATGAGCAAGAATCAAACATCCTGACTGCCCAGGTGTATGCAGGGTTCCACATGAAAAGCACTTCGATGAGAGCATCACAATCCCGATCGGGATGACAATCACGAACAGGCTTAATGAAAACGTTTATAAGAGCGAAGACCACAAATACTAACAGACGGCGGGGATGACGACTACGAAGATTGGCATCGAGATCGCGATCTCAACGAGCAATACCGCTTCGATCACTACTATATATGAATAGCAGCGGCCTGCCAACAGGTAAGTCTCCAAACAACGACTTTCTTTACACTACTTCCCTTGTTAAAATGAGCAAAGTCTAAATGAATCTTTCGTTCGAACATCGGCGGATAAACTGCCAGTCTCCCTCAAGCACCTCGACGTTTTGGCTTCATGACTGGACTTACGGTTCGCCCCGCATCGCCAGTTCGCGCCGGTAGGTACTCTCCATCCCTTCGCCTTTGCTCGGTTCTTTTTCTTCCCTCGCTTTCGTTCTGCCTTCAGATGCGCGCCCCTTCCACAGAATCTCGACCATACGGTAAGTCTCTAATCGTGACAACTCCCCCGCTACTTCCCGTCGATCAAACGAGTAACCATGCCTGACAAGTAAGTCTCTAACCCCGTTGCTGGCCTTACACCACTTCCATCACTAGGATGAGCAAAATCGGAATGAATCTTCCGCTATGAAACGGGCGGATACACCGTCATGAGAAGGCGACCACTTAATCCGGCACGATGCTTATGTGGAACACGGTAGAGGTTGCCATCGCCATCATACTGAGCATGCAGCTACCGCGGGGAAGGAAGTTGCTTGGAACGCCAACTGAGACTATCGAGATGATGGCAACTAGTGGGATGGAAACGAACGACAGCAGATGTCGGGTATTACGGCGCATGCAGAAAAACAAGCCAATGTGCGAAGGAGAGAATCACGTGGTCAAGGAAAATCATAACAGGAACTTCGTCGTTCCCCACGAGCAAAGCAATGTGACCATCCTGTCGAGCAACAAGCTTAACTAAATATCAAGGATAAAAAGGACTCTCCCACTAGATTTCAGGAGGGCCGAAAAAACTAAACCCGAACCTTCTACTTGGAGATGGAAAGGTACGTCACCCCGACCAGGTAAATTTGCCTCTTCCCCTCGTTTCTTGAACTTTTGTTTTTTTCCTTCATCGCTCTTCGTTCTTCTCCCTTCTCGTCTATGCCTTTCACCCAACCTCTCTCGTCTTTACCCCTTCTAACCTTCCCCGAATCTGGCCGAAAACGCGACCAGATACGTAGGGATGAGAAGCGATACGATCAAGTCGAGCTTCAACCATCTAAATTTCACATGCGCCGTGACTCGTGTAGACAGTATAACCGAACCGAGCAAGACGAGCGTCAGGGCCGCCGAGAACACCAGCCCGATGAAGACCATCAATATGTACATGACGATCACCTACAACATAGGTAAGTCCGATTATGCTCCGCCCTTCGCCTTGCGACTATCTCTCTCGTCAACTCCCTGAAAGATTAAAAAAAAACAATAAATTTACAAAAGATACAAGAAAAACAAACATAGGTTGGTTGTCAAGGAACGTCAATTACCCTTATGTCATTATTGAAATTTTGGGGATTGTAAAGTGGGTGGCCTTCTCCTTTAGGCGATAAGGTAACTTTATCTAAATCCATGTCATTTCATCTCATCTCAAAAAGAAAAGTCAAACAAATATATTAACTCTGAAAACTATAAATGTGATTGTCTCTAGATAAAAGTTGAAAGTGATCCAATAATGAATAGTAGGAAGACTGACATTACAAAGTGTTATTCTTGCTGTAGCACGATTCCTCATTTATCTGAAAAATAATAACACAAAATATTACAACATCGTTCATAATAAAATCCGGAAGTAGAGAATAAATTTATCCATAACCAGCTATTTTAAATGGGCCACGTGCTGACTCATTTCGTTGACGATTATCTGACTGACATAGAGAACATGATCATTTCGAAATAAAATTTATGGAGTATAAATATCTTCATCATTCACGGTATTTATATTTTTTTGGTGAAAATTATGCCAAAAGGTTAAAAAAATCGATCGTTGAGAGTCGAGCAAAAAAATATGAGGCAGGTTCGCTATGTTTAGGTTGTGATAACAGTTTTATAAACGAGGGTGCATGAAAGTCATCATGTATACAAGCATGAACTACCATTTCGTCAAAATGGACATCTTTTATTTTTTGAACAAAATTGAAACTGAGTTTTTTGGCCGAAAACTCGTCAAAATTTATTGTTCCTGAGGGTCCGACGTTTGTAAAACGCCGGATCCCCTGGCTGTACATGGACCTAGCTTGAGACTAGGTACCTCCAGGCAGTCCTGCCTGGAGGTGCCTGGTCTCAAGCTAGATTCATGTACAACCAGGGGGTCAGGAACAACAAATTTTGACGAGTTTTCGACAAAAAAACTCGGTTTCGATTTCGTTCAAAAAATAAAAGATGTCCATTTTGACGAAATTGTCGTTCATGAGACTATGATACTATTACGTCACTTTTTCAATCCACCCAATAAGAGATGAGAGTTTCGAAGAAAATATATGTCTGCAACTTTCCCTCTCTACCGTATGTCATGCATTTTATCTGGTTGTGCCATATACTAATTGAAATCCTACCATTGATGTTTTTTTTACGAAGGTGTGGCTCACACCTTCTTATTCATTTTGGTTACGTGTGCATACAATAAGGCTTTACTTCATCTTGCTTTCCTTACAAATTAAAAGGCTTCATCGTCATATTCACCTTTATTACGAAAGGTGATAGATATATTATCTATAACTTAGGATACAAAATTTGTCAGCCAAACTTATCTACCATTCTTAGTAGGTACCATTGATAATTGATTACCTCAACATCTTTAGAGAGCCACTTCACCCAATTGTAAAATGAAAGCTATACTTGCTTTTGTTATAGACTTTTGACCTTGTTGCAGCTACCCACTATCAAAAAGAGCTATCAACAATTACAATATCCTGATATCTTCACCTTAAACCATCGGTCCTCCTGACGTCAGAAAGTCGCAGGGGTACCGGTAGCGCCGTTTCACGACGGGTACCAGTAGTACAGTGTGGAAAACCGAGCGGGCCTCAAAAATGAAATTTGCGGAAAATAATTTGAAATAAACCAAATTGGAGCAGCGAATATTTCATGGTGAAAATATATTTCTTGTTCCTGATATTTTCCCCTGAAAGATTACGACCTAATCTACGGACCCAAAAATTTTCAGACATTTTGGTGAAATTTTTTTAGCACAAAAAATTGGGAAAGTTGCCGCTTGCAAAATGGCAGGATTGGACCCGTCGATCCCTCCGTACAACCCGGTGCCTCCGTACGGTCGTCGCCCCTCCGTACAACCGGCCCTAACTCACAGGGACTAGGGGGTTTTCGCGGTGGGGGAACCGGTGGTTTAATAGAACGCCCAATCATTAGAAATGTATATTTGGCATAATTTCCTGTATAGATCCGACGCTTAAGAAGGCGGTAGTCCGCCACGTATACTGTTGTTAAGCTGACACTTGTACCATGAGCAGTCCGCAAATGTGACTAGGACAAGCGGTGTGCTTTTGAATTATCCTCGACAATCTCCTTTTTTGAGTTTTCCTCTTTGGGAAAATTTTCAACATGCCCGTAAAAGTTCAATTTATTTGTGGATTGCCCCTCGGACGATCAACTTACCCTATCGTGCCCCTCTGACAACGATGGAAGTTAACAAAACAACCCTGGCGGGTTCAATATGCCCATACCGGTACTAGTTCCGAATTTCCAGTATGCCCTGGCAGCTCCCCTCCCAGGGCCAGAGGAAGGACTGCAAGTGCCACGAACAACCACTCAACATACCCCTGAAAGTTCGATTTATTTGCAGATTGCCCCTCGGATGATCAACTTACCCTATCGTGCCCCTCTGACAATGAGGGAAGTGAACCAAACAACCTTGGCGGCGTTTGGGCCTGAAATATGT
Organism: Chara braunii; assembly: GCA_003427395.1. Lineage (NCBI taxonomy): Eukaryota > Viridiplantae > Streptophyta > Charophyceae > Charales > Characeae > Chara > Chara braunii. Next base: position 5,504,573 of record BFEA01000019.1, on the reverse strand, counting down.
TAAACATGCCCATACCGGTACCAGTTCCAAATTTCCAGTATGCCCTTGCGGCTCCCCTCGCAAGGCCAGAGGAAGGGCCGCAAGTGCCACCAACGACCACAGGGGCATGCCGGAAAGTTGCACCCCTCACTGACAAGGGCCTGCAAGAAGTTTAAGGGCTCTAGGGCCACAACAGGGTAAGTCAGTCATTGGAGGACCACGGCGCAAATCCATCAAACTTTCAATAGCATATCAAAAATTTTACCATTCCTTTTTCTCTTTTTTGGAACCATATCAAATTTCACTGGTGATTTCTTCTAGCTAGATTGTAAGGTGACACAGAACAATGAAATACATTCAGGGATATTTAATTATGGTTTTCTCCTGTATGCTTTCCTAATTTCTCCGAGGTTTTGCCGGTGGTGTGGAACGCGGCCATGAGGCCTTGCTTGCCTTGGTGACCGATCAATGCGAGAATATGGCTGTATGAGGCAGTGGAGATCAAGCATATACATCCTTTGCCAGGTGCAGTGTAGAAGAAGAAGAGGTTTCAGGTGTGCCTTTAAATTGGTGGCATGAGAATCATTGCCGATATGACAACCCTGCATTTGGTATATGTTTTCCAGCCATTCTCCTCCGATGCAGCATGCATGCGGCAGCAAGTTCTGAAAGCCGGCCTACCGGAGCAAAAGCCTGGCGGCACCAGCCAAAAGGCGGCCAGTATGCAGTGCACTTCTGATGCTGTTGCCACTTCGTGGCCTGGTTTCCTCAATGTCCTGGCACATACGATTTTCGACGTTGCTGTACGAGGGATGCGCCCGTTTTTTGTTTTTTTTTGGCATGCAGTGCATTTCAATGCTCAGCAAGTAAAATATCAGAGGTACTGGTGGTTTAAACCACCAGTTTCGCCCGACACTGAGTTCGGCTCTTAGCGGTGTACTCGGTAAACACATGACGCTTCAGACCTGGGCCAACGGCCACTAAGACTTTGAAGGTATCTTCCTACAAAATAGGCTCAGCTGATCCGCTTAAGTCCTGTTTTCACAGTAGAAAAGAAAACAGCCCAAAGTAGGAGGCTCCGGATACATATCTACAAAAAGCTTCCCTCCCTATACACAAAGTGGGCATTGCGTTAGGCACCGCACACATTGGCAGGGCAGCTGCATCAGTAGAGGGGGTGGTCATGTCTTTTTTTAACTTGCTATTCTTTGTGATGAAAGCTTGACTTTATGGCCACGGGAGCGCTTTGGGAGGAACGGGGCAAATAAATGACTTCTACCCCCAAGAACGCATGCCGTAAAATACGATCGACCAAAGAAACAGAAGACGCAAAAAGAGCTGTGTCATGGGGTCTGAACCCCGTAGATTTCACCTGTCAACGCGCACCAAAAGAGAAAGTCATGGGGGTCTGAACCTCGTCTCCATATCTAGAGCTCAAGGCCTCTCCTTTTCAAACCGGGTCCTTCTGTATCTGGCGTCTGATCGTGGCCAGATGCAGTCTCCAAAAGAGGAGTCTCTGGGCCTCGTTCGACACCACTTGAAAATACTTGAGTTTCAAGGGCACCCTAACTCATGGAAGGTGATTAATTTCCCCTAACTACTTTTTTTCGTTCCACAACCCCTTGACGAAAACCTTGAGACGGCCGTCCTTGAAACTGAAGTGCTGACGTCATTGCACCACGAACAGAGGTGATTGGTGGGAAAAAAAAGAAAAAAAGAAAAAGGTCCGTATATTACCCGTTTTGAAGGGTGAAACCCTTGCGCCCCAAGTGACCTCCCGAGGCACCCTTGGGATTTTCGTCGATTTGCCTGCGCCGCACTTCCGTTTCAAGGGCGGACACTTGGCCATGGGGATGTGGAAACAATTAGTGACTTCAAGGGTGCGTGATTAGGGCGGAGTCGAACGACGCTTCCTTGAAAAACAGCAATTTCCAAGTGGTGTCGAACGAGGCCCTCTCTAGGCAGATTTTTGAAGATTGGCAATGGCGGTTCAGATCAGTCCCTCACATCTTCACGTGACTAAAAAAGCATGGTTATTGCAGCTGCTTTTCCGCGAGTTTTAAGCCAGATGCAGATGTAACAGCCATGCTGTCACATGCCGTCACATCCAGGAAAGAATATAAGACAGAAGGGACAAGAGAAGTAGGTTATGGATGCCAGATATAAATCAGTTCCTGAAATTGTTTTGCAATCACTCGAGGAGAGAAAGCAGCAAATGAAATTCGTCGGCTTAGGGACAAGAAAATGAGGGAACACACATAGTAGAGGAATTGTCAAACATTGGCTAAGGCAACAGACATGGAGAAATGGATGTACCCCCAGTGGCTGATGTACATCTGTTTCTCCGCCGAATGAGATGACAGTTAGACCGCCAGTGCACGTGGGTTAAGAACCTGGATTCCTATAGATGAGGAAGGAGGGGAGGGGGGGGGAAGGGAGGGGATCCAATCCCAAATTGTCCACTAGATCAAACCAAAGATGAGCAATACTGAAAATAGCATCTCAACCTTGTTGGAATGAATGCAGATTGGAGGATGGTTTTTAAAAAAAAATGAAAAAAGAAAAAAGGAATGAACGCGAGAGAGCCACGGCCTCACAATAATCCTCCCTTCTTCTCTTTCTTTCTTAACCTTTTCTATTTGTTTTTTTCTATCTTCTCCAGTGCATATTCTGCCAAGTTTCTTTTTCTTTTTCTTTTTTTATTTTATAAATGCTAATTCTTTTAAACCACCAGGACTTCCTAAAGTCGTGCCCGTTAATGCTACGCGATTTTAGGAAACATACGGGCCACTACAGGAGCGCCCAAATTCATCCAACTAGAAACGTTGCTACTCTATTTTTTCCCGGCCGATAGCTGCTCCAAGTACTGGTGGTTTAAGCCCTACCAATTCAATTACCTGTCAAATCTGGACAGGACGGCCTTTCAGGCCGTTTCATTTTTATTATCATTATAGTGTTACGGGTAACCCCGTAGCAGCCACATCTGTGCTCACGCCTCCAACGAGGGAACATGTGGGAGCCGGCTGCACCCACCAGCAGGTTCTATACCTGCTACAGCAGGTGGGCGATACCGGCCAGGTGTCAGCCAGTAGCATCAGGACCGAGCTTCTTCGATGGGCCAGTCGCTGTGCCTCCCCTCCAGCCCCCTCCCTCCATGAACATCAGCAGTCTCTGCTGAATGGGTATAGCTGAATTGCGGTCTAGATACACGGGAAAAAAATAAAATAAAATTGTTCGGATCAGTCCGCCAACCCACAATAACGGTGACTTTGCAGGTCTGCTTCTTTCATCTCCGCCGCTCCATCTATTGGTGGGAATCATTACCCGCCCACTACTATGGTGGGCACGTCACCTAGTTTTAAACATTGCCCGAGTGCCCCCTTATATGTTGTCGTCCTGGCAGACCCCTTCGAGGAGGCCACTTTAGACCTCATAAGGCTTTGATATGGTGGTCTACCCGTGGTTCGGTCAGCGACAATAATTAACAAAGAAAAACATTAATTATATTGGAAAGACCCGCCTTGGACCCTGAGCCGCAGGCTTGGATTGTTCTCAACTTCTTCCTCTTCTACAGTCTTCCCCCCAAATAGAACGTACTGTAATTATGCTTGTATTTGGGGCCACTTGCAGTCAAGATACATCAACAATAACCACACGCTCTATTCAAGAGAAGACAGTAGCCTTGCCACAACAACCCCCCCCCCTTTAGTCAACTTATGCAAGGAACATGAATATGGACGAAGCACAGAAATCCAGAATGCAAAATCACACTGAAGTCCAAGTAGTCAAAGCCAAAGCAGATAGCACAATGGAACCGAGTAACCACCCAATTGAGAATGATACAGAAGAATCGTGAGTCAATGTCCATGCCCTACAGGGCAACACCAACAGCATAACCCAATGTAGCTCTCTCTCATGAATGGCGCCAGGCGCCCAATGAAAGCAACCAGACAACTTGACTACCAGCAAGTGATGATGTCAACACCAATGCCGACCTCCATCTCCACCAGGTACGTGTCCTCTTCACCCACACTCTCCCTTGTACCCACACAGCACCCTTCACCTCCGAAGAACCACCTTCGCCCTCACCTCCCCTGCGCCCTCAGGCAGCCCAGCTATGGCCGTCCGCGCCCTGTGTGCAGGCAGCGCCCTACCGCCTAGCGCCAGCCTGCGTCCCTCAGCCTTAGCGCAGCGCAGCATGCATGCAACGCAGCAGCGTGCCGGCCTTCGCAATGGCCAAGATCCCTGCCCACTCGCCCTGCTTGCCTATATGCCAGTGCTGCGTGTGGGCGGCCTCCCTTCAGCCTGCGACCGGGCCCCAGTGGCTGAACCCAGCCCGATACAGTTGAGGCCCAGGGCAATGCAGTTGCGCCTCTTTCATCAAGGCCTGCGGCCAGATTCAGATAGTGGGCCGATTTCCCTTTGGCATTTTCGGCCTCTATACCCAGCATGCATTGTCAGCCTGACGTTCAAGCATCCAGGGCCTAACTAACTCAGAGGCCCTGGGTTTTCAGCATTTGCTGAAAATCGAGACTCGGTGCACTCCAACCAACTGGCGAGCTGCAACTGTACGAACCCCACTTCAGGAAATGTTTGCACAGAGGGCTCTTGTTGATTTGCTGGCCCGCCTTCACTTAGGGCGGGCACTAGGCTTGCTGGGGCCTTAGCCCAAAACATGTACATCATGGCAAGGCCCCTACTTGAGGGCTCAATCCTCACACTTACGTGGTTCCTCAAGATTCTGTCGTGTGATTCTCCATCGCTACGCTTTTCACTGGATGGATGGATGGATGGAATGCCTTTTTCCGGTTCGATCCGCTCAAGATAACTGTTGCATGTACATTCGCAACTGTCTGACCACATACATCACAAGTCCACAGAATTCTTTAGTCATGTGACTCATGTGATTTTGGATTGGGACTCACCTGGTTGCTCAAGCTTCTGTTGTGTGATTCTCCACCGCTACCTTTTTTACCGGATGGACGCAATGCCTTTTTCCAGTTCGATGCACTTTTTGAGTTTGTTGATGAAAGCCTCCCAAGAAGGTAAGTATAGCAGTGCCTGCACCTTCAGAAGTCCCAAATAAATGGTTCATTTAACTGTTGCATGTACATACGCAACATGTCTGACCACATACTTAAACCACCAGTACTTGGCCCAGCTATCGGCCGCGGAAAAAAAAATAGAGTAGAAACGTTTCTAGTTGGATGAATTTGGGCGTCCTGTAGTGGCCCGTATGTGTCCTAAAATTGCGTAGCGTTAACGCTGCGCGACTTTAGGAAGTACTGGTGGTTTAAATCACCCGTCCCTTTCCCAGCTACTTTTGTCCGACATGGCGGGTTAACAGGGGCTTGTTCTACCGGACTAGAATGCCAGGAGCCGCAAGGCAAAACAAAAAATACCACCATCATCTGCAGTAGCATTGCAGTAGTGCATGCTTTGCCGGAAAGGTCTGCCAGTCCATCAGGTAGGTGGGAACGGCTTGATTGCTACGCGCATGCATTGGAATCACGCTTACGACGATATCCGACCCACGAGGTCATTGCGCAACGCGCATTGACAAGTGAAGGGTATTGCAGCAAGCCTGAAGATTCATACATACAGAAGGAGGCAGCTACCGTCTTCACCCAAATTTAACGCCTGGACGTTATAACCGTATTTGGGGCAACTTTCAGTCCAGATGCAGGTATAATGACCAGGCATTCTATTCGGGTGACGACGGTAGTTATGGGTTGAACAGTACAAAGGCTTTATGGTCAGTGACTATGAAGTGACTATTACCAAACACCAACGAATCAGAGAAGCGCAACATGAACATTAAAATGCGTGGATGTAAGGTACAGCCACGCTGAGCACACGTGTACACACACCTACACTCCGCACTCATGCACGTGTGTGTGCGTGTTTGTGCTGTCAAAAAAAAAAAAACTCTCCCCTCATTGCATCCACAAAACATCCACAAATCATCCACAAACCATCCATAAAGAAAGGGAGATGTAGATAGGCAATTTAATAGAAGATGCAAGATTTGCCACATTTGTGTGGTTAAGTACCAAGTGCCCACACACTCATCTGCCGCCACTGTGGCACACTTGCACGTGTGTGTGTGGGTGTGTGGGTGTGTGGGTGTGGGTGTGTGTTGTCAAGTTCACAATACGAACACACACACACACACACACACACAC
>BFEA01000019.1:5405768-5453618 GCA_003427395.1 Chara braunii | reverse complement strand
TGGAAGTTGTGTAGCAGGGGGAAGAAGGGCAATTCTTTTAGGGGGTTTACAGGCTCCAATTTTCTTGGGGTGGGGTTGTCAACCTGCGTTTGTGTGTGTGTGCAAAGACTCACCCACCCCACCCCCCCCCAACCTCTGACCTGCTTGGATTTATTTTTTGATGGGGTTTGTGCAAGGTGTGCAGAAACCCCCAATTTTATTTATTTTTTTGTGTTTTGGTTATTTTGAACTCGTCAAAAAAACATGATACGTTTGGGAGCCCCCTGACTCCGGACAGGACATCCGACAACGGACAACTGGTAATTTGATTTTTTTCTATAGTTTTTTTTTTTTTTTCTCTAACGGAAACTCGGTTGATCTTGCATGTTTGGAATGACGTTTCCGCAATTCAATTTGCTCGTCATGTTTTTTTTTTCTTTTCAATCCCCATTAGAATTTTGCACAGAGGAGGGGAATTAGAGGGGAGAGGAGTGAAGGGAAACGAGGCGAAAGGGTTATCCTTCCAGAGGCTGACTACCAATTGGTGTTGTGGACTTCCCCGTGATGCAGATGACAACGACAATGGTGCGCGCTCTGCAAAAGCAGCTGCTGGAGGATTCAAAGCAACACTTGAGGGACAAGAGTACCACAGGGAAAAACCTAGGAATGAGGTCCAAACATTAGGTCTGCAAGTACTATGAGACCCAATTCGATGGGATAGCGACAAACTTTCTCCACTGGTGACAACCTTGAGTAGGGTAGAGTTCAGATTTGTGCTCATTTTGCCTAGGGAAGCTGTCTCCTCGGAAACAGTGACCGAGGTTCTTTCAGACCATAACGGGAAGAGGTGTGTGTTTGCGTTGTGATCGATTTGATAACCTGAGCCTTGGGGAATGGGCCCCCGTTTGTAAAAAAAAAAATTATAAAAAATAAAGAAGTGCAGCTTGGACGTCCTCACCATTGTCTTCACCCGAAAATAATGCCCAGTTATTACATTCAACTTACCCTTAAAAATCAGATTTTCATTTTTACTCGCTTTTTAAAAAAAAAACGCCTCTTCAAATATAACGCCCACTGATTATATTCGAATACAACGCCCGACTTATATTTGAATATTTCATGGAAAAGTGCCTTGTAAAGGTAATATACATGGGTTTCAAAGGGCAGGGAGAGGGGTATACATGAGTTTTAAAGGGGGTTGAAAGGGGTTCTGACTCCCCAAAACCAACCATGTTTCTATTTTTATTTTTTAGGTTATAAGAAATTTTGACGTGACCCACAACCAAAAGTTAATAAATTGCAATTCTGGACAATATATTGTTTTTTTTTTTTTTTTTTTTTTTAATCTTTAGAATTTTGGCCACCCACCAAAGTTACCGCCAATGTACTGAATGTAATATCTCGGCGTTATCAATGAATATAATGCCAAGAGGGCGTATTCGTGTACAATGTGTGGGTGTTGTTTTCGAGTGAAAATGGTATGCAGTTGTTAATTCAAGAGAGAGAAGGTTAACAACATTTGTATTTTTGATCACCACTTTAGGACATCCTTCACTTCAGAATGCAGCCTGCCTAAACATGTGGTTTTCAGGGTCTTTAGACCTTTCACCACTTCAGGACCATTCGGGTCTGAAAATCCTGAATGGTCCTGAAGTGGTGAAAGCTCCGAAGACCCTGAAAACCACCTGTTTAGGCAGACTGCATCCTCAAGTGGTGAAGGGTGGTTTTCATGGCCTTGGGACCTTTCACCACTTCATGACCATTCAGGATTTTCAGACTGTCAAAAACTCTCACTTGACCACTTCATGACACCCTTCACCAGTGCAGTATGCAGCCTGCCAAAATATGTGGTTTTCAGGTTCTTCGGACCTTTCACCAATTCAGGACCATTCAGGATTTTCAAACTATCAAAAACTCTCACTTCAGGATTTTCATTCTTGAATTTTCATCTACCCGATAACCGCTTGTGATTCAAGAGAGACCGAGAAGGGCCAAGGGAATCCGTATGGAGAAGGATCTCGACGAACACCTTCATGGCGGGTGCGGACTACTACAACGGCACACAACCTACCATCTATCAATAGTCTGGCGGTTGGAGGATGCGGATGTAGGTGAAGCACTGTCGTCTGTGTCACTTCTGGGAGTCTAGCCATGCAGCAGCCCAAGCAGGTCAACTGATGAGGCAAATACTCATAGAGGTCGCGGATAACATTATTACTCATAGAGAGCACAATGACCGCTTTCTTGACAACTTTTCGATCTGCACGAACCAACCCTTCAATCTTGTCGACAATCAGTACTTGAGTTTACGACGCGGTGGAGAGTGGCGGCGTGCTCTACCAGTCTCTTCCCTTCCGCCGGTCCCCCGAAAAGGGCCAGACGAAGACGCATTCGTCATGGTTGTCATACCACAAGGACGAGGCACGAACGAAGAGGTTGGACAATGCGTTTTAAACATAGCTACGATCCAAACCCCTAGAAAGGGATCCAAACCGGAGTCTGGCATCAGGTACTAGTTTTCGGTAACCAGTGCGGATGGCGGCCCCCCAGGCCAACGACCAATTTTTTTTGGGGCAGCCCGGGGGTATTTTTTCATGCCCTAGGCCACGTGGAAAAAAATGGCCCATATTTCCCTTAGGCATAATCCCGAAGGGGCGGAAAATAAACTTTGGGCCCCAAATGCAATTAGTTGGTGGACGGTCTTGTTTTATGCCTGGCGAACAACTCTTCCATGGCGGCGCCTTGTTTCCATTCAAATTGTTCATCGCAGCCTTTCAGCGTGTTCAAGGTCGGCGCGCTACTCATGTTGGAATACAAGTTCATAACTCCCCGTTTTAGCGTGTGCCGATTCAATGCATACAACGCAAAAAAAATATATGGCACTGACCTGTTCCCTCTCCCTCTCTCTGTCTCTCTTTCTCTCTCACCCTCCCTTACAAATGCAAAATAAAACATAAAAAAAACACTGGCAGTATATATTTTCATATTCTAGCAAAGATTCGTTTCGATTTTGCTCATCCTACCGATGGAAGTAGCCTCTTTCTCTCTCTCTGCGCATATGGCTGGACTGTGTATATTTCCATATTCTAATGGAAGATTCGTTTCGATTTTGCTCATCCTATCGATAAAAGTAATCTCTCTCTATCTCTCTGCGTGCATGGCTGGAGAACTCCATCTCTCTCTCTCTCACACACGCACACATACACAATTGTAGTAGTGTATATTTACATGTTATAGTAGAAGATAAATTTTGCTTATCCTATCGATAAAAGTAACCTCTCTCCATGGTTGGAGAACTCCATCTCTTTCTCTCTCTCACACACGCACATATACACAAATGTAGTAGTGTATATTTACATGTTATAGTAGAAGATAAATTTAATTTTGCTCATCCTATCGATGAAAGTAGCATGAGGCCAACCGTAGTCGATGCGCTACTCATCTTATAGATGAAAAACTCCCTCTCTCTCTCTCTCTCTCACACACACACACACACGCGCACATACACACACACGCGCATACACGCACACGCACACGCACACACACGTGTGGCAATGTATATTTTCATGTTCTAGTGGTGGATTCATTCGATTTTCCTCACGAGGTCAACCGCAAGATTGAAGACTTACCTATTGCCTCTCTCTCTCTCTCTCTCTCTCTCTCTCTCTCACACACACACACACACACACACACACACACACACACACACACACATACACGAACACACACATGTAGCAGTGCATATTTTCATATTCTAGCGGTAGATTCATTCCATTTTGCTCATCCTATTGATGGAAGTACCATGAGGTCAGCCGCGGGATTGGAGACTTACCTGTTTTTTTTTTCTCTCTCTCACACACACACACACACACACACACACACGCATGCACACGTGTGGCAGTGTATATTTTAATGTTCTAGCGGTAGATTCATTCGATTTTGCTCATCCTATCAATATGTTCTAGCGGTAGATTCATTCGATTTTGCTCATCCTATCAATGCAAGTACCATGAGGTCAGCCACGAGATTAGAGACTCACCTGTTTTCTCTCTCTAGCCATGAGATTTGAGACTCACCTGTTCTCTCTCTCTCTCTCTCTCTCTCTCTCTCTCTCTAGCCACGAGATTGGAGACTTACATGCTCTCTCTCTCTCTCTCTCTCTCTCTCTCTCTCTCTCTCTCTCTCTCTCTCTCTCTAGTGCATGCGCGAGCGTGCACGTGCATATGCGGCGACATTTGCATTTGACAACACCTTTGTCCATACTCACACCGGAATTCCTTTTTAATGTATTTGTCCTTAGCGGTGTATCTTCCTATGTTATTGCGGAAGATTCCTTTTCATTCTGCACATTGGCAGGCAACTTTGTTGATACGTATATGGAAAGAAAAAAAGAAAAAGAAGTGAGGCAGTGTATTTTCCATGTTCTGGCTGGAGATTTATTCCGATTTTGCTCACCTTGCACACACACCGAGGCAATGCATATATGTACGAGGTTTTTTTTTTTTTTTTTCCCCGACAAATATGGGGTATCCTGATAAGCATCCGAAAACAAATCCGAACCAGTCTAGATTCTTCGGAGAATTTCGGTGTTCCGAGAGTCCAAAAGGGCCCAGGAGGTCCGTGTTTCGAGGTCCGGATTCGGTCCTATATCCCGTCCGACGTAGCTATGGCTTGAAAGTGGCAGGTCACGGGATGTTGGACGGTTACGTTTGAGAAACGCAAGTGCCCCCATCCGGATATTGACGATTTAATCCCGGCTAGAAACTGTTTTTTGGAAAACGGTGTGTATGAAAACACAGCAGCTTATTTAAAGATCCTTGGAGTGATCGAGGACATTGCCCCAACTGTGGTGGTCAGCGTTGTCATTGATAACGTAAGAGTGTGAAAGTGTAAGATGGTAAAGGCCGCTCACCCTCAAATTTTTCATGTTGGCTGCGCTGAGCATACCCTGAATTGCATGACGGCGGCTGCTGATTGTTGGCAAACTTGTCACGAATGTGGATAAGGAGAGGGCCCTCTGCGACAAATTATCCCATAAATTGAAGTTGAAGCGTCTGACGAATCACCCCATTCGACATAAGTCACGACATGCTGGCTTCATTGAGGAGGAGGAGGAATGCATTCGAGAAGTGCATCTGCAACAAGGTCTGGCTGGATAAGATGGTGAGAACAGACCAGCTCGCCGCTTTCCGTGAGGTCACTTCCATCATGCTGGCAAACACCGACTTTTGGTAAAAGGTTGAGAAGACCCTTGCAGTGATGTCTCTGCCATGGAACTGTTACACGCGGTTGATGGCCCGTGTGCCAGAATGTCGAATCTCTACTTTAAGATGGATATGCTCCTCCAAAGGATGCCTTGCCTCAACAGTTTGACCCCAGCATTCCACTGCATAGATTATGGTCCATGCTCAACCCGGAGTACCGATATTGTACACTAACAAAGCAGGATCCTAAGGTTATACGGGTTTCAACATTTGGCTTTACTCTCCAGCTCGTCGTGAAAGGGCATCACTGGGAATAGCCAGCCCTTGGCTGAGCTCTGACCTTGTCGTGGATGCCGAAAGACAAAGCCACTCTTGAAGATCTCTGCCGCCAAGTCGACAATTGACTCCACCTCCAAAGGCCATTCAAATTGTTGAGAGCAGTGGATGTGCCGCATGTGACACTGGCAGCCTCACATCCCCATGTGACACTGGCATAGATATTAAATATATACAGATCATATATTTCTATTGTCTAATCTTATATTATAATGATACTAATGATAATCTATGTAAAATTGGAAATAAGAAAATTCGCCAAGCAAACTGGTCGTCATGCGACCGAAATTGGAAAATGAGAAATAATTTCAAATAAAACGAAATGAACTGGTTTTCTATGACATACAACCATATCGCCAAAAACTGAAGCGATGGTTGAAAAAATAGAAAAAACTTCAAAAAAAGTACCATTGGAGTAATTAATCTCTCTCTAGCTATCGAGCCTACAACCGTGGCTTTTTTCCGAGTATATTAGATTGCTTTGGCTTTGAGAGCTCAATTATCAAAATCTCTGTTTAAAAACAAAAAGCATTTGTAATGCCTTCTAGTCCACGAGAACAATGTACTTTTATTCCCATTGATTCCATTTCATATAGGAAACTTGTTTCTTTTATTAATTCATCTTTGTTTATGAGCTCATTTTCAGAGAACGACACAAAGCTTATGCGATAGAGACTCTCGAAGTTGGAGCTCAACACTTGGAACACCCAATCGATCTGGCGTAACACCCATGGTGATCAGGAGTAGGTCCACATGACCAACCAGTGGAGGCATACTAGGTCAAAGAGTGGTACAAAATGTGGTTAGCGTCGGCGGTGTCCAACGATGATAACGCAGCGGACACCGCTGATGACATGGAGGTGGAAGAGGTGGATGGAGGGGCACTGCTTGTGCGAACTTGGCAGTGAAATGACGAGGACGAAGACCATAAGTGCAAGGCCAAGGACATAACCCTCTTGCGCTCGAAGGAAAACGACTCGCACAAGTGCTTAAAGCCTGTGCAGTATAGAGAATGGGAGATGCAGATATTTGGCCATTCTCAGCCCTCGCCCTCGGTGTCGTAAACGGAGGAACGGGCATGGGCACTGCACATGGGTGCATGGTACGGGGGACGCGTCCACCAGCAGAAATTGTGGAAAAATAAACAACAGAGGACACGGCTCCTCAACCGACGGGGAAGGACGCAAAAGGAGGGCGGAATTCTGAATAGATGTGAGCTTGTGAAGTTGTGAACACTCTGAAGTTATGAACTTTGCAATCTGATCCCACTGCTGTTGTTCACTTGCACATGTCGTCTGCTTATTACAGGGGGACGTGATCGGTGAACTGATGATGGTGTGGTGCAATGTGCTATGTGTGTTTTTTTTCTTGCCTATTGGTGTTTCGTGCATAAACTGTGCATCCACCATACCACCTGCAGGTGCGTACAGCCGCGTTTCACCCTTCTGTTTGCTGAATTCCAATGCCTCCCTTCCAATTTCAATCCTGTTTATTGAAATTTGCAAGTTTGTTCAAATATGTTGCACTCGTTTGCTTTTGTGTGTGTGTTTGTGTTTGTGTGTGCGTGTGCGTGTGTGTGCGTGTGTGTGTGTGTGTGTGTGTGAGAGAGAGAGAGAGAGAGAGAGAGAGAGATTGAAAGCTCTACCAGGTGGGGGAATCACACAAACGCAGGATTTTGGCACTGTAATGTGCAACGCAGCACAGACAGCATAACAAAAAAAAAAAGGTTGCACACCGGGTGCACCGCCTTGGGTCATGCCCCGCAGTTACGCGTGCACCGACGCATTATGATACACAGCGCGCACATGCGCGATGCACGTGGTGCACGCACACCTGCCAGGTGCACATAGTTCTCAAACAAATGCGTACATCAATGGTGCACCAGGGGGCAAAGGCGAGGAAGCATTGGAGGAGATAGAATGTAATATCGTCCTCCGGTGCATTTGAGGTTTCCGGTAAACAGCTGTCTGGTGAGGAAGGATAGGAGGACGGAGGCTAGGAGGGAAGAAAGCCTCGTGGGCAGTCTCATTTTAAGAGGAAAAGCTGCTAGAAGTTTCACAACATCTGAAAAGACAAGCTACAACCGCAGTACAGCGTTCATCAGCTGCACTCGAGTCATCATCTCAAAACATCTGTGTGACTCGACCTCTCTCGTTTCAATTTTGGGCAGACGGCACTAGGCAAATACTGGCAGGAAAGCGGAATTTCGGGAATGATCCACGGACTTGCAGAGAAAAATAAAGCAGAGAAGACAACAGCGAGACATTCAATTGAATGAGGTATGCAAAGCTTCTCAAAAACGAAATACAGACTTTCATTTGAAGCGCGTAAACCAGAGTACTCCTAGCCATTCTCACCTTGGCCTATTCACTGCAAACATCCGACGATAAAAAAAAGCGCATAAGGAATGATCCCCACAAACGTTCACAAGCCCCAGATCATAATTGGCCTGAAGCTGAAGCGCAATTGCTTTGTCGCTTTCGTAGCATCTCCTCGTCTTGAAAGAGTTGCAACTTCAAGTTCCACATCAAGACGAAGGTTAAAAAAAAAAAAGAAGAAAAAAAAAAGAAAAAGAAAAAGAAAAACAAAGACGAAGGTTTCAACAAAAACACACCAAATGAGAAGTAAACGAGGTGGAGATTAAGTAAGCCAGTAGAGAAACAACCATCGCCAACGCCGATACACAAAGGTACGACACCCATCAGAACACCTGGCATACCGGCTACCAGGCGTTCCCATTTCCGTTCCTGTCTCCAAGTAATATACACAAGCATGGGCCGTCTCAAAATCCACACGATGCAGTTCTGAGTCTTGAACTGTTGACGTGTTGATCAGCAGGTATCTATGTTGAAGATCTGCCAAGCAAAATTTGCCCGTCAGACAGAACTTCAAGAATTACCCCACATGTTTTTACCGTGGTGAACTGCAGATCTCAAGGGAACTGCAGATCTGAAGGGACTGCTTGTGCGCTTCCTGATTCACAATCGCAGACAAGCACAGCAACAGACGAGCCATTTTCCCCTTATACAGGAAGAATACCAGTGGCTACCAGCTCTCCTCTCAGTCAAACAATATAGCACGTCTCCAACAAGAACTGCCGCAGACGAGACTCTTTGCGGTGACAAGTACTGCCTAATTTGGCAACAACTCTCCTCAATCAACCAATGCCACGCTCTCCTCAATCACACAACGCCACACTCTCCTCAATCAACCAATGACACACTCTCCAACAAACATGCACATGCATCCCTCCGGAGTCCGTACACGACATCATCATACATACACAACAGATACACCAAAGCTGACATTCACTGAGCACGACAGCAGATGCGGGTATCAGACAACCCACAAAGATGCACCGCTTGCTACCAATACGGTTGGTTGAGGGCGCACCCGATAAGCACAAAAATAGATGCACCGGTTGCTACCAATACGGTTGGTTCGGGTGCACCAGGTAGCAAACCAAGACAGTGGAGGCAGCAAATCAGGAGGAAGACAAACCGCACTGGCATCGGACAGCATGGAGGAAACATTGGGAAAAAAAAAAAAAAAAAACTTCGTAGATGAAAAAAGCTGCTGAGTTCCGTGTTGTACCCTGGAGTGGAAAAGACGACGAGAGGGAGGCCAGGAACAGGAGAGAGGATGGATGGCATGGTGCAATGCTCCATTGATTCAAGATAGAGATAACAAACAGAATAATGGAAGGCCAAGTCAGAAAACACAAAAGCCAAAAAGAAGTATGGCCAATGCGATTCCCACATCGTCATCGTCTTCAGGGAAATGGAGCCCTCGGCAAATCGTCATATCCTACGATCCTAAAGAATTTCAAAAGCTATCAGTACAGGGGCACAGAGTTGTGCACGGAGCGCAACTGACCCTAGAGCACAGAAGAGAATAACACAACTGCAGAGATGATCAGAGCTCCTCCCTACCTTGCTCGCTCACACTCCCTCTCCAAACCCCCACATCTCTCTATCCGATACTGCTCCCAAAATCGACCTCCTCAGTCCTCAATCATCTGTATCTCCCCCATCATTATTCGATTACTCTGCACGTTGAACCCAAGCAGCGATGGGTCCACCTTCTTCGCTTTCCGTCCTTTCTTCTTCCTTCCACCATTGCTCGCAGTGCCTCCCTCACCAGATGCTTCTCCTTGCTGCCCTGTACCATCCTCGTTCTCCTCCCAGGCCTTCTTCTCAACAGAGCCGGATGCCCCCTCCTGGGCAACACTCCTTGACGAGGCCGCTGTTTGATTGCCGCCACCAAGAGCTCCAGTGCCGTTCCCCTTCGCCTGGTCGGTAATCACCGCCTCACTCAGGGGAAACTCTGAACGGATAACATTCAAAGGCGTCATCTCCTTACGCTTCAAGAACTCCGCTTTGAAAGCCTGAATGGCCGGCAACGAACCTAGGTACTGGGTGAGGTACTCGCCTGCCTCATGTGACGAGGGTAACGACATGCAGAAGTCCAGCAGTGTCATGTCTGTACAAAACCAATCAAACCAAGCAAACCAAGAACCAATAATATATCATTCCCATAACTCTGAGCTTCGGAAACTGTCAACGAGCGACCAGTGAAACACGAATAAGAGAATGGACGACAGCACGGCTCCCTAGCGACAGACATGTTGAACATCTGACAGTCTGGCATGGATTGCTAATGGTTAGAACACCTTGTCTATCCAAATAACAAAATTGGGGACACCTTGCTAAAGGTAAGTTTTCATCTGAAGGTATTGGGTATCGATTGATGAGAAGTGTGTGACACAACCACTCGAAAATGTACATAAATTAGGAATGAGACCAGCCCACCCCAAACGAGCAGTTTCCACCATCGACAATCGCTGGCAGATCTTCTATCTCCATCAGCACAAGTTAACATTCCATTGAACACTCACGGGTATTTACGTGTGTACGTTACGTGTGTGTGCATGCGCACATGTGCCTGTGCGTGTTTCTGTTCGGGTACGTATGTACATGTGTGTGTGCATGCGCACATGTGCCTGTGTGTGTTTCTGTTCGGGTACGTATGGGCTGTTTATGTGAATCTAGTGAAATTGAATTGCAGGTAAGATGATTGAAACGGGCATTAAGAGGATCGTTGCACCACTGGCCGTCCCCTAACATGTTGAATGCATCTGGACAATTGCTTTGTCCAGACGCATTCAGAACCTTCGCAAACGGTGGGTGGTGGAACTAGACCCCAACTCCTCGGCACCGCTGATTGTGGCCATCACAAGTGCAACAACCTCAGAGTACCTCTCTCCTGCTTGACAGAATCTATCACCTCCCAGAAGTGACCTCATCGATCAGCGAACCAAGCCCTACACCGTCAAAGGTACTTTTTCATGGCTTTGATGGTCCTGCGAGACAATTTCTCCTCTATGGTACCACTTTGTCGATGATCCTGCTGGTGGAACCATCACTTGAACCACTACTGTCCTCGACTTGATGAGCTTGTGGCAACATCCAGTAGCCCAGAATAACTGCCAGCACCGACCTGAACAGCCTTGATCATAATGCACCATCCAGGTAAGCAGTTCCAGTTTTTTCCCCTGCTGGCCCATGATGCTGGTTGATTTCCACTGGGATAGTCCCCAGTCCCAGTGAGAAATGGCACAGTTTGCAGGGATTGTCACAGGGAATCCCTTGCTAAGGACAGAAATAGTCACTAAGGGTGAACAGGTAAGCTTTAGGCTACCCACCTTTCGGTGGACCTCTCTCTCTCTCTCTCTCTCTCTCTCTCTCTCTCTCTCTCTCAAGGGTATTTGTGTGTGTGTGCATGAGCACATGTGCCTGTGCGTGTTTCTGTTCCTGTATGTCCGTGTTCATGCGTCACAAAAAGAGCAAGTGATAGCCCTAACAAAAGTGGTTGGCTTTTATCACATCAACCCTGCAAAGTCTCTTTCGACTCTTAATGCGTGTGTGCATCTATCTGCTATGCTGGCCTTGCCCTTATGCCAGGCACCTCTTGCTTTCGAGTGCCACGCACACGGCCACAGCGCTGGCCTTTTTCTTTTTCGTGCATTGGGCCGTTGCTTTTTTAAGCTCATTTCTATTTCAAAAGTTTTACATTGCCAATCTTCAGGCCACAACCTTTTGTTTCAAGACAAAAGCTTTTCGCCAACTTTTATTTTTTGCATCCAAGATTCGAAGTGAGTTTCATTGCACAATCACAATCCACTCATGCCCAGCATAAGGGAAATATATGCAACCGACCTTCAAAAAACAGATTTCACCTCACAACCTGAATTGATTCGCACTGCAGAATCAAGGAAATCGTTCGTATCATAAAAGGTAGAGTGCGTGAAATGACCGATGAATTCCCCCCAAGGTTGAAACACTGGCGCTCAGAGGGAAATCCGACAAGAGAGAAAAAAATGACTCAGCTCACAGTGTTGCGCAGCCGGACAGTGAAATATGCATCTCTTTTGTGACTGCCCTCGGGGTCCTCCTCTTTCACCTCATTTATTCCTCACAGAGCCCTTATCCCTCAGACATCCATTGGAATGTATCCGAGCTATCTTGCAGTACTTATCCCTCGGACATCCATTGGAATGTATCCGAGCTAGCTATCTTGCAGAACCGCAACACTCATTATCCCTTTTGTTTTCTTTTTTCGCAAAACGAAGAGACTCGTCAATCGACCGTTGCTCCTCCATGATTTTCTACAAATGTCTAGGGCCTCCCGCCACCACACACCACAATAACAAACTGAACATATTTTTTCTCGTTTCTAGGGAAATATTTGTTCTCATTTTGCAATTTGGTGAGAGCTGGAGTGAGGTCCATAATGACGGTGCTCGTGTTCCTGAAAACGGCCGTGTGTTTCTGATAGCTGATTTCACGCAAGTACTGACAAACTGCCGTTTCCCATTGCCGACGCCATGGCAGCTTCCAGCAGTACGCTTCTCTTTCTTATCGGAAACATTGCGCAGTCTTGCAATGATCGCAAGCAATATTTCCTGTCCGATAAAGGCTCGCTTTCTCTCTCCCTCTCTCGATACAATTCATTCGGCTCAGAAATCACACGTTTCTCTGAATCGTTGTATCATACTTCCACATATATCCACTTAAAGGAACGTGGAGGTGAGAACGGAGTGCACTCATAGGAGGGGAGGGGAGATCACTCACAGATTACTCGGTCAATGAGAGTGGGCAAGTTCAGGAAAGCTTTCCATGCATCTTTTGCTGTGAGGGAGAACATAACCTTCTCCCAATGAAGTGCACACGTGTTTCAATCAACTGCAAGAACTGTCCCACCATGAGCGTATCAGTGAGAAGTCGATTGAATCCGCTGCGGGTTAAAGCCACCACTACCTTTCTCAGTGTTGGGAAAAAGGGCAATTCTTAATTTAGCCTACTCCCAACTTTTCAAAGGTCCCAGGCAGGTTCCGCATCCAGGAACAGCGAAAAATAAAATATTTGGAACTTGTGGTGCCGCCTTACCGAGATCTATGATCTATGATGTCAGGGAAGAAAATCAGAAAAAATTCAAAAAAAGAAAACGTACCGAGATCTATGACGTCAGGGAAGGCGGTTACAGAGCCAATTCTACGTAAGATAGAGACCACGCTGTTTTCGTGTTTTTTCTTTTCTTTTCTCTGAGTGCCCTTGCAGTGAGGCAGCGTGTATTCCGTGATTTGCTGATATGCCCTCGCTGAGGGCAAACTGATACTGGCACTTGGAAGACTGTATAAGACAACTTTCACGGCCACAGCAGAGTTTCTTTGTTATTTCCCCTTCTTCGTTGTCTTCTTTTTCCAGTCTGATGACCTGACTGTCGTGGCTGAAACGCCCTCATTGCGGGCATCCTCACACTGGTACTTGGGGAGAATGCATCGACCTGCTTTTAGAGGCCAAAGGTTTCGTTTGTTTTTTTCACCTTCTTCTATTGTGAATAAAACCGCCTCAATGAGGGCGTTTCATTTCCCCCCCCCTTCTTCGTCTTCTTCTTTTTTCAGTCTGATGACCTGACTGTCCTGGCTGAAACGCCCTCATTGAGGGCATCCTCACACTGGTACTTGGGAGAATGCATCCAACTGCTTTTAGACATCAAAGCTTTTGTTTGCTTTTTTTTCCCATCTTCTATTGTGAATATAACCGCCACTACGAGATACGTTTTCCTTTGGGTACCAGAAAAAAATTCCGATGGGAGCATCCAAAAGCCAGGGTTGGCAAAAACAGGACCGGAGGTAGTGGTGGTTTAAACCACCACTACCTTTCTCACTGTTGGGAAAGACGGGAATATATGTCACACTGCATTCTTCGGAGGTCCCGGGGAGCGTCGGCCGAAAGAAAGTGTTTGCCCAAGTACAAAAAGAAAAAGATGAAAAAAAAGCCCTCTGCAGAGTCCAAAGGATGGACAACGGAGAAGGCCGTGATCTAGCTGTGCTTCCACCAGAGTTTCAACCCAGAACCGTAGTCGGCCTCGGCTTTTTGTTTTGCGTGTTCGCTTTTTTTTCTTTGTTTTTAGTTTTAAGTTTTAGTGACCTGCCAACGAGGCACGCCCATTCAACGGACACCTGACATTCCACAACTGAGGGCACACTCTCACATGTGCTGCAGATTCTGTATCGAGTTGGTTCCACGTCCAAAGAGTTGCTGTTGTCATTGTTATTGTTGTTGTTTTGTTTTGTTTCCTCCAGCCATGATGATCACAGGGGAATCTGATTAATTTTTTTACGATTGTTTCTGTAACGGCAGTTGGAGGGGCCTACTCGCACAGAGGACAGATTCTGTATCCAGCTGCTTTCACTTCGAAAGAGTTTTTTGTTTGCGTGTTCGTGTGTTCTTTTTTTTGGGTACTGGCGTGATTACAGATGTAACACTCCCAGCTGAGGGCATACTCTCACATGAAACTCTGATTCTGCATCCAGCTGCCTTCACGTCGCAACAGGTGTTTTTTTTTTTGGCTTTCCCATTCTTTTTTTTTTTTTTTTTTTTTCATTTGTGAGGAACAAGCCCTCAAGGGGCCCTATCAGACATCACATTATTCTGGGCTAAGTCCCCCAGCAACAATGAATCCCCCCCGCGATTGATTGATTGATTAATTGATTTCTTTGTTCCTTAATTCGATTTTTTTTTTTTTTTTTTGTTAGATTGATTGATTGATTGATTGATTGATTGATTGGTTGATTGGTTGGTGGGGATGGGTCGCCCCACCCCCACGACCATGGGCGCACACACACACACACATATAGGTGTTCTCTCTCTCTCTCTCTCTCTCTCTCGCGTGCGCGCGTGCAGCTCCCGCGCAGCAGCTCCTGCGCATGCTCCCGCACAGCTCCCCGAGCGCAGCTCCCCCGGCCGCGCACACACACACACACACACACACACACACACACACACACACAGACACACACAATCAATCAATCAATCAATCAAACCCTTTTTTTCAAGTTTTTTGTTTATTTATTTTCAAATTTTGCATCTTTATTTTTCTAAAACACCTCATACCCCTGCAAAAAACAGAAATTCATTTCTAAAAAATACAGGTGAACTCAGGGACCATATATCTGATGATAAAAAATGACAAAAAAAAAATCCAGCTTTTCTTTTTATTTTTTTTTATTTTCTTTAAATTGAATTTAGTTTTTTATTTTTTTTTAAATCCTAAACAAAGTCGGATTCCAAAAAAAAAAAAAAGGGGTTGTAGGGCTTAAAATTCCCTACAACCCCTTTTTTTTTTTTGGGCTATTATTTAATTCAGGAAAAATCTGGTGAAATTGCATCGTGGACCCGGTAGGCCGCGGAGGCGGCCGTGAATATGTCCGCCCTCCGAGCTCGGCCCCGCGGACGCGTACGCGGGTGTTTCATAGCCCAGTAAGCCAAGTGCCCGCCCTAAGTGAAGGCGGGCCTGAATATTCGTCAAAGGCGAAGTTCGAAGGTCCATATGAGGGTATTCAGGCTCTCGCAGCACGCCAGTTGGTTGGGAAGACGCGTGAGCCTCACATTGCTGCGTCATACAGTTGGCCCAGGACTTGACAGTTGCGCCTGGGCACACGTACACAAAGCACATTGGGAATCAGGCCTTCAGCCTTTTCAAAAGCAGTAGTGCCAACGCACCTGTCGGGGGAGCCCTGCCCAGATGCAGCAAACAGCCCAAGTCTGGAGACTCAGGCCGTGCCTAACTGCAAAGGGCCCATGCCCTCAACTGTAGTCTCGGGCCTGGGCGCAGGGTCTGGGACCCAACCGGAAGCTACTGGAAGCTTCCAGTCAGGCCACACACAGCATCCAGGAGGCTGCCACTTCCACAAAAGGAATGAGGCAGCCCGGGCCAGGCATTCTGGCCAGCCCTGGCAATGCGGCAGTGCTGCTGCGCTCTCACTTGATGCTGCGCTGCTGCCAAGGGCGCTGACAGGGCGCGAGAGGTGAAGTGGGGCGCTGCAGGGCAGCCGGGCGCAGGTAGCCATAGCCGGGCTGCTGAGCGCCAGGGGGTACAGCGGATGATCAGGTGGTCTTCAGGGAAGGAGGCGCTGTGTGGGGTAATCAAGGTCTGATTACTGAGGGTGACGAGATACGTACCTGGTACATGAAGAGAGGTCGGAGATGGTGTTGGCAGTAATGTACATTTGTCTTCGTGAGTCGAAGTGATCTTGTTGCGTGCACCAGCTGTACGTAGGATAGTCTGGTAGAGTAGGCTGGGCGCTCAGCGCCAGACAGAGCAGAGCGATTTTGGATACTGTGTTGGTGTGGCCTACGGGCATGAACATTGGCTCATTACTTCATTGTATTGCTCTATAAGGATGGTTTTCCCAGTGCATTTGTACTCTCTGCTTGGGACACAACTACTGGGACAGCTGTGTGATTTCGCAACTTGTTTTATGTATATCGCTCACACTCATATTCCTTGCACATTCGTGAAGAGTACCAGAAAAGAACATACAACGGGACCCGGGCTCGACAAAACTCGGTGCGCAGTGAAATTCAGGATTGGTAAAAACTAGATCTGAGGCAGTGGTCGTTCAAGGATCATAATCTCGACTCTCGATTGGTGTGATTCTCGTCTCTCGAGTGATGTACAAGGTTAATTCTGTCTGAGAGTGACTCTTGAGTGATGTAGGAGGTTTCGGACATAGTCTAAGAAGTGGAAAGGACAGTCCCATTCCTTTAGGAGAGCGTTTTCCTTTCTTTCAAATGCCCAATACTGACCTGAAGGCAATTAAGACTAGCTAGCACCCATATACATCAAACAGTTGGACTAAGGAAACAAAAAACACTTTAGGCTTGGTTCACTATTAGGACCTCCAGAATGGAGCCTAACTCGCACTATTTGCAGATACAATCAAGAGATATCACTTGAACAAGGCTGAAAAGCCCAAAATTGAAAAAGCAGAATTGAAAAAAGGAGATTGAGTTTCTCGACTCTTCAGTTGACTCCGCTGCAGGCACAGCCACAAGGGTAGGGAAGGAAAATTACCATCATTGCCAGTCAGCTTCTTGATATGACCTTCACACCACTGACGGAAACCAGTCCCTTGTGACAATGCTGCACCTGCTGTGAGAGCTGCAGCGACGGTTCCTGCAATTACAACGGCAAACAGGAAGGGTCAATCTACTGCACAAAGCACAAGAAAGTTGAAGAAACAGGGTAAATACAAGTCTGGAGCATAAGCTTCCCGCCTTGAAATCCTCTTATGAGCTGCACAGCAGAATCAGCAGGAGGTTTGATTGCCATAAAACTGAATTGGGATGCGCACACACTCACACACACTCACACACACGGAGACACAGAGAGAGAGAGAGAGAGAGAGAGAGAGAGAGAGAGAGNAGAGAGAGAGAGAGAGAGAGAGAGAGAGAGAGAGAGAGAGAGAGAGAGAGACAGACAGAGAGCGAGTTTGGGAGACCTCGGGAATCTGCTGTGGACAAACAACCGTCAGGACAAGGATGTGAAGATGGTACACAGTCTCCAAAGAAGGGGTGAAGGACATGACAGACTGCAACGGCAGGAGACGAGTAGTAAGAAGAGGGGGGGGGGGGGGGGGAATCAATTGTCAAAGTGATCGCCCAAAGATGAAGAAATGCTGGGCCGAAGGAACGACAAAGAGGCTCGGAGGCTGGTTGAAGGAGGGGGAAGGTTGGACAAACCAAAAGGGAGATGTTTGGGCCATATGGGGAATTTCGACAAGGTCAGTGCATGAGGTCGAGTGTCTTAGTAGCTGGGAGAAAGTTCCGGTGGACAGGTGAAGCAGATTTTGATGCGGCTTGGTGGTTTGAGCTGCGTGAGGAGATTTGGGCCGAGACTGCCAAGCCAGGAGGAGGAGGTTCAAATGGATCACCAGGGACTGGTAAAAGCCGTCTGTGAAGGAGGTTACACTTTCCCTTGGAGGGATACACCAATAAAAGTGGGCAGAGAAATGGGAATGGGAGACTGGGAATGGGAGAAGGGAACCTATTGATCACTGGAAAGTGGGATTCGTACCAATGGCGAAGTCAGAGGAGTGATTTCAAGAAATTTAGACCATACGTAGTGCTCTTACCGGTAGATGCAGTAAGAACATTTGGAATTGGGCCTCAAGCGGTAGCAAAGGTAGCGCCAACTTCAGCTCATGTGAACTGGTGGTTTAAGGAAAAGGTGGAGCAGGCGCTGAACAGGGGCCCAATACGGAAGTCTGTTTGGGTGGATGGGCAGACATGCGAACGGACGCAGGGTGGAGAGAAAAGGTCAACAACCAACTCCCTAACCCTCACCCAGAACAACTGGCCAGCTTTGAGAAAAAGCTCATCTGTGGACACAAATGGAACAGAAACGTTGGCTGCGGAACAACATAACACTTAAACAAATCAACGTCGGCAGGTTTTAACTTTTTAGTGTTCACTAAGTGCACAACACACCCATTAAAATATTCTCACTCACACCTTTGCTATTTCGTCTTTAGGTGCCTATGGTGTTATACCAGCAGGATTGTGTCGTAATGCCAAATAAGCTTTTCGAGGAGTACTACGATCTGCTGCTCTTCGAAAAAAAGAAAACATCATGAGATGACAATCAGAAGTAGGACTACTGCAGAGCTGGAATGCTCACTGTACGACCGAAATAGGAAAGACATACCATCTGCAGTTCCAGCCTTCTTCGCTGAAGACTCTCCCTGTTGTTTCTTCTGGACTTTCGCTGTTACCGTCTTCGCATTTGCCGTGGGATTTGCTGAAGTTAGCGCAGGGAAATCCATCACATCCGCTCTTGGCATGCTACTCTGGAAGCCAGCGACTTGCCGAAAGCCTCCAGCTTGAACTGCTGTTCCCGCTCGAGCATTTCCAGTAGCTTGACCGCGAGTCACTTTACCACTCGCCAGAGTAGGAAAGTCTGTGAACCTGCATACCAAAGAAGAGAGGTCATTCCCATAACCATAGGTCATCATGAATTTACAAACATGGTTCCAACATTCATGGATTGAGAACTCGCAGGACATGAGAATCGCAAGCATGGCTCCAACAATCATGGATCGACAACTCACAGGAAGTGAGATGCCATCACCATAGGTTTTCACGCTGCAGCGTTGGCTGGGATGCACCATGCTGCTGTTTTGCCTGAAATCCATCCACGCAAATTGGACATCGCACGCAATCCGTTTTGCCTGGATGGATTTCCAGACAAACGGCACCGCACCCGACACACGAGCATGCACGGATTGTTGGCTGGGAAACGTACTAGGTGGGAGTTGTCTTTATGTCGTAGAATGATATCTGCATTGCACGGAAAGCATAACCGACTGCGACACAATCCCCAATACGTGTGCTTTGACTAGTGTGGTCAGGCCTGCCTGTGGGTGGATTGATAACATCTTAACTTGTTGTACACACGTTCTTCACTTGACCCTGGGCTCTTCTGGTAGTTGCTAAATGACCAATCCATTTCACAGCCTGCCCTTCATATCTCCAGGCCTTGCAGAATGGTATACAGGGTGTTCTATAGCCACATTACTGCCTCATTGGGAACACCAATCCTAGGAGGCGGCCAGTTTCCAGACCTTCATATCTGCAGGCCTTGCAGAATGGTATACAGGGTGGTCTATAGCCACATTACTGCCTCATTGGGCACGCCAATCCTAGGAGGCGGCCAGTTTCCAGACCAGTTTGGTTTACAGGTGGTCCCTTCTCATAGTTTGGCTTACAGGTGGTCGCAGTACTACAACGTTCTCATAGTTAATCTAAACGGCAACCGCCCGCCACGCTTCCCAAAGATCACAGATATGCCCTGACTGCAGAATGGGTTGACCAGCACACCGAGGCAGAGCAGGGATATGCTGCTGAGGAACAAATTCTCGGTGCACCAGCTTTGGCTTTTTACAAGGCACTGACATGGTAACTTCGTTACGTGGGATATGGTGGTTTGACTTCCAAACTCATCTGAGGGAGTAGACAAGCCTCCATGGGCAGCTGCTATAAGTGACACAAGCTGCAACCAGAATGATTTGAATCAGAAATTTGGGGGCCTGGCCTGTGGTAAAAAAGAGGAAAAGAGTTGGCCCTAGAGGCTTGAACAGAGTTGACAATATTTGTTTCCCGAGTATTCACCAAACAACAGACGCAAGTAGGCACACATCAGAGCCAGTACTTTCTAACCCTCGGACCCATTCGGTGCATGCACTGAATCGAACTGCCTCCCTCCACCACAACAGCCAAGTCTCCTAAGCACTGCAGGCATGACATGGTGTTCAAAAGGGGAACCATACCAGTCATGATATCCACCCTGCGCCTGTATGGATGTAGTGTCCTTAATCAGACACACACGCAACACAACACGCGCTGACGCCACAAGCAATTCTCGCACACTTGGCTCCAATTTTCATTGGGGCTTTGCACACAGCCCACTGCATTCCTTGTGCAATTTCCAGGCTGGTTGACAGTCTTGTGAACAGTCAGTACTTCCTCAGCCTTGGACCGTTCCATGCGCGCAGAACCCAACCTCCACCCTCAGCCACAAGAGCCAAGTCTACATGAATAGCAAGAAATGGACTTCTGACCTATGTGATCTGCATTAATTATCTTTCTACATCATGCATATTGGTTCAAGCAGTGGGACCGCAAATGAAATGCCCTATGCTGGGTAGCCTCACAGAATGCAGAATCGCTAACCTTTCAAGAGGTTTGGAGTTCACTGCACCCAGATTCAATGTCGCATCTTCCCCGTAGTCCCAAAACATATCGTCATCATCATCATCATCGAACTTTCGGGACTGAACCGACTTCGAAGCTGCATTGGGCTTTGCAGAAGCGGAACTTGCAACGCCTTTCAGTGTTGCAGCTGGGGACGGCTTGGATGCTGACGAAGGTGTTTGCTTGGAGTTAGCCTTGGTTTGTGATGCTCCTTTTGAAGCTGGTGGAGCAACTGATGCCGACAGTGAGGGGCCCTGCGCTATTCCAGCAGTAGCACCAGGTTGCCGCTGCCATGCCGAAGCTCCAACAGCACTTTGCGAGCGTGGAGCCGAAGTGGCTCTGGTACCAACCTGTACCTGCTGAGCATGTTGCTGAGCCACCAGCTCTGCCTTCCTCTGTGCCTCATCCCTGGCCTTGTGCTCAGCCTCTTGTATCTCCCTCAGAGACACAGGTTTTCCAACATTCCTCTGCCACGCAGGCTGATTTACAGGAGGAGCTTCTTCTTTCACAGGCAAGAAGTCTGCAAGAGATGGAGCAGGTGGGGCTGGCAGTACATCTGTTTCAGCGATTGGAACAGCCTCCTTGCGACCAATTGCAGGTGAAACAGATGTGGCTGGCTCCGGAGATGCAGGTGGTGCACCTTTTGCGGCAGGACTGGCAGCAGTTGCCTTCCCCTTTCCACCACGTCGTTTGCGAGATTTGCTTTCCTTTGGCTCCACAAAGTCGTCAACTGTGGATCCTGAAGCTGAATTCAGAACAACAGGAGTCCCCACCTCCTTGACACCAGGGACGATACTGGCACCACTGTTCCCATTCACAGATCCTGCACTCCGTGTAACCTCCACAGCGGCAGTTGCAGCAACCTCTTTAGCAACTTTGCTGCCCGCTGGAGCACTCAAACCAACTCCGGGTTGAACCGCAACAGCATCCTTGCCTTTCTGCATCTTCTCAGGAGGAGGAACCAATGATCCCAACGCCCGGGCTGATACATCCTTGTTTGTTATGGAGACACCGTAAGCTTTGGACTCGGCAGTTGTATCAGTCGATCCCGCAGATTTCTGCTGTGCTTCTTCCTCAACAAGGATCTCCCTGAGGGACTTGGCTCCTGTTGCAGAAGCACCCCTCCAAACGTTGTTTGCGGCAGTCATGGTATTTGAAGCTTCACCTGTGCCCTTAGAAGCAGGCTCTGACAACATTCTCTCCTCATTTAACCTCTGTTGTTCTGTTTCCTCCTGTTGGATTTCAGCAAGGGACTTGACCCTCATCGTGGGCGCTTTCCAGACTGGCGGCACTGCAGGTACTCCTGAAACAGAGCCCGCTGCTGTTGCAATGGCACTTGATGCTGCTGACTCAGCCACACTGGAAACCTGCTGAGATTGGGCAGACGACGAGGAGGAGGCTGGGGACGAAGCACGGGGTGGTCTCTGTTGCTGATTTGCTTGGGGTTGAGTTTGCTGCTGCAATGCCTGCTGTGACTGTGCCTTAAGCTGGGACTTCGACTTTGATCTCTCTCTCGTGGGAGTCTGGACTTGAGTCTGAGCTTGACCATCTGGTTGACCCTGAGATCCAGACACTGACCCCTGACGCGGCGACTGCCCTGCAGAAGGCGCTACCTTCTCCTGGCGACCCTTTTGCTGTGAAGCTTGGATCTGAGACTGCTGTTTTGATTCTGATTGCGTGTCAGCCTGCCCTACAAACTGTGGGTTAGTCACCTGTTTCTGGCTTCCTCCTGATTCTGAAAACAGTGCATCCGATCCAGATGGAAGTCCGTGAGCAAGACCTGGTGCTGACGCTACCACACCGAAACTTGTTTTGGGCTTGGGCTCAACAGGAGACGAGACATGGGCTGGGACAGGTTGCATATCCATGGACTGTCCGTGGTTAGCAACCCCATCCATCACCTTAGAACTCAAGGAAGACTGCTGATCTGCACTGCCAGATCCACCTGCTGCAATGACCACCCCCCCAATGCTCCCTCCAACTCTTGGCTCTCTCTCCGGCAAACGTGGCGCATCACTGATATCCCGTACCACCTTCCCAACCCCACCTTGTAGATCATCAATGCTCCCTAAGGCTCCTACAGGGTCCCCATTTGTCATGAAGTGCTGCCACCTGTGCTCCATATCAATTCCAATGGACTGCTGTGCTTGCTGTACCAACTTCTCCTCCTGCTTCTGGCGTTTCTGCTGACCCTGAGGCAGAGGATGTGGGCCTGCAAGTTCTGACCGAGTCTCCTGGAGAGTTTGATGACTCAACCCCGCAGGCAATGTCCAGACGTGATTACCCTGCCGGCCATCAGACACAGATACTAAAGACGATCTGCTTTCAGGTTCTGCTGATAATGCCAGGGCCTGGATAATATCTGTCCTTTCTGCACCAAAGCTCCCAATTCGTTCAGGAAATTGTATAGGTGCTCTTCTCTCAGCTATCTCCGCAGTGACACCATGGCCTATGCCTTGTCCGACCATCCGGAAGCCATCAGGTCCCTGATTGAGTTCCTTCAAAGCAGGATTCAAGTCCCCAGCTTTTGTCGATTCCATTATACCAGGGCGAGATCCCTGTGCAGCATCCATTGGTGGAAATCCTCTCTCAAAGCTTGGCAAACCATACACTCCAAGAGGGGCCCTTGGTCCCAAGTCCGTTCCAAGTTGCTGCAGTGGGCCCCGGGCATCAACATTGAAACCAGGGAGAATCCTTGACGCATCATCACGAAGTTGATTTTGCCCGATTAGTCCTGGCAAGAAGGGCATCGGCGGACGAGGTTCATGACCCCGCGGCTGAGGTTCTAGTCCTTCCATTGTGCGCAAACTTGGCGGGGGTGCTGCCTGCACAAACTGTCCAAACTCATTCACCTCCCATACTCCTGAAACACGCATCTCGCCAGTAGGCTGCCGCTGCTGGGGAGCAATAGGCATCGGAACTGGACTACCACTCAATAAATGAAGATGCTGTGGATTGAGAACCTGCTGATGGAGTTGCGTGTGCTGCTCTTGCTGATGCTGCTGATGCTGGCGAAGGAGATGCTGAAGGCCCGAAGGCATCGGGAACGCTCTACCTGGTAGAGGCTGCTGGTGAATTCTCAGGAGTTGTTCCAATGGTAATGGTAACGCAGAAGTCGGAATGTGTTGTGGTTGTGGTTGCTGAGGCAGCTGCTGTGGCTGTTGCTGAGGTTGTTGTGTCTGTGGTGGTGGTTGCTGAACCTGCTGCTGTTGTGCCTGTTGCTGCTGCTGCTGCTGCTGCTGCTGCTGCTGCTGGTGCTGCTGCTGGTGCTGCTGCTGCTGCTGCTGCTGTTGTTGCAAAATGTGCTGAAATGACAATCCACCGCCAGGAACATTTAAAGAACCAGACATCACCTTGGGTCTTAGTAAGTGCTCAAGAGGAACACTCTGTGCCTGCTGCACAGTTCCATCCATCTGTTTTGGGGGCTGTGGCTGCAGAGCTTGCGGGTGTTGTGCATGGAGCGGGGGGAGTGAATCCAGCGGGTTCCCAGGTCTAATCAGCTGCTGTTCCTGCATCTTCCTCAGAATGAGTTGATTCTGATCAGGTGGAACTGCTCCAAACTGCTGCTGTAGCTGCCGCCGCATATGTTGTGCTTCCAGAGCTTCCAACTGTTGATGGCCAAGATGCGGAGAGGATGTGGGTGTGATGTGCCTGAAGCCACCTTGCCCTAACTCAGCACTGCCGAAGGGCCCTGTACGCCAGAGGTGTCCTCTATCAACTGACCCGCGCGATGAACTATACTGAGAAAACTCTTCTGGTGTCATCATAGTGAAAGGCGAAGAAGATTCCACAGGGAAAGCGGCCGTCTGAGGTATTGTTATTGGCGCACTAGCAGCTCGAGGACGGATCTCACCAGCAGAATGCCCTACCACACTCTCTCTGTCAGCACTATTGAACCAACGCTGTGTAAAGAAATCAGGCACTGCCCTCACCCCACCCTGCTGTGATATTCCTCCAGCTGCGCCATCCGTTTGACCTTCAAGAAGACGAGACTCATGCCCTGGCGATATATTGCCCAGACTCTGTCCAACGACTCCACTCTGACCACCCTGTGCCGAACTATTTCCACTCTCCCCAGTTTCAGCTGCTAATAGACTAGTTAACGACGACATTCCACTAGCAGATGTCCCTTGCAGTTCATCGCCACTTTTTCCATGACCCAACAAATTTTCCACCAGCAGATCTGCAAGCACATTCCAATGCAATAGTCATCAACTCGTGAAAAATGAAGGGATCCACCCAAAATAACAAATGTAAAATGAAAACACAGGTCCCGCCAGGCAGACCACACATCAAACTTCCAATACCTGGCATCAAATCCTTTTACATTCAGTGGTGTGAGGTCAAGTGGAGGTCACTCCACAAGGGGTGGAGTAGACAGGTGGCTGAAGGAAATGAGACACCTGAAATTTGTGTCCCACTTCATAACAAAACATTGTGGCTCCCTGCGGAACCCTTGTTACCTCTTCTCCATAGGCCTACCCATTTAACCATAATGACAGTTGACCGTGCTCCACAGCGCTCAAAATAACAGGAAAACGATCTCCAGAGAATAGCAGAGTATGGGCTGCATCATGACTCAGTGAGGCATAAAGGTGTGCTTTCCTTGTGTGTCTCCACGAAGTGAACGCACACCAAAAACATCCAGATCAGTTGTGTTTGACGGGACTCTCATGCATTCCCCCCACCTTCCTTGCCCCTCCACTCAACATTGTTAGCATCTCACAGACACGTTTCATCATAGGGGCTATAACGAGTAACTAACACAGAGCAACATGGATGATCGTCACACAATCTTCCTCAGCAGATGTCTCACCAATAGCTCATTCAATAGGAAACCCGGCATTCTCATAACAAAACGCACATTGAAGCTTAGAAGCCCAGCCTACACCTGTGCAAACCAAAACAACGAAAGTGGCCAGACTTGTAGAATGGCTGGAGGCATGAACAACTGATGTGTCCAGCTGCTTAAGAGCATGGTTTCCTCCGGACTCATTGCTTCCTTACATCGCATGTTATGTGCCCTCTTAGCATTAGCAAGTTGAACAAGCATTTGTTTAATCGGAAGACATTTGGCTGCTTCATCACTTGGGTCAAGACCGCTGTGTGCGCACTTACCCTCAGCCAGTTGAGTAGATGACAAAGCAGTCATCTGATCTGTGACTTCATGCGAAATTGCATCTGCTACCTTCGCCCCCGAAGGGAGCCCAGTGGCTGAACAGAGACCAGAAGCACCTCCCTCATCACCTGTCCCTTGGATAGACCTCGCTGTCAAGACATCTTTGCCTCTCTCCTCTGCCATTGCAATTGATGTCCCAGCAGTGCTACCATTAGTCACACTACTATTCTCTGACTTTTCAGTAGAAGCAGAAGCAGTTTCTTGAGCTTTACTTGTTAATACATCCACTACGGAAGTCACTTCCGCAGCACTTCCACTGCCACTCTTCACTGCACCTGTGACAGCTTCATCTGCTGGACGCACCGCATCAAACCCAGGAGGCAAGCGGCCAGCCTTTGGCTTCAGATGTGGCATCACAGTACCAAGAGGAACAAACGGGGTATTCTCTGGAGCTCCCAGCTTCTTCACAGGCAAATCAACTGAGAAAAACCCTGCTTCAAACCAGCCTACAATATCAGTGCCTCCAAAAGGCCCCTGTACATCTCCTTGAGGATCCTTGTAGTACAAGAACATATCATCCACTGAGTTATGATCGCGCTGATCATTTCCTCCACTAGTAGCAATGGAATCCACAAGCCCCTCTCCTCCTTCCTTATGTCCACCCTCCCTATTCTCCCTCCAATCCGTCCCCCTGTCCCACTCATCGCCGCCCACCCCATCGTATCCATGATCTGACCCCCTTGCCTTTTCCACAAAGGGTCCCTCGCTCCGACTTGTACGCCAGGTGCTCTTTTCCAACGCCCTTTGGGAACTGAAGCCCCTGGAATCATCACGTGGCCTCTCTGGTTCCACAGCTGATTTCTGAACACTGCCAACCGACCCATCCCCCCGTCTCCAGGCACGCTCGTGAGGAACAGAATCATCATCAGGATAACGCCAGTTCCGTTCATCTGGCCGTCGCTCCTCACGCTCAAGTCTCTCTGTTGTTCTCCACCTCTCATCCCTCCTGTAAGACCCCACCTCATCGTCCCCAGACTTTGTCCGCCACGTAGGACGCTCCTCTCTCTCCGTAGTACGATCCTGTCGCCACCCCCTGTCTTCCCGCATGCCCTGAGCTGTTGCAGAGTCATCTGGTCCTCTGTTCCGCCTCCACGGGCCATCACTTCTTCCAGCATTCTCCTCACCTGAACTGCGACTACGCCGCCATGCAGCACCATCCTCTCTCCCCACCTGATTGTCTTCCCCTGATGCCCTTCCTCCCTTTCTTCGCCCAGAGTCCTCTCTAAGAGAAATACCTGCATTCATATTGCACATCCTGAGAGTCAGATGCAGACAAATTTCCCCATTTAACAAACGACTACACAACCTGCTGCAGCTTTGCCCAGAAACGCAAGAGGAGGTATGAGAGCACATGCATGACGGTTTGTCATGTATAACATAACTATTGCTTAGCTCGGCAAAAGAAAAAGTAAAAAGCAAATGCCAACATGAATAAGCACGCCTTTCCTGAAACAACTCTATCTTAACGAAATCGCACTTTTTCTTGGATGGCAGCAGGCAGACAATCCTCGACACCATGTCGCAGGCACTGGCCTCTCTCTCTCTCTCTCTCTCTGCCCAAATGACAATGAAAGGGATGGGGATAAGCGGCCATGGTGGAAGGGGGGAGCCATGGCTGAAGGATTGCACGGTCTCTCTCTCTCTCTCTCTCTGTGTGTGTGTGTGTGTGCATGGCCTCCCCCCGCCCTCAAATGACTGAAGGAGGCATCAGTCAGCAGCAGCCGTGCCGAAGCGGATCAACCAATGGCAGTTCTTATGGACAATAAATTGGGAATAGATTTGATATGCGTGTTTCAAGCTTGGGCCAGCTCTCACAGTGTGACCTTGGTTGTCTGTTCATCCCAGTGCAGGGCATCCGTGTGGACTAATTAGTTCCCAGATTTATTCTGAGATAGAGCATCGGGATAGTTCTTTAGCTTCCAAGTAGAAACGATCTTAGCCCCTTCCTGGCTGGGCCTGTGGACGCCAAAAACACCCCGCTGTCCAGCTGAGCATATCGATGTAGCGACATGCACAACTAAATCATGCCTTCTTTCAATGCATTACTTCTTCCCACCACCAGCAATCACAACTAGAACTAAACCCATGTTCTTTATCGGAAACCTTCTACTTATATAGAAAACCCCATACGTGCGCCTCCCAAAGACCACAGGGCTGATATGTGAAATTAGGCAGTAGACTGAGCGGGAACATGGACTCTTACCATCGTACTCGTCCCGAGCGGACTCCCAAGGGTGCAACCCAGAGCTCTCAATAGAGCGCAACTCAGCCAGTCGATCAAGAAATCCTTCCTCCCCACCAAGCCCAGGTGCATCATAGAAGTCATCCTCTCGATGCGCATCAAATCCCTCCTTCGACGAACCTGAACCACCACAACGATTTGAAAAACACGCAAACTTTCTCTTACGCCCTGTATTCTTCATATTGCTGCTTTATGGTTCCAATAATCCATTGGGCATAAACTCTTCTGTAAATAAAATAGCTTTTTTATTCCTATTTCTACGGTGCACCGTCTCACAACCAATTTCGATGGGCTTTCAATTCAATCAAAGCCTGACATACTGTTCGAAGCAGAAGACATAATTTGCCATTTCCGTATATATCATCCCCAGCAAAAACTTAGCCATACAGAACCACACACGCTACAGACCACCTACCCTGTAAATATACCCTATAAGACGGAAATTGTTCACATCGATGGCTGTGCAGATCGTACATCGGCAATAGGTCACTGGCATGCCATCATTGCTTTTTTTTTGTTGAGAAATTTGGGAGTAAGGCATCACGAACATCTTCCCATGTGCAAGACATCAAAAGGAATGGCATTCCCTCAACCCTGTCACTAATTTATTGCAGCAGACAGGTGCACACAGTGCCCACCTGCAGCAGCCAGCTCCCCAGAAATATCCCTTCAAAAAAGCTAACAATCATTTTAAAAATGTAGTGCAAAAGATTATTCAAGCAACTTTTAGAGAAAACTGTCTCCATAGAATTTGTAAAAACGGAAATTACAATTTTCATCATTTGTCTTGCATCTTCCAAAATCCCCTTTCTTCCTTCCGCACACTGCCCAACTCTTTGATGCATGACATACCGCACGCTGCAAGTATGAGGCACAGGGGTTACAAGGAGGCTAAACCAACAGACCAACAACGGCACACATTTTGTCAGCATCTGTTGAGGTACTTCAAAGCCCCCTCAGCCAACCGGCTCGTTTTCCAGTCTCCTAAAATTTGACAGAAGTTGCACAAATCACGGTTGTGGAAACTATGTGATGGACACAAAGCATCCACATTGCGACAGGGAAGACAATGTCTGGGACTGGTGATCTAGGAGCTGCAAGCACTAGTGTACCCCCTACAGAGAATCTTCTTAGCCGAAAACATGCCAATCCTTTTTTCAATCATTGAGTTTCCCACTACAATTTCCCCATGCAATCACAGCAGCACATCACAGTTGTGGAAACAACAATGTGATGGGCACAAGCATCCACCTTCTGACAAGGAAGACAATGTCTTGGACTGGTGATCTACAGCTCCACGCACTACTCTACCTCCTACACATGCGAATGGTTTTCCAAACACTAACCTTTCAACTACCATTTCCCGATGTGATCACAGCATCACAGTCAGCCATTGAAACCCAGAATCAATCTACTTATTTGTTAACAAAACTGTCACGAAACTGGCAAAGCATGCAGATGGTACTACCCTAGTTGCTAAGTAAATAGCCATTGCTGTCAAGAATACGCAAATGGAAATGAAAAATGATTATGAGCTTGGCAGTTCGCCTCCCCAGTGCCTTATGTTCCAATCCAAAGGAAACGTCACCTCACATACAGAATCAATTTACCTTTATTAGGTACTCGCTGCTATTATCTCTTTCAATTAGATCACCGATCCCCTCTCCCCACCCACCACCTGTTTGTCCTACCAGTTCCCTGACCTCAACCCTTTCCCAGCAGCACGTGTCCATGCCGCCAGTGCACTTACCCTTCAATCAAAGAGAGGAATGGCAGCCTCAGCACAACATCACCCACAGCAAGCATGATCTGGTACATTTTAGGTGCCACGACAGCAAAAAAGGCACTAACACAGCTGCACAGCATCATCAGGAAGACATGCAGCAAAAGGCTGCTGAAATCATCCACAGGGCCATCAGCAGTCTACCCACACATACCATCAGAGACTTCACCTAAACCACAGTCATCATAGAAATCAGCAACCATTCTTACCGTGCAGTCTTGTCTAAATATTGCCGATGCATCGCAACTGCTCTTTGCAAGAGCTGAAGCACCTACCATTCCATTCTCCTTCCCAAACTGTTCATGAAAAGGTGATCCATTGATGCATCATTGCAACTGCTCTCTGCACGAGCTGAAGCGCATCCCAGTCCCTTCTCCTTCCCCAACTGTTCATGAAAGCTTGGTGGCCATACCAAGCATATAGATACTCGCAAAGAACCGCCTGGGGAAACACTGACGGAAAGGGGAAACAAGACAAAGGGGGTTTGTGACAAACACATGCACTATCATAAACGTGCTATGTACATATCCATGTATATATATATACACCTTGTCACACAGAAACGTCTAGGAAACAGATCAGGAAACAGGACAAAAGCACGGGGTCTTACATAGTCAAAGAGAAACCCTGGCTGAACTGTTGGCACAAAGGGATGGCGGACAAAGAATGCAGGGCTCTCTATTGCATTGGATTTTCATCACCTACTGCAATATATATATGTATATAGTCAAACAAAGCTGCCCGGTAAACCGTAGGCAGAGAGGGAGAAGAGGACAACAAACGAGGGGCTGCGGCAAACTGTTTTGTCGGAGTTTCACCGACTCATCAGGAGGCTGAACCCTCTATATATATATCGTCACAAACAGAACTGCCCGGTAAACCGTAGGCAGAGAGAGAGAAGAGAACAACAAACGAGGGGCTGTGACCCTCTATATATATACGTAGATATGCATGTCCACAAAACTTGACAGCCTTCGCTGCAATAACACTAGGAATGAAAAAAGTAAGCAAGAAAGAAAGGTGCGTCCAATGCATCTACCCGGCTCGGTATGAGATCGCACGCCCAAACATCAAGCATGCGTTCCAGGGCTTCTGGTCATCAGGAAGTCACCTCTTCCTCGTCCCCTGCCAGAAGTCAATTCATCCCGTGCACGCCCCGTCGTAGCGCTTCGACTGGGTGGTGCTTCCCCTCTTCTTACACTGTCCAGGGCAGCCTATTCACATCACATCAAAGTTTCCGACACACAATCGACTGGAAATATCTCAGCATACAGAAAATGTCAAACCAACCCTTCTGGCAGACCACAGATCGTGACCCGTTAAAACAGAGCAGAAAAAGCAAGACCCACTTGCAAAAAAGTGCAGCGGAATCACTGGCAATGAACTTCTTTCAACAACGGCATCCAGCAAGCTCCACACACCTTACGAGAGTCCCAAGAAGCTCACTAAGTTGAAAGCAGATTCTCAGCAATGGGACCTCCAATGACCAGCAAACAGACCTTTCAGTACCTTTAGCCTCTCCTCTGTTTAGATATGGAGAATCTCCTGCTTGTGATAATTTCACAATATCCAACACCATGCGCCCCACAAGAAGTATTCAACTTCACATTACCCTGACACATGCCAAGTCTGAGAAGCCATGCTCTCTCTCTCTCTCTCTCTCTCTCTCTCTCTCTCTCTCTCTGTGTGTGTGTGTGTGTGTGTGTGTGTGTGTGTGTGTGTGTGTGCGGGTGTGGGTGTGNTCTCTCACACACACACACACACACACACACACACACACACACACACACACACACACACACACCGACCGTGACACAAATGTGGTAGTATATATTTTTGTGCTTTAACGGAAGACTCATTTGATTTTGCTAATCCTATCGACGAAAGTAGCATTAGGCCAGCCGTGGCGGTTGGAGGCTAACCTGTTGGCCGCTGCGTTGTTCATCCTATCGATGGAAGTACAATGATGCTAGAGGTGGGGTTGGAGAGTAACTTGTTGGTCGTTGCGTTGCTCATCCTATCGATGGAAAATCTTTCTCCCCCCCTTTCTCTCTCTCTCTCTCTCTCTCTCTCTCTCTCTCTCTCTCTCAACCACACACACACACAAACACACACGCACATACAGACGAGGGTTAGAGCAGTGGGAGGGGTCAGGGACCTAGGCCTATGCCCTCCGACTTCCCCCCCCAAAAAAACTATGTTCGCATTCATCGGATTTCCATGCCCGAACAAGTTCGGACGAACGTGTTCACGTTCGTCGTCGAACGTGAACGCCGTGCAACGCAGGTTATCGTGATTCTGCTGCTCCTATTTTTGTTACCAACATTTCGATTCTGTTTTTGAAAAACGATATCTATGATAGGGCCCTCTGCTTAAGGCAAACCATTTGCCTATGTGCTTTGTTTTACTTAGTAGGAAATTGGCTTTGCCAAGAGAGGGAGAGAGAGAGAGAGAGAGAGAGAGAGAGAGAGAGAGAGAGAGAGCTGTCTCTTATACACATCTAGATGTGTATAAGAATATGCTTTTTGTACTGCAATGATGTCGGGCAGGGTAGTCTGAGAGGCAGTGCTCACCATCTCCCTCTACAGAATGCATCTTACTGCAAACACGGTCACATTCTGAAAGTTGTTTTCTTTTTTTTCTTCCTCGTGTGTTTGTTACGAGTCCCCTGCCAACGAGGCAGATCAGAATCCGTGATCTGCTCAAGCTGTGTTTCCTCAGAGGATTGTAATACTCATCACGCTGACACTTAAGAGGAATGTATCCAGCCATTTTCATGACCGAATCCCTGTTTCCATTTTCTTTCTCTTTTCTCTCTTTCTGGAATCTGACAGCAGAATCCGTGATCTGCTCAAGGCGTGTTTCCTCTGAGGATTGTGATGCTGATCACACTGGCGCTTAAGAGGAATGTATCCTCCCATGTTTCCCTTTTTTTTTTTTTTCGTCTTTCTGGGATCTGACAACCTGGCCACGGGGCTGAGATGCCCTCGCTGAGAGCACACTCACACTACCACTTCCAAGAATGTATACAACTGCAATCACGGCCAAAGCTTTGTTTCCTTTTTTTTTCTCCCTTCTTCTTTTGTGAGTTCCATGGCCGCAACTTTTATTCGTTGTCTTCTTTTTTTTTGTTCTTTCCGTGAGAGTACCAGGAGGAAAATGGAGTGGGACCCAGACTCAGCAAAACTCGAAGAGTGAAATTCAGGCTCGGAAAAACAGGCTCGGAGGTACTAGTGGTTTAGAAGACCCCAGATTCTCTCTCTCATTCCCTTCACAAATCATCACAAGCCATCCATAACGAAAAGTATAGATAGGCAATATACGTTTGTGTGGTTCAGCACCAAGGGCCCACACACCCGTCTGGCACCAAAGCGGCACACTTGCACATATACAAATGTATACATTTATATTTCAAACCATAAGGGGATGGAGGGCAGAAGGCAAAACTCACGTAAGACAGAAGACTACTCCAGCAAGAATGCACCGATCCAGCACGAACGCACCGACCCAACCCCCTCGAAGGTCCAAACAAACTTGGACAGCCTTTCGCAGCGGCCCACAAAACCAAAAACTCATTTACCAAAAACAGTCAAATATAACAGCATTGGCATTCCCAACATTCATCTCAAATTACACCATCGCCTCACTGCCAAAGAGGAGGAAGAAGATAAGAGAACTTACCTAAGACAGAAGACTCCTCCAGCAAGAACGCACCGACCCCCCCTGCTAAGCGTCCCAAATAACTGGGAAAGCCTTCCATGCCAGCCCACAAAACATACATTCCCCCCAAAGAGAACTCGTGGCCACCCGTAAACATCCAAACAGCCCATGCTCTAAAGCAGGGCTTGTTCATGTCTGTGTTCGTGTGTGTGTTGATGTGTCCAAAGTGCAAAATGGTGAAGACGGGCCCGAACCGACCTTATGCATTTAGTACATACACACACAGTGATAAATGCTTCTGAGGCACCACTCTCACCTCCTCTTCAGCATCCAGTGGAATCAAGGCCAGCGGTTGCAGGGGCTCCGAATGTGAGATTGGCGGCAGATCAACAAGCCCCTCAGGGCATTGATCCAATGCGGATGAAGACTGACACTTGCTATACACATCCAGCATTTTACTTCGCGGATATCTGAATACTCCACCCCCACTACCGCTGGCTGGTGTCCCAAGAGACGGACTTTCTGAAGCCATCACCGCTCCTCCATGAAGCGTTTTCAACGGCGCAGCAGACGGACTTGGCTGTTGCCCATCCCACATTTCTCCTACCACACTGGATCCAAACCCAGAGGGCGCTCCACCTGTGAGCCCTCCCCCTGCTCCTCCTCCTCCTCCTACTCCAGGTCCAAGGCCACTTCCAGTCACCCCACCCCCACTCGATGATCCACGACCCCTTCCAAACCCCACCAATGATGCGGAACCCTCTGCCCTTCCTCTACCAGCACTAAAACCAGGTGCTGGTGCATTTTTTGGTGGAAGGCCGTCTGCACGTCCAATCCCCCCCGCATTACCCAAGTCAGCTCCCCCTCCCCCCCGACCTCTACCCACTCCACCCCCATGACCTCCCCCAGAATAATACCCATGTGGTCTCCACGGCCTGTCTCTTCCACCATCTCCACCATCCCTCTCCCTCTCCCTCTCTCTCTCCCTTTCCCTCTGCATTTGATCCCCATTGTCTTCATCTGGACCTTCCAGCCACTTATCCCTATCCCTTCTGCCACCATGGTCACCACCGCCAACCCCACTCACCACTCCACTCACAGATCCTCCACCACCACCCGCCTCACGTGAATCCGACCCCCAACGATCTCGACCACCTCCCCCACCCCCACCTGCACCCCACCTACTCTCCCCCCCCATCCTTTTGCTCTCTCCACCCTCTCGCCCAAGATCACGACTAGCATCACCCCAACGATCCCTGCGATAAGGATCAGATACCAAGTTCGACCCACCCCCCCCCGACTCCCCCCCCCTCCCACTCCCAGCACCCTCCATTGTCCAGCGCTCTCGCCGAGGAGGGGGCACCACTATTTCCACCCCATCCCGATCTCCATCCTTCCATCTCTCCCGTCTTCCCGGAAGGCCCATCTCCCTCTCTTCCTCTTTCCACTTGTCTCGTCTCCCTCCCCCTCCAGCCAATTCAGACTCGCGCTCCCTCTCCCTTTCCACGCTGCTCCACCAGTCCTTCCTATTGTCAGCTTCCCTCAGGAAATCCTTCCGCCGCTCCTTGCTCCCCATCCCGGGCACCTCTCCGACCAAGCCCCCATTGTTGCCTCCAACCAATCGGGATGTCTCCTGCATTCCATCACAGCACAACCCACACAGACAACCATAGCCATCAGCATTGATGTCAACAATTTAATCCCCTAGATATCAGCATAAGAAAACCGCATGACCGATTGAGTTTCCTATTAAACCGCCAGGACCTTCGAGCAGTCCTTGCTGAACCAGTCCACGGCTGGTTCCCATGCTGTTGGGCGTCAGGCCGAAAATGGAGTGGACTCTGCTTTCAGAAAGAAACAAGGAGATGAGGAGTGGCCTTGGTCGTGCGGTCGACGGGAACCGCAAAAGAGTGGACCAGGAGTAGCGTTCAAAAGAGAGGGGGGGGGGGGGAAGAAATAAAAATAACGAGTCGAGGGCCTGAATATTCCACTAGAGCATTGAAAGATACGCTCCCATAGTACCTAAGTGCAGAGACTCTTCTGGTGGACGGGTGCCCCTATCATGGTGTCTGCCAGTTGTCAGAGCGGGGGGGAAGAGAGGGGGGAGGGAAGATAAGATTCCTCATTGTCATATCTTCTATGCAGGAATCTTTGTCATATCTTCTATGCAGATCCAATTGAAATTGGCCTGCTCACCAGGTGAAAGGCCTTGC
The DNA here is from genome assembly GCA_003427395.1 of Chara braunii. Classification (NCBI taxonomy): domain Eukaryota; kingdom Viridiplantae; phylum Streptophyta; class Charophyceae; order Charales; family Characeae; genus Chara; species Chara braunii. The sequence continues at coordinate 5,417,924 of BFEA01000019.1, read as the reverse complement.
TCCAGTACTCACCAAATGTGCAAAAAGGGAATGTATCATTTGCTAAAACATGGAAAGATACACCGGCATTTTTTTTTTTGTCTTTTGTGCGTGCAGAAAGTAGCAGAGCCTGGCATAGGGTAGATCTTTGTACGACGAGGAGTCAGCCTGACAATGACTTTCTGCTAGAACATGGAAATTTACGCCGCCATTTTATTTTTATTTTTCCCAGAGGAATCGTGAAGTCTGTTCTCCAAGCCAGATCCTTCGTTTCTTTTCTTTTTCTTTGCACCTGTGCATGAAAATCAGATCCATCACGAAGCTATGCCGACCCTGTGGGGGCACCTTCCAGCATGCTCGGAGGGGGGGGGGGAAGCAGGGAAAGGTACCCGCAGTTTAAAGCAGTTGCATACCTAGGTGATTGAATTGATATGGAAGAATTCAATCACTTAAGAGAACAGCCCTGAAAATGGGCATGCATACATCTTGATTCCTTTTTCTTATTTGTTTCTTTATGTTTCTATTCTACCACCCAGAGACCAAACATGACAACGCCCCTGAAAAACGGATGATAGAATTTGTCTCCTTTTTCTAATAGAAATTGCTCCCTTAAGGGAGTCCATGCATACATCTCAACCCCTACCACATGTATGCTCTTAATAATCACGTTGTCTACTTGATCCGCTTGGGCAAATCACCACATTCTTATATTCAACAGAGCCACAGTTTTGCTCTGAGTACTTCGATAAACTGAACTACAATGAACGGCTCATTTCCTTCAGACAGCACGCCAACTGTTGCTTAGAAACACAGCACATCTCAACACAACAAAAAAAGAACAGCTACTTAAAATTAAAGCAGAGCAGGGTTCAGGGAAACCCTGGGCTAGAAACACGGAATACAATTTTTTAATTTCTATAACTGTAGCGAGGGATATACAGCTAGGTAGTCTGAAGGACCCAGATTGCATGATTGGAAGTGAATGGTAAAGGCAACTTGTGTAACTGATGGCAACACACAGGTTTGGGGGGAGATTTCGAGGTACGAAGACGGAGATCTGGTCAATGCCAGGAATACACGGCATGCATGTACAAGACATTTGTGAAAACCTGACGGGGTGAAGGGTGAAACGGACAAGTACAAGTTGATACTAGGACACAGACAGCGCACGGATTATAGCGGCAGGAAATACATAGGCTAGGTGCCTATGACTTCCTAGGATGAACAAGGGATATGCGGCCCGAGGGACTCTGCCAGGACCACCCCCCCTCCTCCCCGGGGATTACCTTGAATCGTGCCCGGGTCTGCTAGTAAGCTTCCCGATTTGCAGATTAATCCCTGAGGAAGGGTTGGAGGTTGGGAGTGGGTTGAGCCGAACCAGCCCCCTCTTGCTTAGGCGGCTCAAGCCACAAGGGTAGTCTGACGCTTTTCTCTGTCTAATCTCCCCCGCTGCTCTTTCGGAAACATTTGCATGCCGGTGATAAGCAACCGCACTGATGACCCCAGAATAGAAGAGGCTGTGTTTGTTGGGGAAAAAAAAAAAGAAAAAAGAAAAAAGAAAAAAAAAACAGAGCTCAACTGCCATTTAGAGATATACCACAGCTCAGCAAACAGCTACTTAGAGACATAGCAGAGCTCTGAGAATCCCTACCTAGAACAACAGCAGAGCTCAGCTGATAGAAAGAACGCACAGCTCAACTGGTGGGGTAATCTAAAGAGCTAAGTGTGGAAAGGACTCATCGCCAGACACACTTAGCGCTGTTTTCCAAGGCGCCCAGGTACACGACCACTAGCACAAGGAAAGACCTCCCCACTTCAAATGAATGACTTGCTTTGAATTTGAAAAATGGTAAACATAACATGTTTTCAGTGAGGAGTGCTCATTCATCACGAGGCTTTAGTGCCACACCCAGGGGCACACCAACATGAAAGAACTAACGCACCTTTTCTGAACATGAAAACAGCAAGAGCACAAGCTCCTCTAGGCCAAACGATTTGCATGTCCCACATCACCTCTCTCTCTCTCTCTCTCTCTCTCTCTCTCACACACACACACACACACACACACACACAGAGAGGGGCCAAAAGCAGGCCAGGCCCCTTTCTCAGGGTGTTACAAGCAATGAGATCTAAGAAATTTGCATACCAGATTAGTGAGCAAGGCCGAAGTCGACGTCTTCTCCGGTGGGCGCGCGACCAGCCACTGAGGAGACAAGGGGATGATGCTTTCCGGCGCCAGATGATCTGCGTGTTCACACCGCATATGTCATCCGCCAGATGATTTGCCAAAAAGAAGTATTCAACGAATGCACCAAAACCGTAGCACAAAATGCAATGCAATGATGCGTCAGCACTCCATTCGTAACCAAGTCCTCCGAGAAGTGAAAATGCCTCTCGTACTCTGATCTCCTAATTTGGGGGGGGGGAGAGAGGAAGCAGTGGGGACCGAAGTGGGAAAAAAGGAGGGGGGGGGGGATTGAGGGTACAAAGCAAAGAGAAGCAAAAAAAAAAAAAAAAAACGCACACCTGGAAAAAAAAACAGAAAAAGAGATAAGTAAAAGAGAACGACAACAAAAGAAAGCATCCGAGCAAGACACTTCAAAAAAAAAATCAAATATTTGTTGAAAGACACAGTAAAAGCCAGGAAAATGAGGGGGAGGAACATAGGACGCGCAAACAAATCTTCGGAGAGAGAGACAAAAACAGAGAAAGAGAGAGGGGGGAAAAAAAGAAAAGGAGGGGGAGCAGAATCGAGGTACAACCTCTTCTTCTTCCCTAATCATTTGCATAAAATCACGGACACATGACATGGTCGCGTATCTGGTCTTCCTTTCCGACCACATTACAGCCACCCTTACTACAGAAACACCTCACAGATGATGTCTCACCACTAACCACGTACATCACCGTTTACCCAAAAAAAAAAAAAAAATTCACACAATGATCAGCATTATTACCACCAACCGCCTATGTCACCATCACAATCACTACTTCCCATTGATCGTTTAAAAAAAAAGAGAAAAAGATACAAAAAGGCATGCGAGTGCCCCAGGAAGCAGCTATCTCAACCGCGGCACCACACCACACCCCCAGACCGAAGAACCGCCAAAAAATAGCGCCAAATCGAGTGTTTTCCCGCCAAAAAATAGCGCCAAATCGAGTGTTATCCCGCCAAAAAATAGCGCCAAATCGAGTGTTATCCCGCCAAAAAAATAGCGCCAAANCCCGCCAAAAAATAGCGCCAAATCGAGTGTTATCCCGCCAAAAAATAGCGCCAAATCGAGTGTTATCCCGCCAAAAAAATAGCGCCAAATCGATTGTTTCCCGCCAAAAAAAATAGCGCCAAATCGATTGTTTTCCCGCCAAAAAATAGCGCCAAATCGAGTGTTTTTCGGCCAAAAAATAGCGCCAAATCGAGTGTTTTTCCGCCAAAAAATAGCGCCAAATCGATTGTCTTCCCGCCAAAAAATATTGCCAAAACGAGTGGTTTCTTTCGTCAGCACGCAACGTTTGGCGCCAAGACGAGCTGGCGCCAAATCGCGCCAAATCGATAGGAGACCGGTTGGCACCAAAACTCGGATTAAATGCAGGTTTATGGATTCACATGCCCGGCCCCAACTCACATCTTCTAGATGACCAAAGACCAGACAGGCGCCATAGCTTATAGACACAATTAGCTACCCGACTATCCACTATCGGCTTTTTGGCTACCTGACCATCGGCTATTGGCTATCGGACTCTCGGCCATTAGCCATCCAACCATCAGCTACCGGCCCCGAAAATGGCATATCATCTTCACCCGCCCAACATGGTCTGTGATTACGATCACAAGAGGGAAAAAAAATCACGGCCGATGATAAAGTCTATTAGTCTACTATAAGATTTATCATCATGATTGAAAAATGAGGCTACCATTCTCTCAACATGTCCAGTCCAGTTAATTATCTGTACCAGTGAAAAGGACAGAAAAGCGCTACACCCGCAACACCCGTCTGTCCAGATTTCAAACACGTGGCCTGTACAGCAAGCAGCCTATTGGCGGCGCGGTGCCCGGCGCAAAAGTCCGTTCCTCTAAGGGACGGGCATACTACCACCTTCTTCCCCCGAATACAACGTACGGTCATTATAGCTCTACTTTAGTCATCTTTCAGTCTAGATACAGCTATAACGACCGTACGTTGTATTCGGGGGAAGAAGGTAGGGCTTTTTGCAATAAGCTCTGGACCGTTCAGATGTGTCCTGGTCCGACTGTAGTGTTGTGGTGACATAAGATACATCCAGGATAGTCCCAGCGTGAGTACTCCTGGCCAGGGCGCACTCCTGATCACGAAGGCGGCGGGGGCGGGGGCGGGGGCGGGGGGGGGCGGGGGGGGGAGCCTAGGTTGCAGGGTTCCCATTGCACTCGGGGATTCGCAGCGGGGGGCCTAAGTCATACTCACGGTGTGGTGTTACTACGGCATTATGTCAGGCAGCGGGGGCACGCGTACGCGCGGGCCCAAGCCCAGCCCCACAGCCCCCCCAAGAAAAGGAAAAAAACAAAAAAAATCAAACTACAAATGCGCGAGGAAAAGCGAGACTGAAAACAACCTAGCCCCCAAGACTCTCAAGGACCCAAATAACACCAAGGGGGAGTGGGGAGTGAAGGGAGGAGGGCAAGGACTTCGATAACAAACAACAACAACAACAACAACATGAAATGTAGGGTTCAAAAAAATCAAAAATTTGGTTTTACAGAAACCACAATCGGTGTTTCCGGTCGCAACCTCCATCATCATCATAATCACCTTCTCTCTCTCTCTTCTCCATTAGCACCACCTTGTCATCCTCCTATCCCCTAGGGCATCATTCGAGTCTTCACACCCATCCCAACACCAGAATCCTTCGCCTGACAGTCTTCCCGCTATCACAGGCAACCTTTCCCCTCGACCCCTCTCCTCCCAAATACCGTCGTACTACACATCATACTCCCTCGAATCGAAACACCATACAATCCCACGATGCTCCAGTGTCTGAAATACTTCCGCAAATAATAACCGCCGCCAGGGCCGTCCTTTCCCCCCCTCAAGCTCATCACCATGGTCACGACCCTCATCCCATCATCAAGACCCTTTCCAAAAAAACGCCATTGTCTTCACACCAGCATCATCATTCTCAATTACACCCGACTCCTTATCCGCATTCCTTTTTCAAATTTCAATCACATTCATCATTAGCCATCTCCATCACCATCGTAATCAACATAATAACGTCCCCATCGCCATTACACCATCGTCATCACCATCACCGCGTCCTCATTTTCGTCTGAAACACAAATCCTTCTTCATCGCCATCATCATCATCATCATTATCCTCATCATCATCGTACACCTTTGTTTTCTCTTCCCCTGAAAAAAATTGATGGTTCCGACCGTCACCATTGTTTCTTCCTCCATTTCACTCATATCCACAAGGAAGAGCAATCCCGCTCATAACCATGCCTACAGAATGCCTCGCATGTGGCACGTGTACACCTCTACGCCTGTAACTGTGTACACGACTCCTTGAACGATCCTCGCAAGAGTGACTCGCAAGAGTGACTCCCAAGAGTGACTCCCAAGAGTGACTCGCAAGAGTGACAAGAGCATTGCACGACCCGTAAAGGCCGGCCAGCACAGATGTGTCTTCTCCTTATCGTTGTCCCTTGGCACATCAACGCTCGTAACTCGTGGACACTTGTACACCTCTACACGTGTGACACGTCCAGCGCTCTCGCCGAGGAGGGGGCACCACTATTTCCGAACGATCTTCGAAGGAGTGACAAGAGCATCACATAGAGGTAATAAACAAGATCAAAAAGGTGAAGGCAGCATAAATTACAAGGTCAAGTTCAACGGCGTGGTAAGAACGTATTCTGAAGTCAACCGTGCTAGTGATAAGAGCATGACATGACCAATAAAGGCCGTCACGCACAGATGTGTCTTGTCCTATCCCTGCCCCTTGGCACATCAACAGTGCCACGTGTCAGACATCTACGCTCACTGCCTTCCCATGTGACTCTTCTCCTTATCCCTGCCCTTTTGACAAGTCAGACTTAACTGCCAGTGTCAATCAAGGTCCACACAGGCGTGGGCGGCAGACTTGCTGCCACAATCGCACACTCCTGCTGAAGGACCCACAGCTGCACGGGCAGGAAAATCACCCGCACGGCAGGAAAATCACCCGCACGGCGGGAAAATCACCCGCACGGGCGGGAAGAGCAACACTTCTACTCTTACGACAGGCGTCCTCGAGTCAATCACCCGCTCTGACAAGTGCGTGTCCACCCAAACCGGGGCAGACGCACACAATCCAGACCTATGTATGACACGTGGACACAGCATCGACAACGCCTTATCCACAACATAGAACAGGATATGGTATAATTTCTTTCCACACTACATCTTCAAAACTCGCCATACCTAACACGATATGTTATTTTGAAAAGCGGATGGGACAGGTCACGTGACGTTATTTGGAGGGTAGAAAAGCGGATGGGACAACACCATGCACTCAGACAGAGGGGCTTCTTGGAAAACAAGAAAGGCCCTGATAAAACTAGACACAGCAGAGACAGCCACTCACGACCCTGAATCCCGAACCTAAGCTCACGCCGCCACCGGCTGCCAAATTCCACGCTCGAGACTACCGGGCTCAGCTTTGGAGGATGGGTGTGGGAGATGGAAGGTGAAGGATGAAGGTGAAGGTTGGCTATGGAGGTCGGATGTGGGAGACGAAGGCTGGAAGCTGAACGACAAGGTGAGGGTCGGCTATGGAGGATGGGTGTTGAAGATAGAAAACGGAATTAGGGTCGCCTGCAGGTACACCCTTTTGACTGTTTTCACTCATCTGCTTGCAGTGGAGTCCGAACTCGAGTCTGTATTTCAACAGTCAAACGGTGTACCAACTGAGCTTAAGCCCAGTTGATATCGTCACAGCTTGTATAGCTTACGTTATCCGCTTCTATTATCCACAGATTATCTCATTACAAATTTTAACCACATGATTCACCAACTAATAACCATTTTTTCAAAAAAAAAAACATAAAAAATAATAATAGTAATAATACCCATTTTTTTCTCCGTCTCCCACCCTGACCATTCTTTCCCCTTTCCGTTTGCAGACAACTTCCGTTTGCAAACACGTTCTCTTCTTCTTCGTCAGTCGTCATCATCATCATCATTGTCTAATTCCTCTTTTTTTTTTTTTTTATTCTTCTGTTCTTTCCAGCTCTTCATCATTTTCACAATCCATTTTCCCTGGGGGCAAGTTCGGACCTATGATTCTGGATGCAGAGGTCAAAAATAATTACAGTATTATTATGCACTGCCACCGACCCTAAAACCGTTTTGTCAAATATGATAAATTCTACGCGTAGCAAAACGAAAGCATCGTTAAACGGTTTTAAATCACATAGACGAAAGTTCTACCAGATAAAAGAACGACTCCTACATGCATACTCTATCATACACTTTTTTACGAAACTTTGGACGCTTCCAAACTTTTCTTTAACCGCCTATATGGCTGACTGCTCGGACGCTCAAAAACAGATAGCGGACCATAATAGCTGGCTGGAGGCGACAACCAAAAACAGAAAAGGAGTGGGACGCTGACGGTTTGGCAAAAAGCTTGGCGCGCAGTGCCAGACCGCCAGACTGGTGTGTACTGGCAGTTCAAGACATATACTTCCATCCACAAAGAATACAAACATTATCTTCAAAAAAAAAAAAATTGCTTTCTCTCAACAACGAATTTGAATTCGTAAGGAGAAAAAAAAAATCAATTCACAAGGAGAAAAGTGGCGGAAAAGGTACGGTAGGCGGACAAATCATAAAATTAAAATATATATATATATATATATCAAAGAGTTTTATAATATTTCGGAAAGAAATCGAAGCAAGCCACTGCACTTGGGTGTGAAGACACGACCAGAGATCGAATCTTTGTTCCAAAACAATACAAAACGAAGTTCACATGGAAGAATTGAGGATATATCACTTTATTTTTTAAAAGAAAAAAGAAAAAGTCTCCTACCAAATATCGATTGTTGTTATCATTTTTAAACATTGCAAATATCATACTCGATTCTTTATTATGATGATTTGTTAAAACAACATCGTCCCCCTTATTTCTTCAATCGAAATATTTTTCGATTTGACAACGATCGAACTAAGGGGAAACGGAGGGAATGCACGATGTCAATGACAAGCCCAACAAATACGACAAAGCGATTAAATCCGTAGAAAAAGAAATTAAAAAAAAAACAGAAAAAAAAAAAACTACACAATGAAAAAGTCATATCAGATGAAAACGGTAATAAGGATCCTGATAGCCATTCGAGTGCTTTTCCCCATTCATTCCCCATTCAAGAGCCTTGCCGGTCATTTTCCTTGCCTCCCAGCTCTTGTATCAATAATCATTTTCCTTCCATTCCCCTTCGTTCTCGTTTCCTCGGTCTTAATAGCAGCTTTTTCAACTCACTCCTCCAGACATTCGTTTTATCCTTCGGCAAACACGAACAATCGAACATGCACATCCGAAAGTGAAAAAAGTCATCTCGTGAAGTGAAAAAACCATCTCGTGAAGTGAAAAAATCATCTCGGGAAGTGAAAAAATCATCTCGTGAAGTGAAAAAATCATCTCGGGAAGTGAAAAATTCATCTCGGGAAGTGAAAAAAATCATTTCGTGAACTGAAAAAATCGTCTCGTGAACTGAAAAAATCGTCTAGTCCAAAACCACATGGCCGCCTCTCACCGCTTTCCCGAAGATCCACAGCAAAAGTCAGCTGCCGTCTTTACCCGAATGCAACCCCATCGTGCCTGTATACAGACTGGAAATTGCGCCAAATACAGCTTTAATGACCGGGCGTTCTATTCGGATTTATAAGCTAGTGCTCACCTTCTTCCCCCACGTGGCCGCCTCTCACCCCTTTCCCCCCCTTCAACCATTTGCCACTCTCATTCTTATTCCCTCGACTAAAGAGCTCACTCAGCTCGCGCTCATATTTCCCCAACTTCGTCATAAAAATAAAAAATAAAAAAAGCATACAGTCTGCATAGACAATCGACAAATAGAACAAAAAAAAGGGTGCCCCCATAATAGACCGGAGCACTTGGAAAAAGAGGGTGTCCCCACAGAACGGAGCACTTGGAACGATCGCGATGTATAAGCGTTTATAATAATAAAATAATAATTCTCTCTACATGCATTTTAATCTCTGAATATGCACCCCATACATTCGGACTGATCCACCAGTTCGAATGTACCGGACCGTTATTCGGTCCGAGTTCATTTAGAATGTTGTTTTGCAGCAGCGGAAGGCCCAATAGCAGCACCGGACTGCAATGTACCAATCAAGGAAAGCATAATTAAAAGACCACGTGCATCCGCTCACAGTCTATAACATGTGCGCCGACTGGAGAGCTACTCGATGAGCTCCAGTGGGCTTGCGAAGCATGCGAAGAGGAGGAGACGATGCCACAAGCACGGGGAGGGGGGAAATCATTGCCGACTCATGAGATTGAAAAGAAAAGCATCGAAATCCATTTCAACACAACAGAAAACAACTACAGAAAGGCACACAGGAACGCGCACTGCGCCCAAGCTGATGCCACGTAAAATGATCCCATGCTGTTTACCGCACGCGTCATCAAGAGCGATCCAGGCCTAAGAAAAGAGCGACAAACAAGGACCCGAGCGTTCCCAGCCTCCACCACTCTGAGAGTACACAAATAACGGTGTTGGCGATTCTCTCTCTCTCTCTCTCTCTCTCTCTCTCTCTCTCTCTCTCTCTCTCTTTCTCTCTCTCACACACCCACCCACCCACCCACACACACACACACAGTCGAGACACCATCAGCGACTCGAACTATCCTCTCTCTCTCTCTCTCTCTCTCTCTCTCTCTCTCTCTCTCTCTCTCTCTCTCTCTCTGTGTGAATGAGAGAATAGAGANTGAGAGAATAGAGAAACCATCAGCGACAAGAGCTATCCTCACCTTCTCTCTCTCTCTCTCTCTCTCTCTCTCTCTCTCTCTCTCTCTCTCTCTCTCTCTCTCTGTGTGTGTGTGTGTGTGTGTGTCCCTCTCTTCTTTACTATCTCTCTCATTCCCTCGCGCCAACGCACTTTCCTCGTCTTCTGCGAAGATAGTTCCGCACGCTACTCTGGGAGTGCATTGCCGTACAACGGGGAAAATGTCGATACAGTCTTTTGCGGTGGTGCCGACGCACTGCCGAGTGCGAAGCGCAGTGCGTTGAGAAAATTCCAACCAAGTCTTCGAGAAAACATTTGCGCAAATCTTCAACCGTTTAGCAAAGAAGACTCGACACCTAATGCTAGACAATAGAGCGAGCAAAAAGAACTCCGACGCATTCGCTTATCAGGTGGTGGCAGCGAAGCGCGCGCACTGCGCTGCGGAGGGAACCAAGTGCACCGCGCTGCGGGGGGAACCAAGCGCACCGCACTGCGGAGGGGACCAAGCGCACTACGCTGAGGAGGCACGCGCCGGCCAGCGCACACCGTTATCGACGACGGATCGAAGTCGAGATTTTCCTCTACCGAAAGACGTAGAAAGCCGTCGTCGACCCACACACATATCGAATGACTTTCAGATCGCCTTCTCAATAGCTGAAGGACATCTGCTTCACCAGGTGAGAGCAAATCAATCAACAGTGAAACACACTCTCACGCAGGCTGCAGCGTCCTCTGCGAGCAACGAAACACCCCTGCTTTGCCAACTCACGACCTAAATGGCCAACAAGATGAGCAGTTGACGATTTTGAGAGCGTCGTCCCGAGACGCGAACGTGTTACTTAATGCAAACGTCACAACGATGAAGAGCGCACCTCGACAGGAGAATGTCATGAGGTATCCCGGAGGTACGATGAAATGGGAGAAGCTACCGCTATTGACCAAGAGCGAGGAGTCATAAATTGTTGGGTGCATTATCTGTCTCACAAACAAAGTCGCGGTTTACCCCCTGTAAGAGGGGAAGGGCGCGAGGGGGGGGAGAGGGGGGAGAGCGGAGGGGAACTGGAGAACAAGCGAAGGGGAACACATCGTATCTTGTAAAACTTGGGACAACTGCCCAACGACAAGGTTGCTTTGCGCGCGGGGACAAAGAAGAAGCGGTACCGACAATGGGGGCTGAACGGTGAGACGGTCACGGTATCCATGGAGGGGGGAGGGGGAAAGCAATAGAACAAAAGCTTTGCCGAAAAGGAAAGACGATATCCATGGAGGGGGAAGACCTGGATGAACGACAAGATGTGCGGCGCCCGCCGCCGCCACTTGTCACTCGCGGATCTTGCTACGATCGGCTGACATAAGCCTGTCACCCATAAGCCTGGCACCCAAATACAGCTCGTGAGCGCTATGCCTCACTTTCTGATGTGATTGGCCCCCTCCGTGGCACAGCCATACACCAACAGTAAACGCATACAAACCACTTTTTGATGTGACATGCATACAAACCACTTTCCGGCGAACGCAACAAGTAGGATACGACAAAAACGCGCAAGTGATAGGATGCGGCGGCGCCCGCCGAAACGCGCAAGTCATAGGTACAGAAAACAAATCGTCAAGAGACTGGCAAGATTCCACGTGTATCATTCGTGATGGATTGACCGCTGCCTCGGAGATAACCGATCATTAGACAGCGTAGTAATAATCGTACATTGGACGTACGAGGAAGGAAAGCTACGACTCCGCCTCCCTTCCTCTCACTTCTCCCTCTCGACAGCCTCGAGGAGGGGCGCCCATACTCAAAGCCCATTCCGGGCAAAGAAAGGAATCGGAGTCTACAATCACATCACAAGGTCCGCAGACCGCAAAAGATAGCAAAATGCAACAGGCTTCAGATGTGACTCAAGAAGAGGATCATTACAACAGAGAGAATGAAGCCACGTACCAGCGCCTCGTACCCTGGGAAAGGGATCGAGAAAAAAACACGGCAATCTCGACGGCAAGGGCCAAAGAAGATCTTATAGACTGACATGGATGGCGCGCCGAATCACTACGACGTAAACGAGGGGGAAGAGAGAGAGGAAGAAAAGAGAAGACGGAGCGAAAAAGAGCGAAAAAGAGAGCGAAAAAGAGGGAGCGAAAAAGAAGAGAAAAATGATGCGAGGGGGGGGCGGGGGCGGGGGCGGGGGGAAGAGAGAGA
>BFEA01000019.1:5378354-5395231 GCA_003427395.1 Chara braunii | reverse complement strand
GAGAGAGAGAGAGAGAGAGAGAGAGAGAGAGAGAGAGAGAGAGAGAGAGAGAGAGAGAGAGAAACACATATAAAAAGATGGACAAACAGATAGAGAGATACACTGACTGATGAAGAAAGACAAACGGATAGAGACAAAGAGAGGGAAGTATGATCTCTTTCAAGTTTGTACTAAGTCGGTGTCGCAAGGCTCTGCATAAGTGTTGTAATATTTTCAGTTTTTTATTTTAAAATTTTTATTGGTTCTGGTAATTTTATGGGATTCGAACAGGGTCGTGAACAGGGGTCTGAGTGAGCTTGTCTTTCTCTTGTGGTTTCAGCTCGAGTTAGGATTCGAACAGGGTATTCTTAAGTGAGTGGAGAGATGGTTTTGAATTGTGTATCTATGAGCCTGTTTTTCTGAGTTTATTAAGGAAGCATACTGGACCCGGTTAAATCTTTTGTACTTTTGTTTTTGTTTTTGTTGAATATGTGTGGTGATGGTTTCAAACGATGTATAGATGAGCCTTTTCGGATTCTACCGGGGGTACACTGGACCCGGCTATTAATTGTGGTTGGGTACTTTTTCTTTTTTGGCTTAGCTTGGCGTCTAAAATTTTCCTTAGGTCTGCAAGCGGTACCCTACAGGTACGGTCAGTAGCCAGCCTGAACTGGACCAGTAGAAGGTTTGAGTGAGTCTACCTTGGTCCCCAGACCTCGTTGGAGGCGGTTTGACCCGTCGTACTTTTGGACGAGTTAGACTACATATACGTAGGCTAGGATTAATTCAGCCTCTTGGTTCCCACAGTCGACTCCGACGGTGACGACGGCGGAACGTCGCTGTGGGTGGAATGTGGTTTGCGGCAGATCTTGGGTTTAACGATTTGAACGTGGAAACCAAGGTTACTCTGATTCATGTCTACGTGTCACGAAAGTGACTATGCGTGTAATGCACTGTGTCTTGCTTCACACTCTTGTGTGTGTTTTTCACCTTGTGTGTTTGCATCACTCATGAACCATTCTCAATTCACTTACAGCGCACATAAACTTGCCTGGGGAAGCATACCGAGTTCTAGTGAGCGTGTTTTCCAAATCTGGTGACTAACTTTAGTACGACGAGCAGTTGGTGAAGATTGATTACGAAATGTCGGGACCAGATCGACGAGAGGAAGAGAGAGGTGGGTACGATCTGAGTATCAACTTACATGCACTCTCGGACGAGCTTGCCGTTTCTTCGGGGCCTTACGGCTGATAGATGATGTGATGTTGGTCATATCTAGCCATGACGAAGAGACCAGGACACTAATCTTTGATGCTTTGTCTGACTGTTACCCTGCAGGTTTGGTTCTGAAAAGAACTGACAATGGGACCGATACCCTGGAGTTTCTGGGTTGTCAGATTCGCACTCAGCAGTCCTACCCATATGTTGGTTGTCTGCAGTTGTCACGAAACGAGAGTAGCATCTGGACCCAGGGGAATTTGAAGATTAAAAACGGTCAGTCCTTTCATTCCTGGGGTAGTAAGAAGAAGAACAGCGCGGTAATCGACAGTCATTTGTACCGCATCAATCAGAACACCTCCATCCGGTCAGAGATACCAGGACGGGTGTTGGGTCTGCAACAGGAGTTGGTGAAGAAAGATTTCCCAGTTAAATTCGTGAATATGGTCTTTCACAGATTCGGGGGCAAACGGGATGGGTTATGGAGACGCACAATCGAATTCGTTTGTGATGAAAGGTAGGACAAGGACGTGAACAGGGGCCTAAGTGAGTCTGTCTTTCTCTTGTAGTTTTAGCTCGAGTTAGGATTCGAACAGGGTATTCTCATGTGAGTGGAGCAATGGTTTCGAATTGTGTATCTATAAGCCTGTTTTTCTGAGTTTTTTCAGGGAGCATACTGGACCCGGTTAAATCTTTTGTACCTTTGTTTTTGTTTTTGTTGAATATGTGTGGTGATGGTTTCGAACTACGTATAGATGAGCCTTTTCGGATTCTACCGAGGGTATACTGGACCCGGCTATTAATTGTGGTTGAGTACTTTTTCTTTTTTGGCTTAGCTTGGCGTCTAGAATTTTCCTTAGATCTGCAAGCGGTACCCTACAGGTACGGGCAATAGCCAACCTGAAATGGACCAGTAGAAGTTTTGAGTGAGTCTACCTTGGTCCCCTGACCTCGTTAGAGGCGGTTTGACCCGTCGTACTTTTGGACGAGTTAGACTACATATACGTAGGCTAGGATTAGTTCAGCCTCTTGGTTCCCACAGTCGACTCCGACCATGACGACGACGGAACGTAGCTGTGGGTGGAATGTGGTTTGCGGCGGATCTTGGGTTTCACGGTTTGAACGTGGAAACCAAGGTTACTCTGATTTATGTCTACGTGTCACGAAAGTGACTATGCATGTAATGCACTGTGTTTTGCTTCACACTCTTGTGTGTGCTTTTCACCTTGTGTGTTTGCATCACTTATGAACCATTCTCAATTCAATTCTGGTAATTTTGTTGCTCTTATTTATTTTACAAGTGTTTTTGTCCTTTATAATTTTTTATTTTATTTTTTATTTTAAGAAACGAAAATTCATTACAGGCTTCACTTTTGAAAGACCAACTGGCTGGTTGGGTTAATGTCGGTACTCTCTGCATGAGGCCAAATATCATGATGAGTGGTGTTTTCAGTTTATATATTTTAACCTATTATACTCGGATTCATGAGAATTGTCGTGCTTATTGCTAATTTATCTTCTTCCACCTATCTCGTATCTTACTTTGTTAAGTGTAAGACTATTTTTTTATATGGGTTTGCTGTTTGTCCCAGTTATATCTTCATGGTCTATGGCTATATTGCCTGCCTGACTTTAGACTGTTGGTTGGGTTACACAATTTCCAAGGCGATACCATAGGGGCGACACATTCCGTAAAAAAATTGAAAATATTATTTTAAATATTTATGGTTTTTGTAATAATTTGAGGGTATATATATAAATTTGAATTTAAATATTTTTAAAAATCATGTATGCATGAGCTTGCATTTACCCTTAAACCACCAGTACATCCGAGGCTAAATGTACGAACCGTCTAAATTTGAGTTTTCCCAAGCCTACAGATCAACAGTACTAACACTTTAAAATTGAATATCGTATCTGTGTTGACCTGTCTTCCATTGAGTGCTTGACTTTGGGCTAGCAAATGGAACACGAGGAGGCCGTCGCTTTTACTCACTGGCCATTTTTGACTGAGACTAGCAATTTATAAACCCTTGCATGTCGCCCACCTGGAGTGTTTGATATAGGTAGAATAAAAAAATAAAAGAACAAAAAAAGACAACCTAGTGACATAAGTCAAAAATACAAGATACCGCATCCTCCCCCTCCGCCCCCCCGAAAAAACAAACAACAACAACAATGAGATGACAAATAATAAAGAGGGAAATCTCAAAGGAAAAAAAGGTCGAGGAGTGTTCTGAGAGGTGGGCAGGAAAACACACATGAGAGCATACCTTCAGCTACTCGTCGAAAAGATAAAAAACATATATATTCGGGGTTTTTTTTTTTTTTTGCCCTCCCCGAGATTCGTAATTTTACGAACATTTTTTCCTTTCTAGTTGAGGCCCTACTCATACTACAAATTCGTAGACTTGATTGCAGTCAGATTCGTAGAGGTCTGGCCCAGCTTACACATGAATGTTAATGTGGCCAGACCTGGGCGAATTTGACTGCAATCAAGTCTACGAATTTGTAGTATGAGTAGGGCCTCAACTAGAAAGGAAAAAATGTTCGTAAAATTACGAATCTCAGGGAGGGCAAAAAAAAAACAACCACCCGAATATATATGTTTTTTATCTTTTCGACGAGTATCTGAAGGTATGCTCTGAACAAAACCTTCAATTTCAAATCTCTGGAGGCGATTGCAGCCAGATTTGTCCAAATCAGACTTCAATTGCAGTTAAAGCAAATTTGGTTAGACCTCGACAATTTTTTCTCCAATCACCTCCACAACTTTGTAATGTGAGTATGTGTTTTTTTCCTCTTCTCTCCTATGCTCGTATCATCTCCTCGACTGATGTTTTTTCCTCCGGCTCTGTCGTGAAAGGCCGACTTTGATAATAGCAAGCAAACACTATGTCTCTTTCTTTCCTCTTATTTTTTTGCGTTTTTTTTTTTAGAGGTATTTTGTAGCTGTGCATTTGTTTTCACATGCACAAAATGAACCAACAAAATATCCCGAAGCCCATTTCCTTAGGCCTAATGACTTTCTTACCCATTGCACTTCCGAGGTTTTGCCGAACCTCAAATTTTCCTTGTGTCGACAAGTTTATGTTTATGCAAGACTGGGGTTGTGTACTTATGCTTTAAGACCTTCTTTAGGTTTCGTAGCCAAAGAGAAGTAACCAATGTGTTTCACTTGCACCAGGTAGACACTCTAGGGTTTGACCTAGCCCATTTACGGTTTGCATATATATGCTTAATTGAAGTATCATGTCCCAGTAAGGTTATTCCAAAGCTTGATCACCTCACATTTAACCGACGATCTTCAAAGCCTCTTGAATGTCTAATGCCTAGGTTCTCATAAATAATATGAGAAAACACTTATTTTTTTTGTTTTTGGTTCAGTCTGCAAATCATGTTCCACCCTTTTTCCAGTCCCGAAGCACTGTAGTCCAAACCTTCAATTTGAGTAATATTTTGAGATAAAATTTAATTTATATACAAGCCCCGACATCTAAGGGGCGACTCGGTTGCCGCTTCTTACAAATAATATATTCTGCAATCGCAATCCAATGTTTATAATTCTCGGTACAAATTACACAAACTATCCACTTGGCTAATATGACCATATTTCTCCTCCCTAGGTCTACCATCCTCAACTTTTCTTCCGACCTGGGGGTACATATCAAATTTCATACAAACTTTCACGTAACCTCTCTTCAACAAAAGGATGCTGAATAAATCTTTTTGTCTTTCTTTTCACTATTGTTTGAGTTTTTTCCTCGGTTTACTATCTTGAACTTTCCTTCCTACATGGGGGTACATATCAGATTTCATGCAACCTTTCACATCACCGCTTCATCCTTTTCAGCAAAAAAAATTGAATAAATCATGTTGTACTTCTTTTTACTATGGTTCAGTTTTCTTCATAATCGGCATAACATTGCCGGTAAAGGCAATATGACAAACAAAATAACATTGATAACTAAGGTGCGACTGAACAAGAAGAGATGTGTATCCCGCTCTTAAAATAAAATTATTTGCATCACTTCAGTCTGCAATATTTCCTTTTGATGAAGTGCATTTGAAAATAAAATCATTCGCAACCCTAAGAATATTTCTAATTAATTTTGATGGTCCATCTTCATTCCCTATTTAATTGTTGGTGAGTATTATTCAATAAGAAAATACACATATTTTGACCAATTTATGATCACTTTAAACAATTCCTCATAATATTTCAAACAATATCGAAGTGTGGACATGAATTCGAAGGTGTTGACAAACAATACGAAAAAAATATTTGTCAAAGCTTTCACCTTGCACACCTATTGATTTAACCCTAGACCCGTTGCCATGAGTTCGAATGTTATTTAACAAAACTTTGATGTGAATAACACAAAGCAATAAAGCTTGTAGACAACTTAAACGAAAAAAACAAGAGAGTTGAAACGCGACAGAAATGTGACAATTTATTATGATTAACACGATGAACAAGGAGTACCAAGTTATCACCTAATTATAAAACGTTTCTGAAAAACTCATCCATCTGAATAACGTCAAGACATATGATCAATTTAATCGGTCATATGCCTTTTTTATGTCCAACAGAAGGAAAACCATACCCAACTTCTCCCTAGTAGCCACCTCTAACATTTTCACAATTGTCACGATGTACTTGTTGATTCATCTACCTTTTACGAATGTAGCTTGATCGTTTTCCACCAACTGAGATAAATATTTACTCAACATTCGTGCCAAAACGTTAGCCAAAATTTTGTATGAGACATTCAACAACGAAATCGGATTTAACTTTCAGTTTTTTTTTTTCTGTCTTGGGACCCACATGTTATGACATCATCTGCGTGGTTGGCCAGGAAGGCCGGCGACCCATAACTCTCCTGTCGGTAAGAAGGAGCTACACAAATACTATATATAGTTTGTGGATTTCTGTACCGAACAAATTCCCTTATTAAGAAACCTTACGACACTTGTTTACATAGGACCAAAGATGACCTTTAAGGTTTGGGATGATCCTTAAGGATCTATTGAGATGCATCACATGAGAGTCTCCTCGTGATATCTAGATCTTTATCACCATCTGTATCTTGCGTGTAGCGAAGGGTACCAGTCACTAGAAGCATCCCCTTCTTGGGGGTCTTCTGGCGGACCGTATGAAGAATCGGTTCTTTTTGTGGTGGACTAAACTTCCGATAAGCAAACACAAAAAAAAAATGTTTTTCTCCTTGAACCATCGGGGCGCGCTGTCAAGCGCACGGTCCCCACTAAAAGGGGGACATTCCTAACTACGTCACACATGATTGACAGAAATCGCAAGTCGCTTCAAGAAAGGAGAAGCAGTTGAGCCGCTCAGGTCGAGTGCGTCAGCTATACCTCCATCGAGTCCCTACGACATGATAGGGTATCGCGAGGTACAACTTACCTCCACCCTCGGGAGTTGTCACCATCCATTGGGTGGGCGTATCCCCGTCGAGCTAATGAACCACACGCAAAAAAATTTTCGTGCAATCGTGGATGTGACCCAGCCGAGGGCGTTTCTCGTATGTTGTAGCATAGGGGGTACGCTCAGTCCACTCCTAGCTCGAACCCGTACGAGAACCGTCACGCTGGGGCTCTGATCTCCCACGTGCGATTCAACCTCGGTCGACTAGGACATCCTAAGTCAACCACACGACACACAACAAAACAAACTAACTCAGACAAACCAACAAGCCTAGTCCCTTCTTCATACATTTTGTCCCATAGCCCACAAAAGTTAAAGCGTCTGAGTGAGACCCATGCAAACTTGAAGTCGCATAAAAAGAATGCAACCACTAAGGGAACCATAATGCTCAGTCATGTTTACTCACTTTACCTGCTATGATGGCAACACTTCATGCGTTACCCTCTCATAGGTTTCGGGGTTGTGTACGACACTCAAGTATCGAAAGCGGAATATCGTAAAAGCACCGTTCTTTATGACATTGAATGACTGAAGGATAAGTCGTTCGACCCTTGCAACACCTGTGACTCTTAGGCAGTGAGTGAGAATATGCAAGGGGCGTAGGTCCAACTCATTGGGGAAATCCTTTTGTGTTGGACCAGAGTCTGGGATGTCCTGGATAAGGATATCGAATTTAAGGCTTATGATCAACGTCCGACCAATAATCTAAGAAGTAAAACCCCTTTAAAATGGGGATTCGCTCGTTCTTCCCCAGCGGAAGAAAATACGAGTAGTCACGGGTTGACGAGTAATTCGCCATACCCGAACCAAGTCTCACTCAGATCGAAGGTTGAACACTAAACCTTGCGCTCGGCTACTGTTGTCTACTCGCTAGATACGTGCAACATGAGAAAAATAAGAATAAGAAACGAGGGAGTCTCGTAGGAAATCAGGGAGAGTCATTCTCATAGCCATAGTTGAACCTTGTCACTCACACCTTGCACTCATTTATCCACATCACTCGCAATCTAAGAGCGAGCCTTCGCTCCCATACGTACTTGCAAACACATGAAACCTAATGGAAATCCATACCCAAATGTCACGAAATGTGGTCAACCCCTTTGCTCCCAGGTTCCTGTACCACACGCCCCTTTCCGCTCCCTACTCAGCAAATGCATAGCTGCCTGCCCCGATTCACACAACTTTTGCATTACCATTCAAAAAATGTTTCAAGGATATGGTTTTTAGTGCATACGCAAATGCCTTTCGCCTACAGGGTCATAGACATCTGGGCGTGGGTATCATGGTGGTAGAAGTTGATGAAGCTTATGACTTCGAAGAACACTCGAAGGTAACAATGATATGCGTTACAAAATAAAGGCAGGTATTGCCTGTCGAGTTAACAAAGTTTTTACTTCTTATTGCACTCTAAGCTACTCAGCAGTAGCATCAGATAACGATGTGAAAATCCCGAACATTTTGGCAGCACTTCCTTTAGGGAAGTATGCTCAAATAATATTTACTATACAAAATTTCAAAACAAAAACTCGTGATTCTGAAAATATATGAAATTAAACTAACTTTTCGGTTTCAATATAAATTTCAACAATACTTATTTTAGAAAGGAAGGCTTTCAGAATCCCTACTAACCCCAAAGACTAAAGTATATCCTATCATAACTCACATGTTTAAAATTTGACTATCTTTGAGCATTTGACAAAAAAATTGGCAGCACCTCCCCTAAAGAAAAGAGGCTCCAAAAACTTCTACTAACTTAGAGGCTATCCAATGTCCTACAAAAAATAATCATACACGAAAAAACAAATGCGAAAACAAAAGTGAACATCTACCTGCCAGTCGCTTAAACACACGGTGAACACTAACAGACTACCCTACTAGTATGCAGAAACCAGACAGAGCCTCAACAATAGACAAGTCATTGTCAACATGCATATGTCATGTCGACAACGCATTTAGCCAATTCAAAACAAGAGTTTGTTCATCCAAAGTTTTCATCTTTCGTTTGTCTTAATCACAAAAACATTAATCATGTATCTTACTTGGTTAATTAACTTTCAAAGTTGTTCTCAATCAACCCCCATGCAATCACTGACACACTAGCCTGGACTATTCTCACAAAGAGAAAAGTCAGACATTTGTCACTAAACAAACTGACTGACTTAGCAAAGTGACCGGATCAGTCACGATGATCTCATCCCCGACCCCATTTCAATTTCTTAAGCAAACAAGCAAAACGACCGGATCAGTCAGGAGAACATAATCTCCAACATCACTTGAATGTTTTAGGCAAACGAGCAAAGCGACTGGATCAGTCTGGAGGACCTCATCGCCAGCCCCATTTCAATGTCTTAGGCAAACGAGCAAAGCGACCAGATTAGTTAGGAGGACTTCATCTCCAACCTCATTTCAATATCTTAGGTAAACGAGCAAAGCGACATGATAAATTGGGAGAACCTCATCTCCAACCCTATTTCAATCTCTTAGGCAAACGAGCAAAGCGATCGGATCAGTAAGGATAACCTCATCTACAACCTCATTTTAATGTTTTAGGCAAACAAGCAAAGCGGCCGGATCAGTTGGGAGGACCTCATCTCCAACCCCATTTCAATGTCTGAGGAAAACGAGCAAAACGATCTGATCAGTCAAGAGGACCTCATCCCCAGCCCCATTTCAATGTGTTAGGCTAACGAGCAAAGCGACCGGATCAGTAAGGAGGACCTCATCTCCAGCCTCATTTCAATGTCTTAGGCTAACGAGCAAAGCGGCCGGATCAGTCAAGAGGACCTCATCTCCAGCCCCATTTCAATGTCTTGGGCTAACAAGCAAAGCGGCCGGATCATTTAGGAAGACCTCATCGCCAGCCCCATTTCAATGTCTTAGGCAAACGAGCAAAGCGAGCGGATCAGTCAGGAGGACCTCATCTCCAATCCCATTTCAATGTCTTAGGCAAACGAGCAAAGTGACCGGATCACTCAGGAGGACATCATCTCCATCCCTATTTCAATGTCTTAGGCAAACGAGCGAAGCCACCAGATCAGTCAGGAGGACTACATCTTAAGCCCCATTTCAAATCATCATATGCAAAGATCGCTATTTTTACCATAGACAGATGATTTAAACATGCATAGTAGGTTCCCTTTCTGATTCAGTTGAAGTATTGAAAAAGAGAAGACAAACATCTACAGAAGTTAAAGTCAAAACAGACCAAAACACTAGGTTTGTATACATAGGGGTTTATTGGGATTCTGGTATTGTTGTGTCAGCCTATCTCTGAGTTCCTTGCCTCCAGAGTCCCCACTAGACTAGCTCCCGCAATCGGTGGGCCAACCCCCACAAAGGCCTTCGAGTTGACGCGGTCCTACAAGTTACAATCCCGCCTGCCGCCTTCCTCTCCAAACACAGACTAAGCTTAGATTAAAAAGGATAGAAGGAGAAAAATCAGACGCTCGAGATACGAAAGAGGGTCAACTCAACTTACACGAGAGAGCCTTGGTGCCTTCAGATTCTGAGGGGCCCGCAATGGCGGCCAAAAGCGCAGAGTAACAGCCTCCTATCTCACCTCTAGGTTGTTGTCGTACTCCCATTGCAGCGCCTGACCAACCCTATGAAACCTCAGCGCCACACCCCTGACCGAACTGCAGTCGCGCGGCCTAACAAGGTTGCATTCGTATAGTGCACAATCCCTGTGTACTGTTCGAATGCATGTGCAGACACGGCAATATACAGTGATACACGACAACAACTACTTATCAATAAGGCTTCATCAATGTCAGCCTCTACGCTGGGATAACAACGCTCATCTTGACAGCAGCAGGTAAAGCTCCTCCCAGTGGCTAGCCTCTTGCTACTTCCTTCGACTGTATGATCAACGCATAGTCCAACAGGTAAGTCTTGGGCCTGCCGCTGACCTCGAGCACTCCCTTCGACTGTGTGAGCAATTCACGGTTCAACAGGTAAGTCTTTAGTCCGCCGCTGGCCTCGACTACTTCCTCCAACTGTGTGAGCACTTGCATAGTCCAACAATAACGTAACAAATCGCATTGTGGTGCAATAGTACGTACGATGAAAACACTCCAATGGCAGCTCCGTATACTCAACAAGGCCCAGACACTATGCAACGCTCAATAGCAATCCAACAATCTGAAACGCAGCAGTAGCCGCTGCGAGGCGGCAACTACTGGCGTATATGTCGACTCCAACCGCACAAATCACCACCACAACCCGGTAAGCGTCCGTTTAACTCTTGATTCACACCGAAGGTCAGGGTCTGTCAATCCTTGAACCGATGAAGAATCAATAGGCCAAGCTTTCTCAGTTTTTTTTTTTTTTTTTTTTTTAAAGGGTTGTAGAGGTGTCGGGGGTTATGACCCATGGAGGGTGTCCGACAGAGGGTTTCCCGCCCGGGGTCAGGCCCACTGGGGGTGCAGCGGGCCCACCCACTACCCAGTGATCTCTTAAGGAAGGAGCACACGATCCTCGCAACCCACCCGGAAGTATCGGCCCAAACCGGTGCTACCAGGCCGCCAGCGGCAGGGGTCACCCCTCCCCTACTCAGGGCTTTACCTCCCTGTGGCTCCACTGTCAGGAGGCTTCCGCACTGCAGTCACAGTGGTGCCGCAAGGACGCGCCAACTCCTGCTAGGGGAGGGGTGACCCCCTTACCCCTCCTGCACGCTCCAACTGAGCCTTGCCCCTCCCGGAGCCACTTCCTCCCCATGGCCTCGACAACCCCAAGGGGAGGCACACGCTCAACCGTTGCAGGGACCCAGGAAAGTACGGTTGGGATATCAGCATCCAGTGGGCACCCTTGCAGGTGGCTCCCCAGGTCCAGAGCTGCATAACCTTGTGTACTTCCGTGCCCCTGGGAGCGCGCGCGCTCGGTGTGTGAGTGGTAGTGCGTCAACCTAACGCCGTGCCGGCGGCATATGCACGAGGTTGCGGATTTGAATCCACGACCTCATACCACAATGTGCATTTCCAACCGGTGCCCTAACCACTGGGTCATCTGCCACTCACGCTTTCTCAGTTTGTATTCGTACCGAAATTCAAGATCGGTCGACCTGCCCCTTTTCCTTTTACATACATGATCTCAGCTTCGTTAAGCCTGCCTCAGATACCTATGTTTTGTCGGCTTAGCAGATGTGCTCTCCTGGCCAAAGTTTCTCACTTGACAACACTGCTCACCCCCTAACGACATACATGTCGTTGTCGCCGCGGGTCCCTTCCTGCGTTCCGTCAAACTCGTCCTGCTCAAGCATGGTTCACCATCTGTCGACTTTCGACAGGCATGCATACGTACAGACCTCTTACAGTAGACCGTGGCGTGCGGATGGTGCACCCGCAGTGGGGTCCGCATTCAACTTACCCTCTGCAACGATCTATCCGAACACACCTTATTGCAGGGGATCAACCCCTAAGTACAACTACACACTTTTCCTTGTGCCTCGAACAAAATAAGGATGAATCTTCTGCTAGAGCACAGAAAGATACATCGTAGTCCTACCCTTTCAACTTTCCTGAATTACACAGACGAGCTTCGATCCCCTAACTCTCTACTGTCCTGCTTGATCTTTCTCATTCCTCAAAGGCTCAAACTCCCCCATTCAAGCTCCTTCCTGTTCTCTCATTCCTCTCGGCTTCTTCTTTGCTTGGCTCCCTCGGCTCACATGTACCTTCCTGTGATAATGGCCGTATTCATTCCGGTACGTGAGCCGAGCCTCCCCACTCCCTCACGAGCACGAATGCGTTCCGACCTGGTAAGTATACTCCACCTTCCTTGTATGAGGCAAGAACATGCGACTGGGATCAACTCCCCCTCATTACCCTTCCTCATCCACCCACTTCAAGTTCAATCCTTTCCTCCTTGGTAAGTACTCTCTCTCGCTCTCTCCTCTTCGCTTAAAGTCCCCAACCCTTGAATTCACCTGGCCGCCAACCCGGTCAGGTCCAATCAAATCAGGAGGTAAACCTCTTTGTACGAACAAACGTGATCCCAAGGCGTATTACGGTTGAGGTTGAGTACGACAATTTTGGTAATGATGACGAGTATCCAATGATGACGAGTATGGACGTCAAGATAGGATGGCCGCAAGTGGGATGATTGCGACTACGATCGAGGACAGTGAGAAGGAGGTAAACTACGATCTTGAGGATCGCTGCTATCCTCAACAAATATACAAATTGAGAATGAATCTGCCGCTAGAAAATGGAAAAATATTTTTTCATACTTGAAACTCCCCGTGTATTTTGGGCATGGTCGTGATTGTCCTCGTCTCCATCACAACGGGCGTTGTTGCCCCACTAAGGTCATCATCCTCTCGGTCAGGGTTGTCATCATCGTTTGTGCTCCTTGCGACGATGTCCGTTCCTTGTTCATGATCATGGTTAATGTCCCTGCAATTTGTAGTCGTGCCCATCCGTGAAGGTGGTCGTTGTCGAGCGTGGCGGTCCCACACCCAGACGCAAATTCATTCTTGTGTCGGACCTCACGGTCGTGTCACGCAGGAGTTCCTTTTTAGTAAGTGTTTCAGCCGAACGACCAACTTCGATCGTGTGCGCGGGCTATACCTCTCGCGAATCCCTACGACAGGTTAGAGATCCCGCGAGATACACTTCACCTTCACCTGCGGGAGCTGTCCCCATCCCTTAGGTGGGCGTATCCCTGCTGAGCTACTGACCCACGTGCGAAGACTTTTACATGCAATCCCAGAGGTAGACCAACCGAGGGCGTTTTCTCGATCGTCGTAGCATAAGCATACGTGCTGTTGAACGTCTAAGACTGACCCGTATATACGTCGGGCATCAGGGCGCTGATCTACCGGACCGACTTATAATTAGACTGATCCGTATACACGTCGGGCATCGGGGGGCTGATATCCCGGACCGACTTATAATTCAGGTCGACTCGACTGGCAAACGTTTCACTCATACTAAGCTTTGCCTATAAAATAGTTTCTATAGGTATGACTCATAACCTATCCCATTTTCAAGCAGGACCCCTCTCAATACTTAAATTACAAGGGGTTGCGCATAAGACACATACCCATCCTACCTAGTGATTAAGTCCATTCGACATATCTTTTTATGAAACTCTTTGAACATAACATACATACATGTGAGATGAGATAAGGCTGAATAATTAGACGAGGAGATGCCACATACACGTAACACATTCACATAAACAGTCCGAATTCATAAAGGGAAAAAAAAACATACAGATCTTTGACCTTTTAAACATGTACAAATGAAATAAACGTGACATGAATAAGGTTTGTCGCCTTACCAATAATCATAATCTTCCTAACAATCAGGAAAGAGGCGCAAGGCAATCGCACACTGATGGAACGTCTGGATCAAGGCCAAGAATAACATAAGTTTCTCAATGGGTTGCCGTGAATAGCATGTGGCTGGTCGTTTTACTGACCTGCAGACAAATTCAATCACATCACACAATCCTAGCAGAGTCAACCATTCATTCACTTTCACACACATCACACTTACACTTCCAAACCTTTTAACCAGACATTCCAACAGAAAAAAGTCCGAGTTTATAATTTTTTTGTTAATTAGCCTTATCTTGTTTATAAACAGTTTAGAAGATTGATTTTTGACTGTCATTTAACCTTATAAGGTTAATCAACATTGAAAGAGAATGGAACAATTTTGGATGGTTGCTTTAACAAGACTAACGTTACAACTTGTCGACAAACAATGGACATTCGGAACCATGAATCTTGCTTGTAACGTTGGGGTTACGTTTTCCCCAATGTTGCTTTTAATGTTGTTGGGCTTACGTTGGGATTACGTTTTTTCGAAAGTTGCAATACGTTATGAAATGTTTGAGTATTTTGATGAACGTTTTTTCATTGTTATTGGTTCAGTTGATCGGGTTGATTCATAACTTTTTCTTAGCGAATTTTGAACCGTTTTTATATCGTTGGTCGAGTAAACAGTAATGTTGAAGTTGTGATGCACAACTTGTTGAAATGTGTTGGAGACACATTTAATTTGTTGAAAAAAAAAAAAGGTGAACGTTTGTGAGCCGAGCACGCCGAGAAGGGGRGGGGGGGGGGGGAGAGGGACATTCTATGTTCATAAAGACAGAATCTCTATCGATACTTAAAATAATAATGTTCTTACTAGTGGCACAAACGATAACGCATTCCGCAGTATCAAATGCAGAAATTGTTGAAGTGAGATTACAAAAATGTAAGTAATCTCACTATAACATCTTTTCTATTTGATACTGCAGTTATAGTCTATCCGCTTGTGGCACTACTAAGGACGTTCTTATTTTACGTATAAGTATTATGTCTAATCCTATGAACGCATAATGTGTCTCCTCCCCACCTCCTCGGCGTGGTAAACTCACATACCACTTGCAATAACACAAGGCGTTATAACATATTGCATAATGTATTGGACATGAAGGCTTTAAACCACTAGTACCTCTTAGAAAGCAAATACTTTTTATGCGTTATACATCAAAACGATAATGAAATGGTAACAAGGACAACATATATGCATGTTATGCTACATACATATAATTCAACGCAAAAGAAGAAAAAAAAACCCAGAAATCACTGTGATGAGAGTTCTCTTCCGTTTCATATGTCAATAGAAAGTCGATAAATTACAACATACGTGTGTGTTTCTTATGTCTTTCAATGTAAAAAAAAACTCTGAATGCTAAGGTTTTTGTTGCTCTCTCTCTCTCTTTCTCTCTCTCTTGCATACACACACCCTCATACACTCACACAGACACACATACACACACACACACAGATACACACTCTCACATACGCATGATGGTCGTCGAAGAGGTGGTCATGCTATCTGTTTAATTATGGCTCGGGTAACACACACGTGCTACCACCTCTTCGATAGACTCTCTCTGCACCAGTGTGCGTTTGGCTTTAGAGTCTTCACATCAGCCACCATATTTGATTTTTTTTTTTCTCTACTCGATTCACTATGAACAAATGTCACAGTTGTACACATGACTTGGTACGTCCTATGCGTAATAACTTAACACTCTACCTACTCACGACCTTCGTCCGCTCTCTTGCTTGTGGGAGACTGATGGGCAAGAGAGATATCATTATCACGAGCATCGTGTTCTTGCAAATGAATGGTGTTTTGCCCTGCTTGTGCGTCATCGCCACCAGACTTGTTATGCATATCATCGACATCGACATTTAGAACATCGTAGGTGTCAAATATACTTAGAAATTTGTGATCATCTTTCATTCTCAACACTTGATTTTTTCCTTTACGTCCAAAAAAATCTTGTCTTTCCCAAATTTTTCTCGCGATCTCTACAGCTCGCTTCTCTCTGTCTAAAGGAATCCCATTGACAGAAACCTTCCCGACTCTCGTCTTGTGTGTCGTGATGATGGTCTCTTCGATCGCCTCATCTTTTGTGTAGCTTGAGCAGTTCGTGCAGGATGACTCTTGTTATTCATGTGGCAGTCGAGCACCATGTGAACAAAAACCAGTTGTTGAAGTGTGCAACCTCTTCGCTTCAGTTCATTGTAGTCTATGTACAGTACCTCGTCAATTACGCTCTTGAACTTTTCTGCACCCCATGACTTACTACCTTTCACTCTCCAAGAAGAATCTTACATCATTTTCTTCCTCATCTCGTCCCGCTTCATCTTTAGGTGGTCTACTGAACTGCCACACGGATACGGAAGTCCCAGACCACTCCAAAACCCTTGAACAATGTCATAAGCAATCTCGTCTTTGACATTCGTCAGCTCCCTCAAACCCATACCAGTAACTGTCGTCATTTTTCGATTTAACCACTCGATCAACTGCGCGTCGAACGTCTGCACGAAGCGTCCCAACGAATTCTAAGAATGCATAAACGAAAGCAGATGATGACGGGTACATTTCCGCGTCTCCTGCACGTGTGAAACAAAAAGTCTTCGCCATACAGCGAAGCAATCGTTTCATCATCTTCATATCGGAATCGATGTCTTGCACATCTTCGCCTTCAAACTTCTCACTATCACTCGTTGCCTTCAAGCCACGTGTTTGTTGTTCACGTTGTACTGCACGACATATGAATACAAAATATAACCCTGTGTTAATACTACTATTCACATACTCAGTCTTTTTCAATTTTAATGTTACAATATATATAGATAGATAGATAGATAGATAGACAGATATATATATATATATATATATATATATATATATATATATATATATATATATATATATATATA
>BFEA01000019.1:5346280-5360911 GCA_003427395.1 Chara braunii | reverse complement strand
CGTCTAAGAGGTGGTCGCACTATGTAGCGTACCGTTCTTCAAATGCATAAAGAGTGTGACCACCTCTTCGATACCTCTCTCTCTATCTTTTTTTTTTTTTTTTTTTCTCTCTCTCTCGCTCTCTCTCACACACACACACACACACACACACACACACACAGGAAAATCATCATATTTAACACACACGCACAACGCCCGTCTGAGAGGTGGTCGCACTATGTAGCTTACCGTTCTTCAAATGCATTAAGAGTGTGACTACCTCTTCGATAGCTGTCTCTCTCTATCTTTCTCTCTCGTGCGAGGTTAAAGGCCCCCCTCCTTCGAAAAGGTGGTCATGCTCATTTTGACAAACGCGGATTAAGTACCTCGAGAGCGTGAGTGTCTCTCTCTCTCTCTGAAATCTATTTAGTTTTGCAAACCTTATGAGCGACTTGGGCAACACTCATCGGTCTACACAGACTCGACAGACAAAGTTTTGATGGAAGTACTTCGTCAAGCACAGAGGCGAGCTACGCAAACTTATAAGGAATTGAGGAATAAAAACTCAATGCCGACATCCGCTAAGTTTCTCGCAGAATACCATCCATGTTTTCACGCTCACGCTGATGCAATTGCCGACAATCTGTCGAACATGTGATATCAATGATTAGCATAACACGGTTAAACAAATTAAAAGCGCGACCACCTCTTCGAGAAATTAGTAGTATTCTATATTTTTTTCGTACACACATGCTAAGATACGTAATTGGATGACGTGCACTATTTTGCAATTATACGAGTGTATCATCATATCATATTTATAAACAAGATCCTGAAATGTATTGGTTAATTCATGCATATTATCAACGTTTCAGCAACGTTGAACTTTGTTCTTCCAATATTATCGATATGTAAAAAATGATGTTCGCACACTCACAGCAACGTTGAATAAATGATAATGCAAGTTGGAAGCATATATTTTTGTGGCAACGTTTCTATAAACGTTGCTGTTGAACATTAACGTTGCCAAGACCCGAAAATCAACACAATGTTTTTTCTGTTGTCCCCTTTCGACTTAGTCATTCAAGGACATCTTTTGACCAAACACAAATCCTTTAGGCAATGACCCGAAACAGAAATGTCATTCAGTGCAAAAGTTGATGCAAAGTGTGGGTGTACAGGGTGAGTGAGGGTTGAGTTGGCGAACCAACCTGTTACCATAAGGCAAAAACATGTAGTCTTGTATAGACTCATAATGAGTCTTCTTCATCAGGATGACCAGCAATCACACACATGTCAACAATGTCTCAATACCGCTTCACCATCGACATGACTCAATCTGAAGTTCATTATAGTAAACTTCATTTTATTCGGAATAATAATACATCGATATAATTCCCCATAGGCAGCCTCTCTAACCCCTTATCAGATCAGCTTCTAGGGATAGTCGTCTGAAGGAAGAGAAGCATAGAGCTAACGTCGCCAAAACTTTCTCCTTCAGACGTACATAGACAAACTATCATCCATCTTATATGAAGTATCATCATACGATTGGTATCAATCAATAGGTTAAGGTAGCAGGACATGTCTCACTGGGTCACATTCCTTCTACCTCCACTTCAGTAGAATCAGAAAGTGGTCTGTTAGTAATTCATCGATTTTTTTTCAGGGCTTTCACATTTCCCCGTCTATCGAAAAAATTAGTAATAGTATTATAGACCACTTGGCATCTACCCATCCCTTTTACTCGCGTCTGTTTGTGATAGGGCAGGCCTCGAGGGCCTTGCTCCTCCTATCTACTGTCTCGCATTAGATCAGGTCAGATGGTGATAAGACAGGTTTCTCGGAGCCTCGCTCCTCTTATCACACTCTTCTTTGTTATTACCGTGATAAGGCAGACTTCCTCTTATCACTCATTTACACTGACGCACGACTGGTTGGTAATAAGGCATGTTTCTCGGAGCCTCGCTCCTCTTATCACTGTCTGAGCCGTTCACTGCGATAAGGCAGGTTTCTCGGAACCTCGCTCACTCTTATCATTATGGTGATAAGGCAGACTTCTCGGAGCCCGCTCTCTCTTATCACCTAATTCTTATCATTATGGTGATAAGGCAGACTTCTCGGAGCCTCGCTCACTCTTATCACCTAGTTCTTATCATTATAGTGATAAGGCAGGCTTCTCAGAGCCTCTTTCACTCTTATCACCTAGTTCTTATTATTATGGTGATAAGACAGACTTCTCAGAGCCTCGCTCACTCTTATCACCTAGTTTTTATCATTATGGTGATAAGGCAGGCTTCTCGGAGCCTCGCTCACCCTTATCACCTAGTTTTTATTATTATGGTGATAAGGCAGGCTGCTCGGAGTCTCGCTCACTCTTATCACCTAGTTCTTATTATTATGGTGATAAGGTAGACTTCTCGGAGCCCTACTCACTCTTATCACCTAGTTCTCATCATTATGGTGATAAGTCAGGCTTCTCGGAACCTCGCTAACTCTTATCACTTAGTTCTTATCATTATGGTGATAAGGCAGGCTTCTCAGAGCCTCGCTCACTCTTATCACCTAGTTCTTATTATTATGGCGATAAGGCAAGCTTCTCGGAGCCTCGCTCACTCTTATCACCTAGCTACTTTATTCCCTTAGAAGAAACTATGTGTCTTAGTGTCACTGTGACTGCGTCACAGTGTCTGCCTATGTCACTATGCACTGTGTATCGGTGTGCGTCAATGTGCACTGCGTGTCACCGTGTAACTGCGTGTATGAGACTGTGTGACTGTATATCTGCATCACAGTGTATGTGACACTGGGTCTGTGTGCATGACCTGCAAATTTGTGTATCTGCCCGAGTGCTGACCGGCCTAAGTGTGTGTGTGACCGGTAGGGGCACATGCTCTTTGAGTGGTCCCACAAGGATGATACTTACTAGCGGCCGTGATTTTGAGGGTTGCAGCGGAAAAACACTCAAGTAGCGGGGTTAGGCTTCCGACTCTCAGAGCAGCGGGGAAAGACACTCAAGTAGCAAGTCGGCCGGTACCACTCAAGCATCCGTCGATGTGTGGGAAACCGGCTGCCGAGCAGAAGAAGACAAAAGTTAGCATTTTTAAGACCCAATATCGGTAGATAGATAGATATCATCCCAAGTTTCAGTGAGTGTTGTAGATGTACCCGACACAGCATGAACCTAATTAACCTCTCGACCCTTTTCGGTCGGAGGGTATTACTACGAATCCTAACGATTACAGTGCGCGTCTTAACACGCGTGCGCATACTTTCGGATTTTTTTTTTTTTTTTTTTTCATCGATTCGCCCCGGCTTCAATTGCCGAGGAAATCGTTTCAAGTGTCACGCCAAAAGGTGCACACCCTTTTCATCCCAGACTGGCTCTGTCATGGTAGCCGACGCCGTCCCCTGTGTCGAATGCAAAAGCATGACCAAATACCCTTGTAAGGGTATTTGATCCGGCAGTATTCCCAGACCCTATTAAGCGACGTCCCTGTCGCTAGGGACGTTTATCACAATCATCCCTACAATTCCGCTTTCGATCATTTTCCATAATCAAATCAACTGATAAAATATGACATGATCGATAACATCACCGAAAAGATGATACAATACGAAACAATACGTGTACCTCTCTATCCCCTTGGAAGAGAAGGTAAGTCCCTTTCCCAAAATAAGGCGCATCTTTGATAAGTGGATAGCCAAATCCGAGTCTGTGGAAGTATGGTTCAGGATTGACATCGTCACCTCACTTTTCATTATAACTGTCGGGATTTTAACCCGGGTCTCCCACATTACAAAATAAATTCAATGACATGAAGTGGGGATACTTGATCCGTACTACAACACATGAAATAGTCAAGTATGACAATGTTTTCTCCTTCCCCTCACTTTTAGACTTTTGACCAGGTCATCGTTGGTTGTCCTCAGGGTCATTTGTCCGCATGCGAATTCAATCCCTCGAACGCGGGTCCTAACCGAGACCTTGGATGCCCAACTTTCAATATTTATGTCCAAAGTTGCCAATTGTCCTGCCCGAAGCCTAATACAGGAGGACACGCAGTCTCCATCTTGACCCAACACAGTCCTGATGATCAGGCCGAAGTTGCGGCCTATCATCAAAATTTTCACATATATTTCAAAGACTACATTCAACCCCTCTAATAACTACCTG
The DNA here is from genome assembly GCA_003427395.1 of Chara braunii. Classification (NCBI taxonomy): domain Eukaryota; kingdom Viridiplantae; phylum Streptophyta; class Charophyceae; order Charales; family Characeae; genus Chara; species Chara braunii. Next base: position 5,356,755 of record BFEA01000019.1, on the reverse strand, counting down.
AGTTGATTCCTTCATCAGGGTGGTCACCCCTCAGGTTTCAACTTCAGGCCAAAATCAGAAGGTCCGATGTCTGGTTATACTTGGTCAGCAGCCCACGCTGGGAGTTCGTCTCCACGATGTCAATTTTCCACCATAGGCTTGGTAATTAAGTCCCTCAGACTAACCTCCTGAAGTGGATGAACGATATTTAATTCAATATATACCAAAAAAATCATCATCAAAGAAAACTATTTTAATTTTTGTCAGGTTGTCACTCAGTGGATGAAAAAGGACCATTGTCAGGTTGCCACTCAGGGATCGTGTCCTCCAAGTCTCGATCACAGCTCGGTCAGACACGCGTCTCGAGGATCTTTCAAAATATACCAAAAATTGTTTCATGAAAATGTTGGCTTCCACGTTACCATTGATGCAAAAATATCTCTCAAAATATCGACATATTCGAGTGAGTTCCTTGTTTGGATCTCACAAACTTATCTCAGACCAACCCCACAGAGTCATGAGCGGCGACTTTTCAAGATATACCTTTGATGTCTTTGCAAGCAGGACACTCATCGTGCCTGCCTGAAATAATTTCAAGATTCAAGAACTCAATTTAGGTCATCTTCATACTGACTCCCGATGCTTCCCCTTCAATAATACATTGCACGAATGTTCGCATAATACTAAGATCTGAGTATTAAGCTGAAGTTGTCCAAAGGGATTAAACCCCTTTCGATAATAATCATCAAAATCGAACCACATTTTGTCATCTAGATCGATATCACCATCGAAGAAACATGTCACATGCAACTCGTCACTGTACGCAGGGTTTTCCCCCTGTCTTCACAACATTTTACAATACAAGTGTAAATGATATTTTTCTGCCACAAATAAATGAAATAACTCAAGATAGTAGAATAAATTTTATAGACTGTAAGAAAAAATATGAAAATATTCAGTCATACCAATTCAAACACACATCAATTGGTAACCTCATTAATAATGAGACCGATCGTTACAATTGAGACTTCACAAGGACAAATCACATTGAAGTTACAATGACAATAATAACGATGACATAAGATATACTACTCCTTCAGGCTTAACAGGGGTATATCGAGCCGAGAGATGGTGTAATCCAACCAAAGGATAACATCTCAAGTTTCAAGCCCCGCTTCTAGGACTAAGCCTCACCACATCTCCCTCCGATTCCAGTGCTTGTATCTGATTAACCTCATCGAGCACAGTCAGACAACCCCATTCACACTCGTCTAAAGGCTGGTTGATAAGACCATACCTTTTCAAGGTGTGGTGGACCCACCTAGCATGAACCCCGCTTAGGCTACCACTTCAAGCGTGCTCAGACTAAGTCGTAGTCGTCTCACTCACTGTCAGAGTTCAAACAAGGCCTTGAAAACCTTCCTCCCTTTCGACGATAGTGTAGTCATCTCTCATGTACAAGGAAAAATGACAACACCTCACTATGGACCAGGAATATTGTTCCGGCGTGAGTCCCACTACCACCTACAAGACTTAACTATACCCTCTTCAAGTCTCTCATACAAAGGTATCAATCAACGTTGCAATTCCCCAAAAGACAGGTTCTGCATGCTGACCTCCCTTGAGAGAATTTTTTCCCTTCAAAGGTTCCTTCATTCACCTACGGTCTCATCCCGAACGTGGATTTCATACAACATTCCTACCCTTATCGAGGAAAGCAATTCATAAACATATCCAGACAGATACAAGTAGTCACCAAACAATTACTAAAACAATTCATACTTCACTCAATCAAGAACAAGACATACAATGATACGTTACTTGAAACATATATAATTTATTCCCACATACATTCATTCATACCAAGTGGAAATAAGTAGTTTTATCATTCCTTATATAATGCTATAATTTAAGGAGTCGGATAACCCTAAAGTGAACCCTCTCATACTCTGATTATTTTGAGTATAGTATTAGAGGAGATAATTATTTAAATAGATAGTCTCATGATCCTCTAAGGGTTATTTATATTTTCAATAAGCAACCTCATCAATCATACTCCATACCAAATTAGCATAATATTTTAATCAGATATCTACTAAATAGTTGACTCTCTAGATGTCAAGACAACTAAGCACAATATCACTCACTTTATTCTATTTATCTATTCATATCATCCCTCAATAAGACTATAATTGGGTTTCTAAGGTTACAATATCATATATACCTCAAACTTCCTCTTTTCGAAATGTCTACTAAATTTTGAGACTCCTTCGTGCTTTGATAGACCTAAATATACAGTCGTCCCCTACCACTTAAATGCACCTATCATACACAAGCGCCCGACATTTAATCATTACATCTTCACAATTTAACTAACTCTTAAGTAAATACCCTCATCATTAAACCATATTAAGCAGAACCTTGGAGTGACCACTTATCTCAAGTAGATAATCATAGATTCATATTCTATGTGATACCACCTTAAAAGTTAGACAACTGTCGAAACCGAGTCTATCATTAGGACCTATATCATATAACTCCACGAATTTGACGATCTAGTTAGACTATGCGAGCAATGACTAGGTTTGGTTTAATTTACGGTCTTGTATTTAGACAATATGACAATTGACCTTGCAACGCACATAGTTTTTTAGTAGGTAACCTAACAACTATACCTTGTAAGCTGGTAAGTAATGTACTGAATAGATAGTTCAATAAAAGAAACTTGGTCATAACCCTTACAACTTTGATAACTAAAGAGATATAGGAAAGGAAAGTAGTGTGAAAGTAAGGTTGACCCGGTCAGTCTACAGTAGCTAAAGATAAACAGAAAGGTTTGTCACGCATTTATCGCACCTTGACTCTTGGGAATTTTAAGAGAGTCAATGTAGTCATTAACGTTCTAACTACTAAAGTTAACAAGTCGCGGTAACACAGACAAATGCCTCGAATACGTAAATTGAAGGAAGAACCCTGCATACACAGACACCACCCTCAAATCGTTCACTATCCCAACTTCTAACTTCTATGTAAAAGTATCACATTCACTAGCTGACATAGACTTGTGACTATCATATACCTCAGTTTGTTCTTCTGAGGACGTTGGTAGGTAGTCGAAGTTCCTAACAACATAACCCTTGTAGGTACCATTGATATAACTGCACACCTTTCCAGGCACATCACATCTATTGGACACAATTTCAATCCGCATATCACAGACTATATAGATTTGATAAAAGGTTGTCGTTTTGCCTCGATTATCGTCTTACCATACCCGAGTTCGTTCACTGAAGACCTCGGTTGGAAAGTGAGATCCCCCGTTGCAAAGGTTGTCGTTTTGCCTCGATCATCGTCTTACCATACCCGAGTTCGTTCACTGAAGACCTCGGTTGGAAAGTGAGATCCCCGACAACGGGTTAACCCGTTGCCGGTGGGCACTCTTATTAACGATAATCATACTGACAATTAAATTAAGGTTTTCGTCCAGCGAGGACTTCAATTTACCACACTCAGGTTCGTTCGCATAGGACCCAGGCAGGCAACCGAAGGTCCCCGGCAACGGCGCCACCTGTCGCGCACGGCGGTCACACACCCAAACGCAAAGTAATTATTGTGTCGGACCTTACGGTCGTGTCATGCAGGAGTTTTTTTTTAGTAAGTGTTTCAGCCCAAAGACCAACTCCGACCGTGCGTGCGGGCTATACCTCTCGGGAATCCCTACGACACGTTAAAGATCCCGCGAGGTACACCTCACCTCCACCTGCGGGAGCTGTCACCATCCCTTAGGTGGGCGTATCCCTGCTGAGCTACTGACCCACGTGCGAAGGTTTTTAATGCAATCTCAGAGGTAGGTCAGTCGGGGGCGTTTTCATGATCGCCGTAGCATAGACATACGAGCGGTTGAACGCCTAAGACTGACCCATATACGGGTCGGGCATCGGGGCGCTGATCTCCCGGACCGACTTATAATTTAGGTCGACTCGACTGACGAGCCTTTCGCACATTCTAAGCTTTGCCTATAAAATAATTTCTATATGTATGACTCATAACCTATCCCATTTTCAAGCAGAACCCCTATGAATACTTAAATTACGAGGGGTTGCGCATAAGACATATACCCATCCTACCTAGTGATTAAGTCCATTCGACATATCTCTTTATGAACCCTTTGACCATAGCATACATACATGTGAGATTAGATAAGGCCGAGTAATTAGGCGAGGAGATGTCACATGCACGTGACACATTCACATAAACAGTCTGAATTCATCAATGGAAAAAAAAACATAGAGGTCTTTGACCTTTCAAACATGTACAAATGAAATGAACATGATATGAATAAGGTTTGTCGCCTTAGCAATAATCCTAATCTTCCTAACAATCAGGGAAAAAGCACAAGGCTGGGTACTCAAACCAATCGCGCACTGATGGAACGTTTGGATCAAGGCCCAGTAAAGCATAAGTTTCTCAATGGGTTACCGTAAATAACATGTGGCTGGTCATTTTACTGACCTACAGACAAAGTCCATCACATCACACAATCCTAGCAGAGTCAACCATTCATTCACTTTCACATACATCACACTTACGCTTCCAAAACTTTTAACAAAACATTCCCCTTTCGACTTAGTCATTCAATGATTTTTTTTGACCAAACACAGACCCTTTAGGCAATGACCCGAAACAAAAATGTCATTTAGTGCAAAGGTTGATGCAAAGTGTGGGTGTAGAGGGTGAGTGAGAGTTGAGTTGGTGAATCAACATGTTACCATAAGGTAACAATATGTAGTCTTGTATAAAGTCATAATGATTCTTCTTCATCAGGATGACATGCAATTACACAGAGGTCAACAATGTCTAAACACCTCTTCACCATCGACATAACCCCATCTGAAGTTCATTATAGTGAACTTCATTTCAGTCGGAATAATAGTACATCGGTATAAATCTCTATAGGCAGCCTCTCTAACCCCTTATCAGATTAACTTCTAGGGATAGTCGTCTGAAGGAAGAGAAATATAGAGCTAACGTCGCAAAAACTTTTCGCTTCAGACATACATAGACAAACTATCATCCATCTTATATGAAGTAGCATCATAAGATTGGTATTAGTCAATAGGTTAAGGTAGCAGGACATGTCTCATGGGGTCACATTCCTTCTACCTCCACCTCAGTAGAATCGGAAAGTGGTCTGTTAGTAACTGATCGATTTTTTTTCAGGGATTTCACCGCTCCCTGTCTATCGTGAAAATTAGTAATAGTCTGGTAGACCACTCGGTATCTACCCATCCCTTTTACTGGTGTTTGTTTGTGATAGGGCACGTCTCGAGGGCCTTGCTCCTCCTATCTACTGTCTTGCATTAGATCAAGTCAGATGGTGATAAGGCAGGTTTCTCGGAGCCTCCCTCCTCTTATCACACTGTTCTTTGTTATTACCGTGATAAGACAGGCTTCTCGGAGCCTTATCACTCACGTACACTAACGCACAGCTGGTTGGTAATAAGGCAGGCTTCTCAGAGCCTCGCTCCTCTTATCACTGTCCGAGCCGTTCACTGCGCTAAGGCAGGTTTCTCGGAGCCTCGCTCACTCTTATCATTATGGTGATAAGGCAGGCTTCTTGGAGCCTCGCTCACTTTTATCACATAGTTCTTATCATTATGGTGATAAGGCAGGCTTCTCGGAGCCTCGTTCACTCTTATGACCTAGTTCTTATCATTATGGTGATAAGGCAAGGTTTTCGGAACCTCGCTCACTCTTATCACCTAGTTTTTATCATTATGGTGATAAGGCAGGCTTCTCGAAGCCTTGTTTACTCTTATCACCTAGTTTTTATTATTTTTGTGATAAGGCAGGCTTCTTGGAGCCTCGCTCACTCTTATCACCCAGTTCTTATTATTATGGTGATAAGGCAGGCTTCTCGGAGCCTCGCTCACTCTTATAACCTAGTTCTCACCATTATGGTGATAAGGCAGGTTTCTCGGAGCCTCGCTCACTCTTATCACCTAGTTCTTATCATTATGGTGATAAGGCAGGCTTCTCGAAGCCTTGTTTACTCTTATCACCTAGTTTTTATTATTATGGTGATAAGGCAGGCTTCTCGGAGCCTCGCTCACTCTTATAACCTAGTTCTCACCATTATGGTGATAAGGCAGGTTTCTCGGAGCCTCGCTCACTCTTATCACCTAGTTCTTATCATTATGGTGATAAGGCAGACTTCTCGGAGCCTCGCACTCTCTTATCACTTTGTTCTCATCAATATGGTGATAAGGCAGGCTTCTCGGAGCCTCGCTCACTCTTATCACCAAGTTCTTATTATTATGGTGATAAGGCAGGTTTCTCGGAGCCTCGCTCACTCTTATCACCTAGCTAGTTTATTCCCTCAGAACAAACCCTGTGCCTTAGTGTCACCGTGACTGCGTTACAGTGTCAGCGTTTGTCACTGTGCACTGTGTATCACCGCACACTGTGTATGGGTGTGCGTCAATGTGCACTGCGTGACACCGTGTAACTGCGTGTATGAGACTGTGTGACTGTATATCTGCGTCACAGTGTATGTGACACTGAATCTGTGTGCGTGACCGTGTGTATACGTGTCATAGTGTATGTGACACTAAGTTTGTGCGTTTGTGTGACATAGACTGTGTATGTGTGTCCACTTTGTCACTATGTTTGCGTGCTGCAGTGTTTGTGTCATTATGTCTATGCCACTATGCTACCGTGTGACTGTCACAGTATCGGTCTGCATGTGTGCCACTGTGATTGTGTGATTGTGCACTGTGTGTTTGTGTCATAGTGTTTTCTGTATCTGAGTGACCGCCATAGTATCTGTGTATGTCGTAGTGTGACTGTCACGATGTTTTGTGTGTATGTCACACTTGTGTGTATGCGTCACTGTACAACCTGTCAGTGTGACTGTGGTTGTCACACTGTCTGTACGTTTGTGAATGTGACTGTTTGTGTCACAATGTGTTTCTCTGTGTCTGTGCGTGTGACTGTGTGTGTGACACTGTTTCACTGTGTTTGTGTGTTTGTCACTGCGTGTCACTTGCGTTTGTGTCATCGCTTGACATTATGCGTGTTTCACATAGTGTGACTGTGTGTCACTGTGTGACTGTGCATCACGGTGTGACTGTGCGTCATGGTGTGACTGCGTACGTGTGTCTGTGCAATGTGTTTCACTATGTACTGTGTCACCTGTGTGTCTGTGTGACCGTCATAGTATCTGTGTGTGTGTGAATGTCAAAGTATTTGTGTGTGTGACTGTCACAATATTTGTGTGTTTGTTTCACTGTCTGTCTGTCTGTCTGTCCCTTTATCTAAACACGGCGGAGCAGTATGCATAGCATGCTGAGACCACAGCAAAGAGACACGACAGGCAAAAGCTCGCATTCCAACAGTCGGTCGATGACAGACCATCCCCACGACGTTGTCGGCGGATGCATCAGGCGTCCGACAGGTCTCCACCCTTGCATACGGTAATTAGCGGATGCAGGTAGGACTAAATCGACTAGTGAATAATAATTTGAATTAACAAGAACAAGAACAAGAACAATAATAATAATAATAATAATAATAATAATAATAATAATAATAATAATAATAATAATAATAATAATAACAATAATAATTGCAATAGCGCAAAGGAAATGAGCAATAGCGAGATGACAATGTCCAGAATGCGCAATCACATTGAAGGCCAGATAGTATCACAGTGTCTAGAAAGCAGAAATGCCCCAATATAACACCAATGAAGAGTCGTAGCACTGATGGACGACGTCGACCCACGCAGACCTTCGCCAACACCAGGTATGTGCCCTCACAACATCACCATCTTTCTTTCTCTCCTTTCCCTCTTCCTCTCTCTCACTGTATATGTATGTATGTTTGTCTGTCTATTCATATGTTTGTCTGTCTGCTTTTGTCTATTCGCCTCTGTGTGCATGTCACTCTGTATCAGTGCTACTTGTGTGTCTGTGCGTCTCACTGTGTCACTGTATCTGTCTGTGTCACAACCTCTGGCTGTGTGCCTGTTTTCATCATGTCTCTGAGTGTCTCATTGTGTCACTGTGTCTGCGTGTCACAGTGTGACTGTATGTCACTGCGTGACCGTGCGTGTGTCTGTGTATCTGAGTGTCAATGTGTGTATATGTCAGTGTCTCAATGTCTGTGCGTCTGTGCACTGTGTTTCACTTGCGTGTTTCACTGTGCACTGCGTGTCACAGAGCACTATGTGTTTGTGCACTGTGTCACAGTATCTATGTGACTGTCACTTTGCACTGTGTCACTGTGTAACTGTCACTGTGAGTGTGTCACAGTATTTGTGTGTGGATCACAGTCTGAGTGTGTGTGTCACTTTGACTGTGTGTGCACTGTGTCAATGTATTTTTGTCCTTGTGCACGGTGTCACTGTGCACTGTCACCGTGTGTGTTCCTGTGCGTCTGTCTGTCTGTCTTCTCTCTTTCTTCCCCTTTCTCTCTCTCTCCCTCTACACATCCCTCTGGCTTCAGCGTTTTGCCCTTCACTACAGCTGTCTCTTATACACATCTAGATGTGTATAAGAGACAGGTGTGTGCACTGTGTCAATGTATTTTTGTCCTTGTGCACGGTGTCACTGTGCACTGTCACCGTGTGTGTTCCTGTGCGTCTGTCTGTCTGTCTTCTCTCTTTCTTCCCCTTTCTCTCTCTCTCCCTCTACACATCCCTCTGGCTTCAGCGTTTTGCCCTTCACTACAGCGCACGAGTGCAACAACACTTTCGTACTTCTTGCAAATGAGCAATCTGCCTGAATGGGAGGCTGACTAATCCTTTTGTAGTTTTTTGGCTTGCATTTCAACTCGTGTCAGCCCCTGCTTCTTCCTACTTGTCCTGGACCAGGTATCACATGCCCACGGCCTGCTTGCTTCCAAATGTCAAGGCCTGATACTCCTCTCGAATTACATCGGTGTGTTGCTGCTTCAGCCTGGAAGTCACGACTTTTCATCTGTGGAACGTGACTTTCGACTGTGGGATGTGATTCTTGCCTCTAGGATATGACTATTGATCGGGTACCCGTTAGACTCGACCTCTGGGACACCCAACGTAACCTTTCTGAAACAAGCCCATCTAGCCTCCCCTTGGTCTGGGGACTTGACTCTGAGATTCTAACTCGGGGTCCGCATCGTGGAATGTCTCTCGTACACTAGCAGTTAATAGAAGGCAAAAAATTCGGGGTTTTTCGCCTCGTCGCTACAAGCAATATTGTCAATTTTTTTGCGAATAAATTATACAGGGTCATAATACAAACATAAAAAAATCAATCAGGCAAAAAAAAACGAAAAAATCAAACTCAAGAGCATTATAAATCCCTATTCGAAGTAGTTTTCGGAGTTCGCCAAAGTTTTTTTTCGAGAGGAGGTTAAAAATTTCGACAACATTGCTTGTAGCGACGAGGCGAAAACCCCCAAATTTTTGGCCTTCCATTAACCGTTAGTGTGGACTTAACACCCACAGACTCACCGACACGTTGGCCCCGTTGGTTTGTGCTCTTAAGATGGGGAGGATATAGGAATTTCATCAGCATCCCGAGCACGCAGGACCCGGACAGGCCTGTAAAAAGAGGCAGTTGCTCAAAGCGCTCGCCATCCGTGCGGGGTTTTAATAGCTCCTGATTGTAATGCTCGTTATGATAGCGAATTTCTGATGCGCACCCTTCCGTTCAAGCAAGGAGGGCTGCAATGCAGTCGTCGTCCCCGTTTGCCAAATACGGATACACGACTCTCCTACATCTGTTTCTCGCTTAGTAATTTCAAACACTCATTACTCTCTTTAAAGGTTTTTGCCATCCTCACTCGCGGTTAACGACCACGTGAAATTTCAGAATGAAAGATTCTGAAGTGGTTTGAAACCGCTGAAATGGTTTAAAGACACTTTAGGTCATTTCATAAGTTGCGGGTGGTTTACAGGATAAATTTTATATTTTTTTTTTTATTTTTTTTTTTATGGCTGTTTTTTCAACCACTTCAGGTCATTTCAGGAATTTCAGGTGGGGACCTGAAACCGCTAAAGTGGTTGAAGCTTCTTCATGGGGTTTCAGGTACCCCCATCCAAATGGTTGGATGGGGGTACATGAAACCCCTTTCAGAAGCTTCAACCACTTCAGGTCATTTCATGAATTTTATGTGAGGATCTGAAACCGCTGAAGTAGTTGAAGCTTTTGAAAGGGGTTTCAGGTACCGTCATCCAAATGGTTGGATGGGGGTACCTGAAACCCCTTTCAGAAGCTTCAGCCACTTCAGGTCATTTCAGGAATTTCAGGTGGGGGCCTTAAACCGCTGACGTGACTGAAGCTTCTGAAAGGGGTTTCAGGTACCCCCATCAAACCATTTGGATGGGGGTACCTAAAACCCCTTCCAAAAGCTTCAACCACTTCAACACATTTCATAAATTTCAGGTGGGGACCTGAAACCGCTGAAGTGGCTGAAGCTTCTGAAAGGGGTTTCAGGTACCCCCATCCAAA
>BFEA01000019.1:5326517-5336971 GCA_003427395.1 Chara braunii | reverse complement strand
GTCTCGATCCGCAGCACACCGATCACAACGTGGCGAATACGACAGGCACATGCACGCCCCCCAACAAGCCCCGCGGATGACGCGCGAATGACGAGCCAACCTCACGACGCCAGTGTCTAAATATCACGTGTTCGGGTAAGGTTGAATTGTCCTAATAATAATAATAATAATAATAATAATATAAACGAAAGGAAATAACAACAAAACGAATACTACTAATATTCATTAATAATAACGAACGTATATTTCCTTATCTTTTCAGTCTCGAGACAGTCAAGGTGAGGGCGTGGGCGGTGGTCATCCGATCGCCACGTTGATCGGTTATCGACCCGGTAAGTTTTTTTTTTTCTTTCTCTCTCTCTTTCTCTTCCTCCTTCGTCCTCTCCTTCTTTTTCTTCCTTCTTCTTGTTCTTCTTTTTCCTTCTCCTTCCCTTTCTTCTCTTCTCCTTTTCCTTCTCCTTCCTCCTCTATTTTTCACATAGTCTCTGTCTTTTCCACCAATGCGCAACCCTCGTTTCTCCATAAGCCCCGACCTTCTTCTTTCTCTCTCGCACTCTTTTCCTAAGCGCGTGAGCCCGCTTTCTCTCTATCTTTCATCACACACCCACACATACACTCTCAGACAAGCACAAAAGGACAGAGTGAGGTCACATGCATGCACATACACACACACTTACGTACATATACACACATACACGCAACTCACATTCACACTCATATACACACACACACACACACAACAGATCTGTGACGCACGGCCGACAGAGCGACAGTGGGCGGCGTAACGGGGTGACAGCGGACGACGCAAATGGTTGCGCACATTCCCACGTTGTAGTGGGAGATTCATTTGATTTTGGTCATCCTACCAATCGAAGATTCGCGCGGCCGCTGTGCGATCAGCACACTCATACACAAACACACACATATAGTGAATATATCTAAGTTCTAGTGGTAGATTCATTCGATTTTACTTTTATTTATTTATTGGTTTATTTATTTATTTTATTTCATTTCATTTATTCCTATTGATAGAAGTATCAGAAGGTAAGCCGTGTGATCGCGGACTTACCTTTTTCATTCTCCCGCTCCGCCGTTGTCGTCGTCGTCATCAGTCGTTGTCGTCGCCCGTCGTCGTCGCCATTTGCATGTCAGGTAAGTGTCGTTGTCGACATCGTCGTTGGCTCGTCATTAGCTCGTCATCGTCTTCGTCGTCGCAATCGACTCCCCGCACGGTCAGGTAAGTGCTCTTCTCCTCCCTCTCCTTCTCCTTCCTCCCCATCTCTTTCTAAGGCTCAATGGACTTTTCATAGCACCCCCTTTCCAGCGGCAACGCCGAGATCACCGCGATCCAGACACTTCATCGGACCTTTCAATCGGTAGGAGCGACGCAGTGTGTACAAAGGGCAGAGACGTATCCAGCGCGGGCTGATGACTCGCGCTTACTAGGCATTCCTCTTTCAAGATCGATAATTACAACACTCTTCCCCACCGCGATGAACCTAACTTCCCTTCTCCCTCGTTCTTCTTCTTCTTCTTCTTCTTCTTCTTCTTCTTCTTCCTCCGTGCGGTCTTCTCCTACCCCCGCGCAGTTCTCCTATTCGCTCCCTTCCTAGCATTCAGCCTTCTCCCTCGGTGCATAGGCTCGTTGTCGACGCCCAGGTTGCGCCCCGGCCCATTTTCCGTTGCTCCCCACGCGCCATCCTCCTCTGCTCCCCGCGCGCCATCCTCCTCTGCTCCCCACTCGCCATCCTCCTCTGCTCCCCGCGCGTTCCCTACATTCCCCTACGACGACGATCTCCTTCATGCCCTGCACGATCGAGATCGAGGCGGGGTTTCTCCCTTGTAATGAACTTGCCCTGTTGTAGAGGCAGATTCATCGGAGTGAATCTATCGGAGAACAACCTCGGGACTTTAAGAAAAATAAAAGAAACGAATCTAAAGAAAAATAATAATAACAATAATAACAAATAAAAATAATAATAAAAAAACAAAAGAAAATCCAACTGCTAACCACCCCGTCCCGCCATCTGTCACCACGGGGTCTAACCATAACTGACTCTAATTTCGAGGTCACGGGTTCGAGCCCTGGCCTTCTAAATGCGGGGTGAACTATATCTGAGCTCCTTGCCAAAAAGGAGCTAGCTCGGGGTCGGATGGATTCGATCCCTGGGTCCTCTGATCTGCGATCCGCATCGAAACCTACTGAGTTAGCTTCTACTTCAATTAGTAAAGGAGCTGCTCTGATATATATAGAGTAGTCACGGTGGGGCTTGGTCCGCCTTGTAGCTCATGCCCTATTCCAAGTTTGTGTGTGTGTTTGCCAACCCGCGTATCTGTCTGAGTGCTCACCAGTTTGAGTGTGTGTATGTCCCTCAAGGCACTAGGCTGATCAGAAGGCCCGAAGACTGGTACTTAGCTATGGCCACGACACTGAAGGTCGTGGCAGGGAAAACACTCAAGTGGCGGGCAAAGAGGCCGGTACCTAACTATGGTCACGACACTGAAGGTCGTGGCGGGAAAAACACTAAAGTGGCAGGTAGGTCAGTGTCATACCAAGTAAAGGTAGATGTGCCTGGGTCGTCTTGGCCGAGTAGGAGAATACAAAAGTTAGCATTTTTTTGACGCTCAATATCTAGTAGGTAGTTAGGGACCAGCCCAAGTCTCAGCCTGTATCATAGGCCTACCTAACACGATACTGACCCAATCAACCCCTCGACCTTTTCGGTCCGAGGGTATTGCTACTAATCCTAACCATCACAGTGCGCGTCAAGACAACGTGCGCACAAACTCTCGAAACTTTCTCACCGATTCGCCTTGGCCTCAATGGCCGAGGAAAGCATTTCAACTGTCTCGCCAAAGCGTGCACACCCATTTCATCTCAGATCGGCTCCATCATGGTAGCCGACGCCATCACCGTGTCAAATGCAAAAGCATGGCCAAATACCTGTAAGGGTATTTGGTCCGACACCGCTTTTCAAAAATCTTCCGATTCGGGATCTGCAAGGATAATCATTTACAATAGATTCAGGACAATACTCTTTCCGAAGGTGGTGTATCCAGAAAGACGTTCCACGTGTCAAGATTTGTGAGATGATATGTGTGATAACTAGCTACCAACGCACAAGATCAATAAGAAATTAACGCAATTTGCAGATGTAGAGATATAGTAAATATATTGTTGGATGCAATTTCGAAGATCTCTTAGGATAACAGTTTGTAAAATTTGATAGTTGTGGAGCCAAATAACCACAATAAATTTGAGAAATGAGACTTGATCATTAACAGTCAGTTGACCTTAATAGAAGGAGAGGAAGATAGTCAACCTAAACATTTTAACCCTCGTTCTCTTATAGTCATGCAACGATGATTGAACGTAGTCCAACATTCTATAGGCAAACAGTACACTCGTAAGACAACTAAAACTTAATCATGCAATGTGGAGGTGGACCGCCCCAGAAAAATCGTTGTTTGAATATACGCTGAAGATTGGTTATGCTCAACTGCAATCGTCAAATCTTTCGGTAATTGTAAGAATGGGAAGATGAGTGAACGTTATTGGGAATGACTCAGTCCATATCGTCAGGTTAATAAAAATTGTATCTTTCTCAAAAGAATTGCTCTGCATTTTTCATCATAAAATCGACTATTAGGCCGAAATGTGATGGGAGAAAACAATTATAGTTCACCGCTGCCTCTGAAAGATCAAAATGTTCATTAAGGCAGACCTTGATGACTTTCAACGAGGGATTGATATTTGCCGATATAGCGAACAAATTTCACGTCAGCGCATTAAACCATCAGTCCCTCTACCACCTAAAAGCCTGTCTATGGTGAGTTAGAGTCAGGTTTCTTATAAGGGCGACGGTCGTTGGTTACTGACAGATCTAATATCACAAATCAGAAATGTCATAACTTTGGCGATTTTAGCGCTTTAGATAATAAACGAAGAAATCTGAAATTTTGAGATCTTATAGATTAACCCGCGATTTTTCTATAAAAATATTTCAAAAAAATATAAAAAAATCTTGACACTCAAATAATCGGTGCCCCGATCATTTTTCATGTTTGTGACTCCGCTACTTATGGTCAAGCGGGAAAAGTACCCTGACTTTAAAAACCTAAAAATTAATATGTACATTAAGTTATGATCTTTCCCCCCCCAAAAAAAAAAAAGAAACCTTAGGATGGTGACCGCTCCAATTTATTGCATTTTTTTATTTTTGTTAATATGTGATGCATGACCAACTTAAAAAGTACCATAACTTCAGTGATGTTTCACGCTCAGAATAATGCGTTGAAAATTTTAAGAATTTGAGGGTCATTTAGATAGGTCATGATTATTATAGGAAAAATATATATATATATATGTTTTAGTTATTTCATCCATAAAATAAATCAACGATGGTTTTATGTATGTCGGTTTTCCATACGATGCTACCAATAGCTGTCATCAAAATATGTTATCGGTCCTTAAACCACCACTACCTCCGATCTTGTTTTTGTCGAGCCTGACTTTCACAACGCACCGAGTTTTGTAGAGCCTGGGGGGGTTCATCCAAAAACGAAGAAGGAAAAAAAAAAACAAAAAAGTCAAACGTCATGATAACTGCCAAGTACATTTAATGAGGTGCTCGTGTGACTGTGCCCTCAGTAAGGGCATGTAGAGGACAAAAACAGGAAAAAACAAAACAAAACAAGAAAAAACTCTCTTATGCTGTAATTGAGGGTGGATACAAGATGCTACAACATAGAGACAGTTATGTGTCACACGTGAAATACACCCTGTCTGGCTGGCAGAGCACTAAAATGACATCGAAAAAAAATCAAAATAAAACAAAAAAACAAAGTTTTTTCCCACAAAGCGGCTAGATACATTCCTCAAAGGCCTTTGCAACTTTCACCCTCGTGAGGGCTTTCACCGACGTTCCTGAATTTGAAACTTTCATTTTTATTTTTATTTTTTTCCGTCGGCGTCTAACCCCACCCCAAGCCCCGTGTTTTAAGGAATAGGCTACTAGATAGACTTTGTGTTTGCCTGTGAAAGGTAGTGGTGGTTTAAAAATTTTCATGACGGAGACTGGTGGTTTAACTTTATAATGTTTAGATTGCGATTCAAAACCACATATGTGAAGGTGAACTCTGATACTGCAAACAAAAACCTTTAGTTGCAATACAAAGATTAAGGACATTAATTAACATTTTTGACGAAACGATCAACAGAGAGGAAATGAGTTTAAGATCTTCTCATTGATCACGATTGGGGATTTCAATTTAGGCCGATTAGTCCTCTTTGAAATCCAAGGTCAAAGATAAAATGTTTGAGGATTGTCACAACGTATGCATAGTTAACTCTAACTTAATGTTTTTTAAATCTCTAAATATGATTGTCCGATCTATTATCTTTCTAAATTATCGGAAAATATTTTACTACAATACCAATATTATCAAAGATTGATCTATTACCTTGAACGAAAGTCGTTTGATATTTTTCTACAAGGTATGCAAGTCTTTTGTTAATCTCATATTAAAAATATTTATCAATGTCTTATAGGAAATGTTCAACAATAAAATGAATCTTCAGTTTTTATTGTTTTATTTTCTCTTTTATACATTATGAAAATATTTTCATATGTCATTTGCGAACTAATCTCATCGTCCTCCAATACTACATTATACAGTTACTACAAGTGAGTCTGAGTAAAATCCAATGGGTATCCCATCTCTTGCTGGGGTTTTGCCCTTTGTCATAACTAATATTATTTTTTTTATATTTTTTTAACGTATAGGCTAATTATAGATTTATTTTTTTTATATTCGTGTTGAGTCTAACTTAAAGTCTCTTCCGATGAGGTGAATCGATTGAAAAATCCTGATATGAAAGTTTCAACAGTCTTCTGCTAGTGAGGATATTATTGGAATACATTATAGTGTATCGCACTTATGTTCGAAGGATTTCATTGGTTTGACGTCCACTATAAATGGGTGTTGACGCATCTTCATCCCCTGCACACCACTCTTTTGAGTTAATATTTTTGAAAAATGTATTGTCATCCTATTGTAAACCACCGCATCTTTCACTCGATTGAGTTCCTCTTTCCAAACTTCCAACTGCTTAATATGTAGCTCATCCCACTTCATTAGCAACTTTTAAAATTTCTGAGTCTTTCATTCAAACTATTGTCGAGTTTGGGTTAAGTTTCGGCTAGTATCATGCTTGAATCATGAATTCAGGAGGAGACTGTGAATCTTCATATTAAGAAATAGTAAAATATTTTATTCAAAACGGGAATGGTTTTAAAAATATTTGTTTTGAAATTTCTTTATTTTATACCTTCGTTGAAACTCTCCCCATTTACGTGCACCTGAAAGCTTCACCCCCTTTTTTAGAAATCGATACGTTTTTTATTATTGCAAATTCTCGTAAAATATTCATGATTTTCACTCTCCTTAAAATCATGAACGAACCTAATGTGGTAAAAACCATTAATAGTCTTAAAGTACCTCCCATGAGCATTGACATGTGGCGGACGGGGTGTGCTTTGAAACCATCCATGGTCTTCACCACTTCAAATTCGTTCATGATTTTCATGATGCATAAAAAGTATTATGAACAAACTTGAAGTAGTGAAGATCATGAATAATATGACCCCTTTCCCCCATCTCTCCGGTGCACAAAGAGCGTAATGAAAATCATGAACGGATCGAAGTGGTGAAGATAATGAATGACACTACTTCAAGTTTATTCATAATTATCATGATGCATAAAGAGCATCATGAAAACTATAAACAACCCTACAGTGATGAAAATCATAAATGGTATGAAGCCCCCTCCCCCTTTATGCATAAAAAACATCACGAAAATAATGAACGTACTTCAAGTGGTGAAGATTATAAATTATATAAAAGTGTGTCGTTCGACCATCGGGGGGTGTTTTTAAACCATTTATGATCTTCATCACTTTAGGTTAGTTTATGATTTTCAGGATGCATAAAAAGCATCGTAAAAATTATGAATGAACCTGAAGTAATGAAGATCATCAGTGGTATGAATTCCCCCCCCTTATTCATAAAGAGTATCATGAAAAAACATGAATGAATCTGAAGTTGTGAGCATGATGATACGAAAATACCCTCCTCGACCACCTATCAATGTAACATAAAAATAATGAAATAGCCTGAAGTGGTGAAAATCATAAATAGTTTGAAAAGATTCTTCCTCGCTATCCGTCGATGAACCTTAAAAATAATAAATATAGAGCGGTGAAAAAAATGAATGGTGTGAAAGTACCTCTCCCCGAGCATTAACAAGTACTTATGTGTGAAATTGTGAATATTTTGAATAAAAATAATTTGTTAAATATGCAATTGGGGAAGAACGATCATTATGAAAATTCTGCAACTCTTCAAAAAATACATTAATGTTAGGAGTTGAAGTGTCAAAAGTATGAAATAACTTAGATCAAATGCACCGTGATAAATGATATATGTATCATAAAAAATATAGTTATTGTTAATTTTTTTTTCCATACTTCATAATTAAACTCAGGACAATAAAAAATATACGCTTGTCGATTTAGAGGAAAATAAATCCGCTGAAGCTAATGACAGACGAGGTAAATCCGCATCTGAACCAATTACTTTTGCATTCAAACCAATTAGTTGTTCGCTATCCATGCTAGAGAGATTTGAATATTAAAACAAATATCGAAAATTGATCTTTCACCTCCTATGCTGCTTTTATACTTCATAGCCAGGTTATAAACAAACATAACGAACGAATAATGACGATAATATGATGAATGTAGTGAATGATGAAGATATGATGATAGTGATGATAAACTTCAGTCACAATAGCAACCGATCTAAGGGAGATAACAAAAGGTGGAAAGCGGGGGGGGCAGGAAAAGTGAGGTCAAAAGGGAAGGGTATGAATAGAGGAAAGGTAAAAGAGGAGGAAAGGGTGATGAATTGAAAATTGTCAGTTACAGTTAGGACAACAATCAACATAAAAATTCCCACGAAAAATGCAAGTTGAAAAAACATTCCATAAAAAAAAAAATCCTTCATATTTATAAATTATCATTTCAATGTTCGTCAAATTTTAAAATTTTCAGTTTTATTTGATAAGTTTCTGTCTAAATATGAGTTTTTCCTTCCAACTACATTTATTTGTTCAAGATGGAATGAAAGTCTGGATGAGTTTATAAAATATTTTAATTAAATTTTTATTCTACTCCAACAAATACCTTATAATTTACATTAGATTGACATATTTATGACTGAAAAACCTTACTTAGAATGACAGTTTAATTAAAATATTCATGAATTCATGCATATTTTCATTCCATCTCTAGCATGCAGTCCAAATAAGGAGGGATACCCTATTCTTTGAATGAAAGTTTGCAAGTAAGATGAAAAATTTAAAAATTTGAATGACATTTTTTAATATGGAATGAAAATTTAAAATTTAGACTGTAATTTTACTATAGAATGATTATTTAATTCTTGAATTTTTTTTCGTTGAAAAGAAAAATAATACCGATTGATCTATAAGAGGTTGGAGGGAAGGGAGGTGGATGAATTGAAGACAAAGAGAAAAAAAGGAGGAGGAGAAAAAAAAACAACGGATCAATGATGAATTGACAACTGTCAATCACGGTGGGATCTTGCAACAAAAATCGGTTATCATAAATCGTTGCGTCAACACCTACAGCTACATTTTGAGGGTAGGGCATACTACTCAAAACCATGCTACATGGTTTAATTTCCCCGTAGACGCCGTCAAAGTTGATTGAAAAGGTCGCAAATTTGCAATAGTTACTTATGGACTAGGAATTTTCTTTTTTCCAGACATACTCTAAAGAATGCTTACATGACTTTATTTAATTGTAAATATTCTCAGCACATCCAGTTCAAAAACTCAAGGACCTGTAAGAGCAAGTTCGCACTTTGTGAAAATATAAAATTTTCAAGACCGATGACTGTCATTTTGTATATTTTGAAAAGTCAAATGAGAGCTCTAAGGGTTACCTTCCATCTCTTTTCACATTTGAGAAAACAAAGATGTTGGTTCAAATTGGGATTTTCCATAATGTGTGCTTTCGAACAGGATTAAGTTGCAATCATGTTCTAAAAAAAAAATGATGTCAGTGAAACTCTTCAACACTCAGGGCATGCTCACACTATTATTTTTTTTTCTAATTTGCTTGCGCACCTTTATGTTAATTTTTTATTTTTTTAAGTCGGCAAAAACAGTTTGCTGACGAACCAACTTCTTGGATGCCTGATTGGTCGGGCGGAAGGGGGGGGTGGGGAGAGAGAGAGAGAGAAAGAGAGAGAGAGAGAGAGAGAGAGAGAGAGAGAGAGAGAGAGAGAGAGAGAGAGGACAAAAAAATAATAAAGTGTCAAGTCAATCTTTCACTTTCTTTACTTCATTCATGAATCATTTATTTGTTTTGTACTACGACATGAACTTAAAAAAAAAGATGGAAGCAGGTGTTACGAACCTGGTTGTTTGTCATCAAAAGATCAACACTCGCACACATAGACTTCCACGTATGCCCATACATATATAAAAGGAAGGGGAGAGGATGATAGTATTACACCGCACATGGAGAGATAAACACTGTGGAAGACTTGACCATATGATATGACAGAAAACACTGAAAGTGCACTTCGCTCCACATAATCCTCACAACCAGTCACAAAGGAAAACCGAGTAGATCACATCCAGAAAACAATGATAATTCGCATTCAGTATTAACACTATTTATTAAACTCAGAGTCTTGATTTAGTAGAATAACTCAAAAACTATAGTGCGCTGCTCATTTATGAGCAACGCTTCACTCCCCGACCCAGAGTAACCGTTAGAACTACCCCTGAGCCCATGAAACATTAAGCGTCACCCAGATACTGCCTCCAGAGGGAAGCATCACCTTAAAACAAGCCTCTGAGGCTAAACGTCTTTCGAAGGATGAAGAAGAAGACCGATGTCACAATGTCTGATGATAATGAAGTGTCATATGACTTCTCGGGTGAAAGTCTGCAACAACACTACCTCTCACGACAAAGATGATCTCTGAGGAAGATAGCTTCAGCTATGACTGCATCACCAACACACTGAAAACCTATTCCTGAGGAGGGTCCAGCAGGGTACCAACTTCTCTCGCTCCAACAGACTTCGAATAGCTTGGACATCTGACCAACTTCACGTGCTATCAGAGTTCAATGCCGGTTTCAGCTATGACCGACACTCCGCATGTCCAACTACAATTGTCTTCCTCAACGCTGAAATTGTCAACACCTCCAATTCACGCTTTACATAATAACGATATACACGGTACCAACCGCCAGAAAGCCCTGACCCGATGTCTACAATTTATCTATAAACTACACTAACCTGGACACGACCTAGACCACACTAATTGGACAAACCGGTACCGTTTCAGTTTCG
>BFEA01000019.1:5296816-5311166 GCA_003427395.1 Chara braunii | reverse complement strand
GAGAGAGAGAGAGAGAGAGAGAGAGAGAGAGAGAGAGAGAGAGAGAGAGAGAGAGAGAGAGAGAGAGAGAGAGAGAGAGAGAATGAAGCTCCCTCTTTTGCTGCCCCCCCTGCTTTCGTGTGACCACAGGAGCACCTGCTTTGTCAGTTTGGATGCACCCGTTAAGTGGCTGTCTTCATACTCGTTCGAGGATGGATGCAGCTGCCTGTTTTTCCTGCTGCCCCTGATCTCTTGTGATCACAGCAGCACCTCCTTCATGCCTCCAGCAATCAATCACAACAGCAAGAACAGTTCTATGCCCTTGCTGGTCTCTGCACCAGCCCAAGTGACCATCTACTCTCTATCCTATTCCACACCGAGTGTCCTGCGGCAGAGTGCCATACTGCTTCCATGTACTCTGCGGGAGCCCTTCTCAATGCCAACCAGCCCATGTACTTTGTGGCATCCCACTCTTCACTTCTCCATAGGTTTCCTCTTCCCCCAAAGATCTCCCTGTCTAGTGCTACCGTCTTGTGTCCAACTTGGCTATTGCGCTGATCATCTTCCTCAGGGCCAAATCTGCTATGGCGCCGGTCTTCTTCCTCAGCGGCCAACCTGCTTTCCGTGGTGCACAAGTTGCTACCGTTTTTTTCCCTCAGCACCCAACCTGTAATGACACCGGTCTTCTTTCTCAGCCGTGGCTGATGCTGGTTTAATACTGGATGCTGCCCTGCCCTGCCTGCCGTTCAGCACGGCACCCAGTTAGCCTGGCAGCATCCTTCTCTCACAGCCGAGCTATGGCTGGTCCTGGCCTGTCGGCTGAAGCCACTCCTTCCACTGATGCAGCTCACAAGTAGCCTAGCAGTCTGTTGGCCAAACTTCCTCCAACAAAGACAACTTTGACTTGCCCCGGCCTTCCTTAAATATATGGCCGGTCTACGGTCCAGCCAGTAGGCACTGCCTTGCGCAGTCTTCCGGTTTCGGTCTTCCCCAACTGGGTCCCAGACAGCCTGGCCGGGCCCAACCCTTGACCCAATCCAGCCTTACCACTTGGGCCCTGAGCCGAGGGCATACCAATTCTTTGTTGTCTGCTGGGAAAACCTTGGGTCCTCACAAATTCAACAAATAAGATTTTAGGATATGGCCCCAGCCAAAGGCTGCTTGAGCTTTTACCTTTTTCACGGATTTTCAGAGCATTTCTTCCCGTTTTTTCTGGGAATGTTGTTTGGATCGCATTCGGGCTCATTCGCAACAAAAGTGGAGTATCAGTGTGGTGCAGGCTGTGTGCCATTCATGCACACACTGCACAAACATTGTGCACTGCAAGCATGCTTTTTGTCCTTTAGTGTGGGCCTCTTGACTTTAGATTAGCAGCTGGTTTCATCTTTATGATGTCTTCAAGATTTCGGGGCTTCAGGACATCTCTTTTTCTTCTTGGGATATTTGTATCGGTCTCTGTTTTTTTTTTCAAGTATAAATTCTAAATTGATGACACAGTTCAGTGCGTCAAAGAGGAGTTTCTGTGCTTGACAGTGGATGGGTTTGGCGTGGATGCAGTATCTGTCCTGGATCAGAAGCAGACTGTCAGGATTGGCCCAGATATCGAGATCTGTGCCTTCTATGCAGGACATGTAAGTTCTTTTACCAGAGTTCGTTTCCCAATTTTTTTCACCAAGTTTAGTTTTCCTGGATTCCGTTACCTGAGTTCGTTTACCTGTGTTATTTTGCCTGAGTTCTTTTTCTTTACCCGAGTTCTCCTGCTGGACTTCCTTTACCAAAGTTCTTTTACCTTGGTTGTGTTATTCTTCCCCTGAGCCTGAGGTTAATTGACTCGAATTCTGACGCCTGAGTTCGATTGACTGACTTCCTTCACCTAGGTCCTATTGATGAAGCTCTACTACCTTTTGATCTTCAAAATATTGTGGGTCAACACATGCCCTAGTCCATCATGAGTCCTCCCTTCATCCCCTAGTACATGTGCGATCATGCATGCATTCATCAATCACAATTCATCCACAAGGTTGGTCATACAAGGGCAGGGAACCTTTCTTTTGGTTGGGATAGCAGTCGCTTTTCATCGTTCTTATCTAAGAATCTTTCTGACTTTCTCCTCTCTTCCTCCTCCTCCTCCTTCCCCTGTCTTCCAATCACCCTTGCCCTCTCAACAACACATCTGCCTCTTCTCTCCTCCATTTACGGTGTAGTAGCACCCCCTCTTTTCCAACCCTCAAGTAGATTGTCACTCTCCCCAACGCGAGCTCCCGGTCTTCCTCAATCTAGGATTCCTTCAGCCTCTCAGAAGGTAGGCAGTTCCACTCACACAACCACAGTCACTCAAGAGAACCTTCCCTCCCCACATAAGATTTTCTTCAACTCCAACCCCTCGAGACGGTCTCTCCCAATAGCACGAGTAGCGAGTTACCAGGTCATATATCTCCCACTCTTCGAGGTAGTACCGTCATCCCTCTCGTAGACATAACTTGGCTCTTCTTTCCCACCTTTAATAAAATGTTCCCTTTCTTCACTTTGGTGGTCTCCTCCTCATCAAGCAGTCTCTCCCAAGCAAAACCCCGTCTCAAGCAAGTAGAGTCCCACCTCCATTCCCTAAGGAGAGTCCATCCTCTAGGTAGAGCCTCCAGCTAGAACCTTCAAGCCCAGCCTCCAAGTAGAACCTCCCCTTAGCGAAGGCCCCTACCTCAAATTAAGTAGGGTCCCCTCTCTTCTCTCAATCTAGCGTCCCTTCACGCTCACACTCTCAACTGTTGGACCACTACCTCAAATTCTATAGGCTCCCCTCTCTTCTCTCAATCTAGTGTTCCGACGACCTTGCACTTCCAAATCTTGGGCTCACACTGTAGATTTTAGGCACAGAATCTCTCCAATTGGACCATTTGTTTCAAAATGATTTTGAAGATGAACATAACGACAAATCGGAAAAGTAGGATCACCTGCAGTGTGTTGAACAAGTGGCTCCCCCTTCCTTTATAGCAGGATTGCAGCAGGATCTGGAGGCAAGGGGCCTCTCATGATTATGGGAGTCACAATGGCGAAAGGACACGCCAGAGTCTTGTGTTTTTTCCCTACGTCTCTCCTTTCCCTAAGTGTGGGCAAGGGAGGACTGTCCGTAGTAAGAAACCATCGGAGTAGTCCGTTGAGGCGCACACACTTGTCCAAATACTTGCACAAGTGTTTTCATACCTCTCCTGTGGGCCCATTTTTGCCTTCGGAGGGGTTGTCTGGTCTGACTCACCACCTCCTCTCTCTCTCCCTCTCGTCTTTCTCCCCATTTTGTCCATTTTCCTCTGGACCAGCTTGCTTGTGGTACATCTGTGCCTTTGAAACAGGAGCACGTTATGCTTTGATTTACCTTGAGCTCTCCTCACTCACCTTCTCTCCCTTTCTCTCTTTTCTTTTTTAGTGTTGTCTCAACCCTTAATAGAAGAGGAGAGTCCAAGGGCACACACCATGAAGACGTTGATATCAAAGAAATCTTGTGGCACCCACTGGTCTGGTGACCCCAAGCCTCCAAAGAACCCGGAATGTGGAATGTTACATTTTTTATTCTCGGTGTTGCCTGGGAAAGGTAGTGGTGGTTTAAAGGAAAGACAACAGGGAGCTATGGTTATGGGAATCACCGTGGTGAAAAGATAAGCCAGTGTCTTGTTTTTCTCCCTTTGCCTAGCTCTGGGAAATGGGGGACCGTCTGTGGAAGAAATTACCTCACACTGGTCTACGGAGGCACGGACATTTGTGCAAACACTTGCACAAGTGTCTTCATATTTGGACTGCCCTGTCGGTGATCTGGATGATCAAGGATCCATTTCTGTCGCTCTGAGGGAAGTCTGGTTTCCCTTTGCTTTTATTTTTCGTTTCTTTTGTTTGTTCTTGCTTTTTGTTTGTTTGAGGTAGCATTCTACCACAGACAGCCCTATCCTTGATCTCGACAGATCAAGGGCCCATCTTTCTCACAAGAGGAAATATTCTTGGCTTCTGCGCCTCCTTTTCTACCCCTCCACTCTTTTGTCCCTTTTCTCTATTTTCTCGTTATCTGAAGTTTTCTTTCGCCGCAGACAGCCTCATCCTTTGATCTTGGTTGATGAAGGGCACATTTTTTGCCTTTGGAGGAATGTTTCTAGCTTCCCTCCATTTCATTTCTCTCATTTTCTGGTTCTTCTCGTTTTGTCTGACGGGCGAATTTCACGTCGAACGCATGTTTGTAGGCCTATTCCGGCCTATACACATTTCTTTGCTTTTTCTGCCCGAACCCTTGCCGTTGCCTCGTTGGGAAGTTCATTCAAGTGCAAAGGATTTTGAAGAGGGGTTGGCCAGCAGACTTCACAAAGAAGGAAGTTGGCGACTCTATGATCCTGAAGGCGCACATTGGGTTTTCTCTACTTCCCTTGTATTACAAATCTAGATTTTGGAGTGGACTTGGCCCCGATTACTTGGCAGGTTCCTTCTTGGGCTTGCTTTTCCTCCACTTACTTTCCAGGTTCTGCCTCAGATATAGATTGTTACGTTGGGACTGCCAAAAACTCGATTTTCAGGAAGTCCTAGGACGGATCCGAGATGATTTTCCAGTCTGTGAGCTTGGGCTCTCTTCACTCCCATAGCCGTGAAGTGCATCGGAATAAAATAAATGGAGTGGTGCCCAGACACTTAGGAAGTGATCTAGGCACACCTTGAAGGCGGACCTTTAGCTTTTGACAAAGGAGGAAGGCAATATAAATTGGGCGGTGGCCCATCTTTTTTTTGCATTTTTTTTCCACAAAAAAGCTGTCTCCTCCTCATTGGGGGACAGCTGTATATATATTTTTTTCTCAAAATTTTCCTCATATATTTGCACCGTC
The DNA here is from genome assembly GCA_003427395.1 of Chara braunii. Taxonomy (NCBI): domain Eukaryota; kingdom Viridiplantae; phylum Streptophyta; class Charophyceae; order Charales; family Characeae; genus Chara; species Chara braunii. The sequence goes on along the minus strand of BFEA01000019.1, from coordinate 5,306,337 downwards.
TCAGCATGGGACGCTAAGGGTTATGGGTTGGGTTCCCAGCCTCGCAACATTCTCCCTAGTGAATCCCAGCCTTCTGCTCAACTCTGGTCTATGCGGGGTGCAGTACCCTGGCGCCTAACACCCGGGCTGGTATGCACGGACACACTTCCACAACCAGCTTGGGGAGGCCCAAGCCAATTATCTCCACTGGTGAACCCGAAGCATTTCACAGGGAACCACGCTGATCAATGGACGATGTAGGGAATCGAACCGACGACCTCCTGAATACAACTTGTGTACTCAACCAACTGAGCGAAGTGGAGTTTTTGGTCTTGGGAAAGATGAAATCAACGAATTCAACCTTGGACTTAGTCCGAGGCCCAATTCATTAATGTCAAGGCCAGTTTTGGACTTGACCAGGGTTTCTTCCTAGAGAGCAACTTGCGCTGGCAAGCGAGACAATTCCTATTGGCCCAGCCCAAGACTCTCTTCCTTTGGTCGCGGGGCTCAGTCCCAAGTTGGGGCTTGGCATTTTGGTTGCAAGGCCCCATCTTGGCACCTCATCCTTGTCCAAGGCCATTGTTTTGGCCTTATCCGTGAGTCCCATCATGTGGCTCTTCCATTGTTAGGCTTAGGCTTGTCTGAACTCATTTGATGGGCACGGGGTTGTGTTTTTGGCCTTGTGGCGGGAGTTCCAAGGTGGAACTCATGAGGCTTTGCTGGGTCATGGGCCTTCCCTTCCTCGAGGCTGTACCTTGGTATAATGGCCTTGTGCCCTTCTCTTGAGTGCACAAGGTACCCCTTGTTCTCCTTCTCTTGCTCTGAACCTTTGGCCGAAAATGAGAGATACGCTTATGGCTTTATCATTTTTCTGTCAATGGTGACGACCTTCAGATATCACCATTGAACTGACCGGCCCCAGGTAATTCAGAATCCTCTTATTCTGTTCATTCGACGGTATGTGGATTCAAACTTGGGTCTGTGTTTCAGCAGTTTTAAGGGTGTACCAACTGAGCTAGGCCCGTTGGTGGCTTTATATGCTTTATCACATAGATTTTATGAAATTTTAATTTTCTGGTCACTCGCTCAGCACAGAGGAGGAAGTAGGCAGCAGCAGTTGCTACTGCCCTCCTCCTTTGTATATCAGTCATTCTTAAGCATTAAAGGTTGTCGGTGCCCTCCAATGCAATTTTCTATGTACGACTCCTTTGAGCCCGTTCCTTTTGTGTGCCTACCGAGTGGAAGCAGATTTTCAATTGATCAATGTCCAGCATGATTGATATGTTGGTCGATCAGCCACTCGTGTTTCTACTCATGTGATATAAGTTCACATAACACTGTCCTCCTTGCTGCAACAAAGCAAAGGAGTCGTAAACACAGTTTTGTGTCAGTTTGCAACATATACTTTTCTTTTGTGCATCTCCTAAAGTGCAGGGTAGAAACAGAAAAAGTCAAGTTGCCGGTTGTGCTTCTCTCAGTCCGTGTTCTTTCCGTATGATGACTTGTTTTCTTCTTGATTTGGTGGGATGGGTAGGTAATTGGCGCTGCAATGTTCTATGTGAGGGTAAATGGCGAAAGCGTAATGTACACAGGTGACTACAATGTGACTCCTGATCGTCATATGGGCTCTGCCACCGTGGATCGACTGCGACCGGATCTCTTCATAACAGAGTGAGTGAGAAAACTATTGTGGCCTATATATATATTGTCATATAGATCATGGGAAACCATGAACAAGCAAAAGAAAGAAAGAAAACAAAGGAATGCACAGAAAAGTGCAGGTGAACGGTGCCAGTGCGCCTCATGCTGTCCGCTTATTTCTTCATTTGTTTTGTGAAGTGTGCTCTTTTAGTTGATGCCACTTGATGGACATGCGACAGTATATCACACCCCATCCATCCGCTGTCCTACCAGGCCACAACCTGGATCGTAGCACGAATGTCACGAATCTTGAATCCGCACAATCGCGTCCTACTGGCAGACAGCCTGGGTCGTTGTGTGATCTTAACAGTTTAAGATGCTCCAAGCCATCTGCAGGATAGTTTATTTGGTGGGTGAAGCTGCAACGGGGTTACTCTACTGTGCAAAGAAAAGTTTGGGAATTGAATATGGGAAATGATAGGATAGTTTATTATTCCCTTTGTGTGCTTTTGCAGGCGAAGCCACAATAGGCCGTCTGAACTGTAGACAGAAACATATAAAAGAACAACAAGGAATTGAGGGCTGTGACAGGCTGTTTTGTTACAGTTTCACGGACCAATCAGGATTCTGAACCCTCTACACAGCTGCAGAGCTCCTTAAACGATGATAATGTTCACAACTGATACCTTGAGGTGAGTACCAACCACTGCCCTCAAGGGTACCAGGGACAAAATCGAAGTAGACTATCACTCACCCACACCAGACGGAAGACTCTACAGACTACAGGTTATATATATATATATAATGTTATCTGGGATTGCTTGTTTGCAGGCAAGGGTGTTTTGATATCCTGGTTGGTCTTGTCCCGTTGTTTGGCCTGTGACGGAGGGGGCGGTGCTTGCTTGTGGGACTTGTCATCTAGGATTTGTTTATGTTTGTTTCCCCCTGTTTTGTTATATTTGGCTTTTCCCTTCCTCTTTCTTTGCCTCTTTGCCTTTGGCTGTGTGCAAGTGGGTCGATATGACACACGGGGGTGGGGGCAGCCGCCGCTCAACCTACATCCACGTGGGCGGCCTTGTACGCAAGAGGTTCTGAACAGGGGGAGTCTTGTAAGGAAGAAAAAAACGAATTCATTTTTCCCTTGTTTTTTTTCTTTTTCCTTTTTTTCGTTTTTGCGCGCTGCAAGCACATGTGAGCAGAGTTGAAAGCAGAATTACTAAGCCAAGAGCACACCAAATGTGAACACTCTGGACACTGAAGTCTTTCTCTTGACAAGAAAGCCCCACTTCTCGCCTACATTAATCTATACAACATCAATGTAGTGTCTCTATTACAATTGGTCTGGGTAATATGTGGCTATACTCTTTCTCCACCTACTTCTCTCCCTTACACTCTCTGTGTCCACATTCCTCTCGTCAGATGATGCCGAAGACTCTGCCCAGAAAGCCCCACTTCTTGCCTCTCATAATCTATACAACATCAATGTAGTGTCTCTATTACAATTGGTCTGGCTAATATGTGGCTATACTATTTCTCCACCTACTTCTCTCCCTTACACTCTCTGTGTCCACATTCCTCTCGTCAGATGATGCCGAAGACTCTGACCAGAAAGCCCCACTTCTTGCCTCCCATAATCTATACAACATCAATGTAGTATCCCTACTATAATGTGTCTGCCTATACCACCTCCCTACTCTCTCTATACGCCTCCTACTTCTCTCCCTTACACTCTCTCTGTCCACATTCCACTTGCCAGATGATGGTGAAGACTATGACTTGCTCGAGTGCTCCTCGGCCAGCACCAGGTAAGTGTCGCCGGTCCCATCTGCCGTCCCTCTCCCCGATCACCCAGACAAGGTGCTACCTCTCTTCCCCCTCCCAGCGCAGCTATGGCTGCCTCTGGGTGGAGGAGCTTGCCCTGGCTGCTCCTGACCTCCTTCCTCAATCAGTGCTAGCCTGGCAGCGGTGCGTTGTAGCAGAGCAAGCACTGGCAGCCAGTGCCTGCGAATGTGTGGAATGTCATGGCCTCCCCTCTTTTGTCACTTTCTGAAGGCCGTGTTTGGGTCCCAGTCGACTGTGTCCCTCTGCCTCGGGGTCTGAGTCTGGGTCCCAGCCTCTGCAGCTAACACAACCCCCCCCCCTACTGGTTAGTTGCAGAAGCTGGTATCCAGCCTCTCCCGACTGTCTGGCGCTAGTGGACCGTAAGGTACTAACTTGATAGGTGGTGTCATTTTTTCGGTGAATTTTTCACCGAAACTGCCATATTTCCCAGTATTTTTGCTCTATAATGTGTGATATGTATGTGGCACATACATACTATGTGGTTTAGGGTATATCTGTATTCAGTTTCGACGTATTCGGACTAGTAATGAAAAAGTTAGCAAAAACACAGAATGCAGAGAAAAATTTGGCGAACTCCGAAAGCTACTCCGAATAGGGTTTTAAATTTTAATACCGTTGTATTATGAACTTTTACAGTGCTTTTGAGTTTTTGTTTTTCGTTTTTTTTTGCCTTTTTTTTGGTTGTAAATTTTGTTTGTTCGTGAAATTTTCGATGACATTGCTTGCGGTGATGCGGCGAAAATCCCCGAGTTTTGGGCCTTCCATTAACCATCTCTCGTATACGGGCTCATCAAGAGGGTGCGGTGAGTGGGTGGGAATTGGATGAAACGGTCTGTCGTGGCCTGTGACAGGCTGTTTACTACATACATATGGGGTTCAGCCTACTGATGCAGACTGCTCGGGTCCGTCGTCCGGTCCAGAATGTCCAGGCCGGGACCCGAGTAAAGGATTTTTTACAAAAGGGGGGCACCTGGGAAGACGTTTCGGGACCCAGGCACCCTCACAAGAGTGTTAGTGTGATGTTTACGGCCCAGTAGGCCCTTCTGGACACGACCGTTTCAAATTTAAAGTATTCCCATCCAATTTCGTTGACCGCCGTCATAGGAAAAGTACTTTAAGGAGACGAGCTTCAGACATGGGACATTTCTCGTCAATCGGTATGCATGAGGTGGTAGGAGATAATATGGCGATCCTATTCAACAATAATGATAGAATGAGATTCAAAGAAAGCGAGTAATTTGTTGGGTAAGCAGATTTTGGTTTCTGGAGAAGTAAAACAAGAGAAGAGAAAAAGAAAGTGAGGGAATGAGGAGAGAGAATGTGATGGTGTGTCACGTGTGCAGGTCGACTTATGCAACGACAGTACGAGATTCGAAGAAAGCAAGGGAACGAGAATTTCTTAATGCGGTAAGTTACGTAAAAAGTACTAAGAACTTTTAGTTGCATTCTTATTCATAAATAAAAGTTTTCCACAGGAGGAGGTTTGCTCACATCCTGAGAAATCTGGGAAAAAAAGACCTAGAAAAGGGTTGGAAAGCGGGGGGGGAAGGGGCGCTGTTTCTGCAGTCTCTTTTCCTTCTTCTCGTTTGGGTGGGATTTACAGGATGACATGGATGATGGAACACGTGTTTAGAGAGTGGCATTGAGACTTCCTTGTCTTCGTGTCTGTCCATCCATCCGACCATCCGTCCATCCAGCTGCTGTCTCTCTGTGATTTATGCAGTAAGTACTCTGTTACCATGAGTTCAACTCATACTTGCAAGCAGACGGACCGGACGAGCGTCCGGTCCGGTCCGCTTTGCCGCGTGCGGCACCCTCCCCCCGGACCAGACGGACCCGGACCAGACCGGACGGGGGCGTTTTTTTTTTTTTGGGGGGGGGGGGTGGGGCATAACTGGTCGTCGGGTGCACATTCGTGCGCCGCGCGGGTCCGGTCCGGCGGTCTGCTGCACATGCGGAACCGCCCGGACGGCGTCCGCTTGCAAGTATGGTTCAACTTGAAAACTTTACATACTGATGATACGGTAATGCTATGTATTTACCCCTGTCTCTTATACACATCTAGATGTGTATAAGAGACAGATGCGCATAATTTGAGAAATTGTCCAAAGTAGCTCAGTTGTTCAACTTGAAAACTTTACATACTGATGATACGGTAATGCTATGTATTTACCCCGTTATTGGGCAAAGAAAGAAGCAAAAAAAAGAAACAAAAGAAGAAGTAAAGAAGTCCTTCGGGACATTTGTTAAAATTGGAATGATACACAGAAGATTAGCATGGCGCCTGTACCAGAATTATGCGCATAATTTGAGAAATTGTCCAAAGTAGCTCAGTTGGTACACCCACAAACTGTTGAAATAAAGACACAAGTCCGAATCCAGACACATTCAGATGACTAGAATACAATCATTCTGAATTACCTGGGGCCGGTCAGTTTAATGATGAAATCTCAAGGTCATCGCCCTTTAAAAACAAAACAAGAAAGAAGTTCAAAGAACCAAAGAAAGAAAACAAAACAAGTACCAAAGAAAGGAAACAGCATCAGCTCATTTGTGAGCCGTTTTGTTGCAGCAGGAGGATACTGATAGACATAGATCGGGCAAATGCGGGGAACATGTTTCGTGAAAAAGTTATATGACCTTTGCTGATGGAGCGTCTGATTGACAGGGAGCACCAAAGTGGGAGCAAGATGGTATGACAGAGTCACAGAACCTTTGAACCACCAGTACTGGGACCTTTCTACGACAACTTGTGCCCGTAGACGCTGAGTCCACGCTTGCTGGAAACCGACCTTGTAGCAACCGGTTCCATTCCCTTTTGCTTTTCTAATTTTAAATTTGGATGTTTTGAATTTGTTTCTCAATTTATGTGTGTCATCCTTGCGCATGGGCCTTGCTAATCTTCTTTCTCTGTATTCTTCCAATTTTAACGGATGTCCCGAAGGACAACCGGTTCCATTCCTTTGGAAGCGGGAAAATTTGGGTTCAACGGAAGGTCCGTGACTCCGTGGTACTGCTGGTTTAATGTTGAGAGGAGTGGCCCAGTGGCAAAAAGGGTCCTATTTATCCAGATTCCTTTTTTTGTGGCCGTCTGATCCTCCTGAACAGTGGTTGGAAAGAACGAGTTTAAGTGTCCACGTTGTCAGCCTCCCTGCTGTCTTCTGTCTATCTGAGGGCCTCTCCTCTGTGGTGCCTTTGTGTTTGTGCGAACCAGGTCTACTCATGCGTTTCCAAAAGCGGAAAGGTTCTGATTCCAGTGTTTGCTCTTGGCCGAGCACAGGTATGTTTCCTATATGTGGCTTGATCCCCATTGCCGGGGAGAGAGAGACCAACCCCCCCCTTCCCCTCCCCCCGCCTCCTTCCCCACATACCTCAGAGTCTAACTTGGCAGAAAAAGATCACCCCAACCAGTGTACTCCAGTTACACCTCGATTTTCTTTGACTGAGTTTGGCCATGCTTGCGGAGAGAGGTATCCACAAAAGTCTATGTAGAACGAGTATGCGCTAAGTGACTGCGACTGCACTATGCCACCCTGCCAACGTCTCCTCCACCCCCCCCAAACTGTCGACCGTCCACCTTGCCGCACCCTTTCCCAGAAACAGAAATGATTCACAAGCTCCTTTGTTGATCCTGATACCCATCATCACTCCCTTAGACCGCAAGTACTTGGGCCATACATCGGCTGCTGGTCCCTTACGGTGTGCATTGTGTGACCAAGGCCGTGTGCAGTGGGCATCACCAAAAGAAATCTCTGGAGTGTCCACGCACTGTGCACATGGTCAAAATATTCCATTCCCATGGCTCAGCTACCGTGGAGGGCTGGCAGGCTTTTTTCCCCTAAATCTATTTTCAGCCGCCTATGAAACAAATCCACGAGCACTCTGACTTCTCGTACTCGCTGCTGCTTGACCGCACAGTTGTTACTGGGACCTTCTTCTTTGCTTACAGTCTTTCAACCACTGATCGCGATCAAGTGCTTGGATGTGGAGCCCATGGAGTGGTCTTTAAAGTTGGAAGTTAAAAGTAGAGGATGTGGGGGAATGGTTATGGGAAGAGGGAATAGATCCAACCCACCTAATATCCTTCTGGACAATTTACCTGGTTATTGCGCTGAGAAAAAGTAGAAAAAAACACTGCCTTTTGTGTTCAACAGTCTCCGATCACATATCCTTTTGAAGAGAAACCGAGTCTTGAGTGAAGGAGGTGATTTTGGAAGAGACCAGATGGCGTGGCCCTACACGACCCGACGACCCATCCAGCAATATGTACAGCTTCGGCCCGAATAGTTATTTCCAAATAATATGGTTATTTGCTAGCTGACACTCCCGTACTGACCGCATTGAGTCAGTCGTCAACCTATGGGGCATTGGCATACACGTAACTTTTTTGAAGTGCCAGTGTAACACGGAACTTCGGTAAAAGGCGGCCTCAGCAGCATTGATCAATCCAGCAAGCAAAATAGAACTGAAGATGCAAAGTGAGTGGCTTTTCACTTTCTTTCTGTCTCATTAATAAAACAAGCGAGATGTATCACGTAAAGTCTCTGAGGCTGAAGTTAATCTTTCCCCGAATAGAACTCATGACCATTATAGCTGTACATGGGCAAACTTTCAGTCTATTTGGGTGAAGACGGTAATGATTGTACGTTCTATTCGGGGGAAGACGGTAGTTTGTGACGGGCATCCAACTTCAATGGATGCATCTCTAGATACCTGGTTATTTCTGAAGAATGTTCTTCCAAATAATAATTTTATGAACTTTTTATCCTAGAGATGCATCCATTGCCTTTCATCAGGTGTCTTTTGTGTAAAACCATGCAGGCATAGCATATATCTAGAGATGGGATGGATCACACTTGACCTGCAATAAAGAAAGGCAGTGAATGACAAGAGGAAAATGACATCAGTAATTCACAATGTACTATGTACTATGTAGTGCACTTCAATCAAGTTAAAAGTTGTGTTAAAGGCAAGAAGAATATACTCGGAGTCTTATTTATACCTTTGAAGTCTGCCTTGGAATTAGCTGGTGTGAACACTGTGAAGTATGCTGTATCAGAATGGAACTGATACTCTTGTGATCCTACCATACGTGCGCTTACGTTGTGTACAATTACATCACTGGGTATTGAGGGATTGGGGGGAAGGGACTGGGCATGGAGGGCGAGGGGGGGAGGGGGAGGGTCCGGGGGGAGTTGGGCCCTTGTCTTTTGTGTCAAATTGGTCCATGATCAATGATGACAGGAGCTGTGCATTCTGCTGGATGAATTCTGGGAGCAAATGAATCTGAAAGTCCCGATATACTTCTCAGCAGGTAAGCAATGTTTGATAATATGCCGTGTCTTTTTCGTTTGTGCGTTTACAGAGGGGATGTATTTCCTCCTTTTGCATGTAGCCACAGTAGCCCCTGATTTCTCATTAGCTGCAGCAGCAAGGATCTTGTCTACGTCTGCTCTACCATCCTTTGACGGTTGTAAATACTTGTCCAGAGTTGCTTCTCGTAAACACGTGCTTGGTTGATCCCCACCACTATGAACCCACTAACGTGTGGAGAGGTTCAGCATGGCGCTCGGAGGTCCTACGGGGCTTGTTGCCGAAATTGGCAGCCAGTAGTATAAGCGAAACTTCATCAGTCGATGGTCCTAGCAACCCGACGGTCTGGATTGGTGGCCGTTCAGTAGTATAGGCTACCAGCCGGGCCGCCCGGGTTACCTTGTTTCCCCAGGCGGCCCGGCGTCCAAGGACCAGGGAAGGTCCCAGCCAAAAAAAAACAAAGGGAAAATGTGTCTGGCACCCCTGTAATTTCCATTATTTTGCATCACGCCCCTCCGACGTCCCACTTACCCTGTCGTGCCCCTCTGACCACGATTCAAATTTCCCATAAAACCCCAGCGGGCCTGAAATGTTTTTGTTATGCCCCTACCGTACCCGTTCCAAATTTGCAGTATGCCCCTGCCAGATAGCCGTTGAGTACCAGTACCAAAATTTTCAATATGCCCCTACCGGTAGGGTGCATGTTTTCAGCACACCCGTATGGCTACGTGCATGGCGGCCACTTC
>BFEA01000019.1:5262680-5277034 GCA_003427395.1 Chara braunii | reverse complement strand
GAGGGTGGGGGCAGGGACTCGGGGGGATTGGCCCCACAGAGAGAGAGAGAGAGAGAGAGAGAGAGAGAGAGAGAGAGAGAGAGAGAGAGAGAGAGAGAGAGAGAGAGAGAGAGAGAGAGAGGAATTGTCCCCCAGTGTACAGCTATGAGTTGAGAGTTGGAATTACATGAAATGCAGAGCTTTTGATGATTTTTGGAATTTGGAAGGATGAGGACTTAGCATTGTTAGCAGTACACAGTATAAACCTTCGCACCCTCCTGTGATCCCCAACTGATTGGTCTTTTGTTTTCCTAATTGACAGACTGTTTGGTGATCATGGCCCCTTCGCATCTGGTAAGCATACTTCCAGTTCCTTTTCCACCCTTTAAACCACCAGTACATCTGGAAAAGCAGATTGAGCCTCTCCTAAAAATTTGGAGGCCATGGACGATCGATAAAATGAATTGGTGGTTTATGGCCTCCTATTTTCTAGGAGAGGCTCAATTTGCTTTTCTATGTGTACTGGTGGTTTAAACCGCCAGTTCCTTTCAAGCCTGAATGTAATTTGACCTCGATTACAGCCACACGTGGATGAACCTGACCAGAAATCAGGTCCGGAGCTTGGTCGAAAATGTCCTAGTGTGAATATGCCCTCTAAGTTGGGCTCTTGCCATTATTATATATTCTATTTGACGATATATATGGGAAGAGCTTTTCGATTCGGGCCTGGGCGGGTAGTGAAGGCAGATGGCCGCTATGAAATGTCCCCAGTTGGTGGCTTGCACGCCTTGGAAGGTAGCTTTGTCAACTTAGGCTTGTGTGACCTGTTTTTTTTTTGTGTGTTTTATTTATTTATTTATTTCTTTATTTATTTATTTATTTATTTATTTAAGCCCAGGTTGTTGTAGGCTTGTAGAGATTGGGAACCCTGCTTAAGCCGTCCCTTAAAAAAGGCCGACTTCCAGTCTGGGCCTGCACCATGGCAGGTTCTCCCACTTTTAAATGATAGAGAAAATGAAAAAACAGGGACTGCCGGTTTCTGGGCAAGAGAGAGTTGACATATAACCCTTGCACAAGCACACACACACGAAAAAAAAAAAAGAAGGGCAAGAGAGTGGACGTGTACCTGGCTGCCCGTTTCTAGGTAGTGACAGAGCGTGGGGTTGTGGGAACCGCAAGAGCTTTCATCTGAAGATCAGGGGGCTCCAACAACTGATCACAAAAAAAAAAAAAAAAAAAAAAAAAGTCGACAATGTGGAGTGGGCGCTGGTGGAGAAGGTTGACCAAGACTCACATCCACCACTGACCTTGCTTGTTTTTTTTTTTCTTCTATTTTTTTTTTTGTTTTGTTTTCCTTAAACCACCAGTACACCCGCACCTAAAATCCCGAAGCTACCTACCCACTGTGCGCCGCTATTTTCCGAGCCTTTTGCGTGTGCGTACCTGCAGTGGGAATCTCGGAAGTGGCACCGGTGCCGGCTGTCTACCTGAAGGGGAAAAAAAAAAAAAAAAAGAAAGGAAAAAACATGCCAGAGATCAATGATGTGGTGGAAGGACGTCACGGAGGCCATACTCAAGCGATCACTTTCCAGAATGCATCTTACGGGGAGAGGAAAACATTGCTGTTTTTTTTTTTTTCTCCTTTTGTTTTTCTCTTCCAGCGCATATTTTACTTGCTCAAAATGCCCTCGCTGAGGGCATACTCACACTAGCGCTGTTGAAATGCATCCAATAATCCAACCACTTTCACGGCCGAAGCTTTGTTGGCTTTTTTTTTGTTGTTCTTTTTTTGTGTCTGACAGTCGTGCTCCCCGTGTTCCTCGTTCTGCCCAAGTGCCCTCACTGAGGGCAGTACTCCAAAAAGTGTATCCAACTGCAATCACGGCCTAAGCTTGTTTTGTTTTTTGGGGCTTTTTTTTTTTGGTTCTTTTTTTGTAAGTGTGACAGTGATGCTCCCCGTGTTCCTCGTTCTGCCGAAGTGCCCTCACTGAGGGTAGTACTCCAAAAAGTGGATCCAACTGCAATCACAGCCAAAGCTTGTTTTGTGTTTTGGGACGAACGGATTTGACATGGGCCCAAAATTTTGAAAACCTTCTGACGCTCCGACCCTGCCCCGAGCCAGCCTTTTACTTCTTGTGGCGACAAGTTATTTTGCTGCAAGGCTGAGTCCGTGTACTGGTGGTTTAACCCGATTACAGAAGATAGTATACTTGATCGTAGCCAAAAGGCAAAAACAAGTTGTAGCCAAAAGGCCGAGGAAGGTACAGTTTTGAGGGTTTAAGCACCAGTAACATGGGCACCTGGGCCGCGGGCCTGACACCTAAAATTCTGGAAGCGTGAAACGAAAACGCGACCGCCGATCGAATTTGTCAACAGCGGGCCCAGCGTTTGACGTTTCGGTCTCGTTTTCTTGTGGCGACAAGTGTCGGACTGCAAAGCTGTGTACTAGTGGTTTACGGTGTCACCTGAAGTGAGTCAAGTTCACGATCTCACACACACACGCACAAAACATGCATCTGAAGCCTGATTCAAGGCTGGTTGTTTGAAACAGGTCTGTCGGACCCCAGAGTTCATTAGAATGGCCCTCAGTCTGGTGTGCTATAGGTCCAGTACGGGCCTCGGTCAATTGTGACAGTAGTCCCTAGGGAACTCTGGCAGGGCATGAAATGGGACAGAGAGTCTAGAGACAGCATGGGAAATAGTCTTTGGGCCCTAGCCTCTGGCGAAATCGAAGTTTTGGGGAAAACAATTTGTCGATAGGCCTCAAAATGGTCCTCCTCTCTTTACGTCAGTGGTCCGGGCATCAGGGAACAGATTTGACTTAGCCAGGGGGCCTCTAGGAACCTTCCACGTCATACATCAGTCAGGTCATACCAGGTCCGGAGGTCGAAGAGATGAAGATTTCCCCAGGGATCATACCAGGTCCAGCAGCCAAAGGTTCGCACGCTTCCAATACCTAAATGGAATAAGCCAAGACACACCCACGCCCCCCGGCCTTTTGAATATGAACTGCTCAGACTGAGAAATCACCCAGGGCTTTTGAAATCTCTGATACAGGTTCAAAATCTTGTATAAATCGTGTATATGGGACGCTGGACCCAGTTTCCAGGATGTGACGCCCCCCACCAATAGATGGGGTCGCCCGCGCGATGCTAGTGGTGTCTGTCGTCGTGAGCACCACTAGCACACACGAGGGCTGTTTTTTATTTTAACAAAAACGGAAATACCTGTGGCAGGCCCAGCCAGGGCAAGACTAGAAAAGATTGTGTTGCTGTAGTTCGGTAGGTAGGTAGGTAGGTAGGTAGGTAGGTAGGTAGAGAGAGAGAGAGAGAGAGAGAATAGGAGGTGCTGATGCACCATAGATGTGAATGAGTGAAAAGTATAGACATGAGGTATAGTCCAAGGCCGGGGGGAAGACGAAGCTTACCTTGGGAGTGCTTACGTGGAGACTGTTGAGCCATAGGCAGTAGGAGGTTGCATGTGCTCATCATTATTAATCCACGGCTTATGCTGCTGACTGGTATACGGCTGGCGCCTCACCACACGGCACACAAAACGAAAACGGAACGAGTGCATCTGCCCACGAAAGGTGGCAAAATACACTTGTTACTATTTATAGCAAACCAATGAACCTATTGATTTTCTTTGGGAAGATGCACTCGTTTTGTTTTTCGTTTGGTGTGTGCCGTGCGGTGGTGCCCATAGTCTTTGCAGGAGATTCCAAGCAAGTTCTTTCTGCCATCACCAAGCGCATTTGTGCCCCGACAATTAAACCACCAGACCTGGAGATCGGCTGCGGAAAAAAAAAAAAAAAATAGAGCATAAAAGTTTCTGGTCGGATGAATTTGGGCATTCCTGTAGTGGGCAGTACGTTTCCTGAAATTTAATTGTGGCTCGTTAACGGTGTCGGTGCGAATACCCTTACAAGGGTATCCACCCTGTTTTTTTGCAAGTGACGGAAAATAAGTTTGGTTTAAAATTTAAGTTTACCGCGTGGGGCGCGATTGGGTCTATGGTTTGCTTTGACTGGATGATTGACTAGAGTAGAGAGTGTGTGGACGCACAGACTTAAGGCGTGCGTGATTTTTTTGTTGTTGATGATTGAAGAGTCGGCGTGGTCACCGGCCAGATTTGTATTTTCTGATTAAACTAGGAGTGAAAAGATTATGCCTCTTGATTGGTGTCCTTGTTTGTGACTTGTGCGTACATGCGGAGGACGACATCGACAACGCCGCGGTTTTTAAGACGTTTCAGTAGATTTGCGTGTCACGCAATAGTTGTTTATTTAGGTGTTAGTCAGTAATGGACTCTGCTTTCGGCCTAACACCATTGGTTACAGCGTCGGACTTTCATCAAGGAGATTCAGTGATCAAGGTCAGCGTGCGACGACGAGAGAGCGTGGGAGCGGGCGCGAAGGAGATCACGGGATCGAGGGCCGGCGGGGCTACCCCCTTTGGTTTTGCCGCCAGCAGAGTCGACGCGATGCCAACGACTCCATTTTCCCACGTTCGTCGTATTTTGACAATTAAAAGTTTAGATATTGATTTATTTCATTATTGTACCATTATTACCTATTATGTGGTCGACATTTCTTGGCTCAGACGCGGGGCTGGTTTTTAAGAGTCGTCATGGTAGTCGAGGACTCGAGTGCGCACCTCTTTTGGGTGGCTTACGAGCTCCTGTGTGTTCAAGATGCTGGTGGAATTCCTTTATCTTGCTTGTCGTTGAAAAACAGGGACCGAGGAGTTCAACGTACATGTGATACCGATGGCGTTCGTCGGGTTTTTGGTACAAGGACGAAAGACTTTTAAAGGCAAAATTTGTTAGGCCCAACCATTTAAATTACTTGTTAAATTTGGATGGAGCGGCTTTTCAGGTTGTTTCCGTTGTTATCATAATAGTGTTATGAGGAACCCCGTAGCAGCTACGTTCGTGCCCAAGCCTCCAACGGGGGAACATGTGAGAGTTGCATCCACCAGCATGTGTGATATAGGCTACAGTAGGCGGGCGATACTGGCCAGGGGGTCACCCGACAGCATTAGGACCGAGCTTCTTCGAGGGGCCGGCCACTGTGCCTCCCATCTAGTCCCCCCCCCTATGAACGTCAGCAATCTTTGCTCAATGTCACTCGGCGAGGGAACGATGCAATGACATATCTTTAGGTAGGGGGCGCTAAGTTGTGCACGAAACACTTTTTGAGCCAGCTCGTAACTGACTCCCTTCGAAACTTCCCTCAAATTTGGCTAAGGCCATCGGGCTCACGCAGCTGCACGGCGCGCTGCGACGAACGGGCTGGCGGAGGGATGCACGATGAAGAGCAAAGGATAGGGGAGGCGCTGAAACAGATAGTGCAGCAATGATCCCGAACTAGGCATGGGCAGGTGTGTGAAAAACACGCCAGGGAGGAATCCGAGGTTGGCAGAAAGGGGACGAGCAAAAAGGGGGGTCAAACACAGGCAACGGGAAGTAAAGGTACCTGGGCCCTTCCGTGTGCCAGGTGCATTCGCAGGTGAAGGAACGTCGTGACGGGGGCGATGGAGGCAACGAGCGTGAAGGTGCGAAGGGATCTTCTCACCTGTTTCTTAATGAAAATGGACGAATAGAGGATCGTTTTCGATACTTTAGAGCAGGGCGAATTTAATTTCGGTGTTAGTTTTAGCAGTAAGTTAGTTAGTTAGGAGGTAGAAGAGAAAGGTCCATGCGAAGCCGTTGGGGTATGCGGATATGGTCGAAAGGAGGGTGAGAATTGGGATAATTCGGTCAATCCATGACTGATTTTAGCGATTTAAAACGTTAGATTAAGGTTTTGAAGAGGGGCAAATCAAATGGTAAGGTCAGATGAGGATGAAAGTTAATGGATCGTGGGTTAGTAGGAAAAAGTACAGCGTGAAAAGATGGCGGGAGGAGCTATGGTAGAAATAAGGAGAACGATTTCCCTCGTGACTCGTAATGGAATCGAGCGGAATAAGGTGGGATTCTGGGGTTCCTAGAAAGGGCAAAATAGACTGTTGCATTAGTTTTCGGTGTTAGTGGGTAGCTTTCGAGGTACGACAGATGGGGTTGCACCTGAGTGGAAGGTTATTTTAAAATGACATGAATCTTTCCATGATTCAGGAAAGATTCATTCTCTTTTAATAAGCTTGAAGGAGGACAAATCGTATGGCATAGTCGAATATAAAGAAGGGTTAGTAGCGGAAGAAGAGTGGAGTCGACAAGAAAGAGAGTGATGGGTGGTGAGAACGAAGGAAAGATTGTGAAGGAAAGAGAGAGCGATAGGAGACATTAACTTTCAAGCTAGCAATACGGGATGCCGAGCCGCGAAGCCGATTTGCACATTGATACGGGCACGAATGTGCAGAAGTGTATACCTCCATCGATCGAAATAGTCTGAAGTCAGTTGCATGCCCAAATGCTTACCAGTGGGTTGACGTGTTCGAACACAAGAGTCGAGCTGGAGGGCAGTGCATGTGCTCCTGTTCTGGTAGCAGATTCATCCGAAGTCTGCTCAGCCTAACGATTGAAGTAGCAAGGATTCGCTCCCCAAGGCTTGTGACTTACTTGTAGGTCAGCGTGCTACCGAGCGAGGCAGCTACAGGCAAACCACAAGCTTGCATGCTTGCTTGTTGGCCGATAGGCTGCCATCACAGCGATTGAGGGTGCGAGGCAAGCTGAGGGATTAGAGACTTACCATTAGCCGGTGTGCTACCTATCCTGACGTACGAAGCTGAAGTAAGGTCAACCATAGAGGTTGCAGACTTACCTGAGAATTAGCATACTGTTCGTTGCCAGATGAAATAGTTGAAGGAGAGCGGTCGGGTAGAAACATGTTTGTTGAGCAGCGCGTTGCCTATCCTGAGTGAAGTAGCATGAGTCCAGCCGGAAGGTGAGAGCTGACCAGGACTCAGTAAGAATTATACAGCTGGTATTTGTACACAGTCCGTCTGCTGCACTGTCAACAAACTCGCACTGTTGTCCGTTGCGGCGTGAGAAAGAGACTGATTATTTGAGAAGGAGGGGGAGGTCTTAGCTGCGATTGGAGTCGTCAGGAAGTCAACAGTTGAAGGTTGACTTCAATTGACCAAGCTATGGCTGCATCTGGCCGTCATTGCGGGGCCCTTAAGCGAGTGAAGGTATCAAGGTCCTCTCTTGGGAGTTGAGTTGTCCCTCTCTTGTATCTCGAGTGTCTGCCTTTTTTACTCTAAGTCTAATCCTATTCTGAGAGGAAGGCGGCAAGTGGGATTGCAACCCATTGGACCGCGGCAAGACTCTGTGGGGAGTCAGCCCACCGATTATGGAAACTCTGCCGGAACTCATGAGGAGTTCTGGAGGCAAGGAACTGGAAGGTAAAACTTGCACGTTTATTCTTTAAAGTTAGTTATAACCCCTATCTGTATTCCTTGTTACGTTTTGACTGAGTATATTGTGTGCATCAGTATGTTCACTGTTAGTTTGATTTTCATGACATGATTCGGACTTAACTAAAGGAATGCATGCATAATGTCAGTTTTAGTTTTACTGTCTGACTGAAAGCATATTGTGGGATTGCATCTGGGGGAAGGATGGGAAGAAGGCAGTATTGCGTATGTTTGACTGGGTTAACCAAATGGTGGATAAGTCTCCATAAGTTTGGGGAGACTTAGTGCTATGTTTATTTTTGAATTGTCTGGAGAACCAAACATGTTCCATAAGTTTGGGTGGTCTGGTTGCTCTGACTTGCAAGGGTTGTTTGTGGTTGAGTTTTTGGGGACCAAGCATTGTCCCATAAGTTTGGGTGACTTGGTTGCCTTGTTTATTTTGGGTTTTCTTAGTTTCTTTTGGTTTTGAACGAGGAGGTCTGAGCATGTTCCATAAGTTTTTGTGGCTCGGCCTCTTCCTGCTTTATCATTAATAAAATGAATCAGGCAGAGGGTCAAACGTGTTCCATAAATTTGGGTGGTCTTGGTTTAATGTCACGCATAGGTTCTTCAAGGTTGGTAGTTGGTAGTTGGAGATTGTCAAAAGGGGAAGGGCTAGTTGATAGTAGCAAATATCTGGCGCCTGGTTCAGGGCGAAGAGGTTTTTTTCCTTCTCCAAACTTCCTACTCGGTCAATCCTCTAATATTCTCTTGAAAAAACGTTGTTTTTCAAGGATAGGGAGTGGGAGGAACCAAGACGGGATAACAGATATTTGGTGTCAGGTTCAGGGTGAAGAGGTCCCCTTCCTAACCACCTGCTTAGTTAATCTCCTGGACCCCAGGGTAATCAATGCTGGCAGGATAATGCAATTTAATGTGATTTAAACTCTGTTATGTAAGGGACGCTGGACCCGGTTTCCAGCAGGTGTTGCTCCCCACCAATAGATGGAGTCCTCCCCAGGTGTTAGCGGTGTCTGCTCTTACCAACACCACTAGCACGGACGGGTGCGTTGGAAAAAAAAAAAAAAAAAAAAAAAAAAAATCCTTAAGAAGTGAAAATTATTTAAGTTTATGAACTTAGCTTTGGATGAATCTTGGAAGTCTCCCTTTCTAGAAGGAAGTGCTGCACAAATTTTTACACATCTAAGGAGTTAGTTAAATATTATCTTAGTTGAACTCGAGTTTTATTTTCATCTCGCATCTAACTTAGTATAAATTTGGGAAGTCTCTGTTTCTAAAAGGAGTGCTTGTCAAATTTTTACTAATTCAGGGAGTTAAACAAATTTGACTTTCCAAGAGTTAGATAATATTTCAATCTTTATATTCGAGCTAGTATAAATTCTAAAAATACATTTTTCTTACGGAAAGTACTGCCAAAATTTTCCTAGTTTAAAGGAGATAGGTTATATTTTAACAGGTGGGGATTCTGGAGATCCACTCTGTATAGAGGAGATCCGACAAGGATCTGCCTTTTCTTTAGGTGTCTGCTTAGAAATAGATTTAAACTTAGTTAATTAAGAACTATGTTTGAGTGAGATCGTGATATGGAGGTTGTTCTTCATGGACTTATAGGTTTAGTTTGGAGATTGGTATGTCTTGTGTTACAAGTCCTCTTGATCGTTTGATTCAAGATTTGGACTAGATTCAGTTTGATCCTACAAGGATCATCATTTGTTATCATTGATAACAGGTCGGTTGTCGATTCGTCGGTTTACGACTCAACTCTATCCCAACCTCGCTACTCAACCTAAAGGCTTAGCCCTGATGGTTTTTATTGTTTTGTTAAGATTTTCACCCGGACTTTTATTGAATGTTTATTTAATAAAAATAATGAGTAATTATTTCTGAAATGTTGGATAAAGGTTGGGACTTGCATGGCTAAAGCGAGGGGTATGAGTATAGAGAATGGTTGAAGTTGACCCCGTGTAGTGCATGAACTTTTGGTTGATCCTTTGATGTGATTAAATGTATGTTTTGTTGTTCAGACTTTGGATTTGACTGTCTGCGATCATACACATATATATGGCTGAGAGGGGTCTACCATGATTGTGAGAAGTGATTGTCACATATTTATTATCATATATATATATATATATATATATATATATATATATATATATATATATATACATACGTACACTCCTAAGTTTGGGTGTTTGTGTGGCCTAAGGAACCCACGCTTAGGGGTTTAATTGGGGTCGAAATTGATAAAGGAAGGAAAATTCTCTTCCTTTACTGTTGTTTGCTTCTTGAAAATTTCTTTGTCGGACGTTGATCATGGGTCTGGATTCGAGGTCCTTGTCCAGGACATCCAAGTCATAGACTCTGCGTGAAAGGGATCACCCCATCACAGAATCTATTTGCACTGCCCACCGGGACACTCAGCCTAAGGGCCGAAGGTGCCGTGGGGGCCGAACGACTGTTCCTTCAGCTGTGCAATATCATAAAGGGTATGACCCTCACGATACTTCGAGTTTGACACTTGAGTGTTATAAGCGGTACTCAGATCCACGAGGGACCGTTTGATTATGGGCACTACATAGTATGTCATCATTGCGACTGCTTGCGCATTCATGCATTGCTAGTCGATATGGGAAGACCCTGTATCCGCGCGGGTTTTTACACTAAGTCTCGCGCGTCGCCTATCTGATTTCCTCGTCGAAGGTTATTGGATGGATACGAAAGGGACTAAGAGTTTTGTTGCGTTGTTTGTTCTGTGTCATTCTGTATGTGCGAGTGTTGAGGTGTAACGCGGGGTAAGTGAGATGCTTCCTAGTCGACCGACGACGAGTCTCGTATGGGACTTCAGCCCCTCAGTGCGTCGGTTCGCGTGCAGATCCGATAAAGGTGTAAAACCGCGTGTACCCTCTATGCTACAACGAACGAGAAACACCCTCGGCTGGTCCACCTCTGCGATTGCAACTGATGAACTTTCGTACTGTGGACTGGTAGCTCGACGGGGATACTCCCACTGAAGGAGACCAACTTTTGCGTAACACGGCCGGGAGGGTCCCGCCCTGTGCGGCGAGGGACCGATGCGCTCAACGATGGGCACAACTTTACGACATATACGACGTACTGGTGGTTTAATCAACTTTAATGCTTCTGTCAAGTCATCTTGATTGTATCATTATTTCATACACATAATATATTATGAAAACATGAAAATTCTCACTTACATCAACATTGAATGAAGCTCATTATTTGCTCTCGGCAATGGCACACTTTCCCAACCACCCCACTCACCAAATACATGTATAACACAATGGAACGCCCCGCTGTAAGTTTTCCTGCATGGAGGAACAATAGACCGTGTTGTTTAGAAGTTTCCGGACCTCCAATAAACAAATAGTCCCAATTCACACTGGCTTGCCGATCGTCTCATTCTTTTGCCGAAAGAAAAATAAAAAATTGTTGTTGCTCTCTGTTCAATCAATCTTAACCAGTTTCTCAGTTAAATAATCCCTTCATGTAGTGTAGGTGTGCTTCTTGCAAACCAAATATACAACCAATGATCCAAATTAGCTCAGTTGGTACACCCATTGAACTCTTGACATATAGACTCGAGTTCAAATCCAAACACTGTCAGATGAACATAACGCCTGCGCACCACCCAAGGGTTAGTCCGGGTTGCTATATGTCGGCTTGTACCTACGCGGGTTACCGGAGGACATTGGCTACTGGTTGCCCTGTTGATCTTCTCCATCATTATTTGTCCCCCATCATCTCTCTCATACACGGTTGGCTATCCTAGTTTCATACAACACATCATAGGTTCGAGTCTGACATAGTTGTCATACACATATATACTCACAGGTCACACGGTTCTTGCTACCCATACGCCTACACACACTGCTTACTCGTACAAACATGTGTTACGACATAGATAAACATCGTGACATCTGCATACTAGTGGTACGACATATCTGCATACTAGTAGAATAGGGTGGGGCAAACCGATTCCTGTCATGGGCTCGTCATGGGTTCAGGTTAGGCTACGACGAGTCTACTCTGGTCCATGCGAACACTTGGCTGTGATTCGGTTCGTCGGTATGGACTGATAGTGATACCGATTGTGCCTGATGTGCGACGTCCCCGAGTAACAAGGCTTGCGCGATTAGGCTTCCACTGGGGCTGGGTAGAGGTAGGACTGTCTAGTCCTGGTGCATATAGCCACTATTCGGTCTATGTCGCCCTCTGAGGAATAGGGTGATTGTCCTAAGTGCTTGTATCACTGAGGTAGGATAGTAGGTGTGAGGGGTGCGTTAGGAGAAGTGAAGCGAGGTAGGGTTGGGAGGCAGTCCGGCCGTCGTGCATCAGGGTATCCACTAGCTGGTTGAGCTGGAATAGTATTAGGAAGGTGTCCCCTCCGATATCAGAATAGGTGGGAGTCATGAGGCCGCACCTGGCGGGGGGGTGTGGTCCATGATTGGCGCCAGTGGAATACCACCAACTCAGGAACAAACCTCCCCATGAGAACTTCCCATTCGGTTGCCAGTAATAATACTGGGTAGGTTGCTACTGGGAAGTCTCCCTCCGGCGCTCCAGTGACAGTGCCCACCTGAGTCGATACCCGACCTCTATAACAACCTGGGCTTTACAAAAAAAAAGAAAAAAAGAAAAAGAAAAAAGGTTGTTGGTTCTTGGATTCCTTTTTTTTTTTTTTTCCTTCTTTGTGCCCCCCTTCGGAAGACCCCCGTCTACCCTTCCTCTGGTCAATTACCCCGGCACACCCCCACCCCCTCTGTCCTACCTTAGTGTGGACCACCCAGGATCATCACCCATCACCAATCACCAACTCGGCTACCGTAGGTGTATCAAGCGTAAGGTCGTTGGTTCTTTTTTTGTTTTTGGAACCCCCGTCAGAAGACCCCCATCCACCGTTCCTCCGATCAAATACCCCGGTGCACCCCCACCCCCTCCGTCCTACCTTAGTGTGGACCACCCAGGACCATCACCCGTCGTCACCAACTCGGCTACTGCAGGCGACCTCTATTCTTCTGGCACATGCGAGGCCATTGATTGTCAGCCGTCAAGGTGCATAGATCTGCACGGGGGCAAGGTCCCACTTGCACGGATTAAGAGATTCTGGCCGTTGATCTTTGCTATGCAAGTGGGACCTAGCCCCGGCTGAGGATCAACTGGCTGTCGCGTGGGATTCTGCTACTACCAAGGGCAGGGTCCCACTAGCGCGCCTTTTTCATTTCAGTTTCAGGCCGTCGATTGTCGAAATCGATGGCCACGAGTGAAAACCGCGCGTTAGTGAGACCGAGCCCCGGGCCTATCGTAGCTCATCGGATCTTCCTACCGGGGGCAAGGTCCCACTTGCGCAAATTAGGAGCTTTGGGCCGTTGATCCTTGCTATCTACGGTCAGTATCTCTTAATTCGTGCAAGTGGGACCTAGCCGCGGTATTTCCAGGGCGGTCCAACGGTGTCCTTGCATCTTCGACTACCCTTACACGTGTCCTGTCTTTCTCGCAGGTGATCGGCGGTGACCTGTGACATTCGTGCATCCTCTGGCCTGATCACACAGCTACCGGTAGTCTGCCTACTGTGCCATGCGACGACTGATTCGCTGTCCTGTGCTGTCCGTTTCTCTGTGTCGTTCGTGATCGGGCCTCGCCACACCACTCTCGAAATGTGCAAAAGACAAAATTTGGCGGGCGCATCTGGCCACGTCCTAGCGGGAAGTTGATTGTCAATTTGCACGTTTCGAGAGTGATGTGGCGACGCCCATAATCTTGGTATTGGCAGTCTTTCCGTTCTGTTGTTGCGGTCGCGATCCCGACATAGCATGGTGTGTGTTTTGGTGTCTTCTCTTGTGTCTCCTGTGCTCTCCGGTTTCGTTGGGCATCGCCACACCACTCGGAAAATGTGAAAGAGACAAAAATGTGGCGGGTGCATCTGGCCATGTTCTAGCGGTAAGTTCATTATCATTTTGCACATTTCGACAGTGGTGCGGCCAGGTTGACACAGTGGAGATGCAATCTGCTTCGTGTCAGGCAAGCCTGTTCGGGATTGCGAATTGGCAGTAAATACATTTGAATATAATAGGGGTTCAGCATCCAGCAGGAAGACGTTGGAGGCGTGACGATTTGAGAATGAGGCCTGAAGTTGAGAGGCGGGGTGAATAATCTGTGTATGTCGGGATCGGCATCCATGGGACCGTGAGCACGGGGGAGGTTGGGATCGGCATCATCCATCGAGATAGGCATCGATACGGTATCTGCAAGTTGGGATCGCAGTCATCATCGACAAAGCGACACAAGGCGGGAAACCAACTTGGAAGCTGAAATCAGACAGCCGACAGAGTCCATCGAAATTACCGAACGAGAACCGAACACGTGTTCCTTCCATCGATGCAGGGTTGAACACGGAGTTTCTTTTTTTTTTCTTTTTCTTTTTTTGTTTTAAAGCTTGTAGATATATGTAACACGGAGTTTCATCGACAGGCTCTGTTGCTCTATGACTATGATTACCATATCGATCTGATGACATGTCGCCGAGGTTGTCGAGTTTATGTGCATAAGATCGGGATAACTTGTCGATGATCATCACCCCGCTCCTCTCTCAACGACGACGCTAGTAGTTTGTCGCTCAGTAATTTTATACACACAATAATATACATATGTATGCATCTTCATAGAGAACTGCCTACCGTGAACCGTCAGCAGAGAGGGAGAAGAGGACAAGAAACGAGGGGTTTTGGCAGACTGTTTCGTCGGAGTTTCACTGATTCTTCAGGAGGTTGAACATATATCTATCTCTATATCGGTCGGGAGAGAGAGAGAGAGAGAGAGAGAGAGAGAGAGAGAGAGAGAGAGAGAGAGAGAGAGAGAGAGAGAGAGAGAGAGAGTTTTGTCACCGGTTGGGAGGGAGGAGTCTGTTTTGATCAGTCGACGGTCCATACGCAATGAAGGTGAAGACCCTGCAGATCATCTGGCACGGGAAAGATCCGGTCCTATCTGTGGATTTCCACC
>BFEA01000019.1:5219133-5232627 GCA_003427395.1 Chara braunii | reverse complement strand
TTTCCCATTTATCCCTTTCGTTCGTAATAAGGTGAACCCAGCTATCAATGAATTTATTTCCCCAGTTTAATTCCCCTTGACAAGAAAGAATAACAATGCAGAGTCTAAGAATCCTCTCAATTAATAATCTAATTCGTTTAGTTTGTGCATCGTTTCTACCGGTAAGCTCGTGGCGTACGTGGAGGTAGTGCCTAAGATCATTCCAAATATCAGTCTTCTGACGGATTCAGATGGTCAGTCTGGGTCGAGGGTGTTCTCGGAGCTCGTATYGCGGTTGATGGTTCACGGATCACGATCCCTCCTTGGCGTGGTGTGCGGGGCTTCCTGTAGAAGTACATCGTWCGGAGCTCAACGAGTTCGTCCATAGCTTCGGGTCTTCCTCGGTAAGCCATGCCTGCTTCCCTACACATCTCTTGGATAGTAGGTACGCTTTTCTTCGTCASAAAMTTCCGTACTTGCTTCTTAAAGGCCGCTTCTGTCTTGCTATCCACATCAACTGGAGCGCCTTCCCACAGGGCAGAATCATGGATAGGGAACCCATTCCCTTCCTTTCTGACGCGTCCTCTTCCTCTAAGCATTTCACCCAGGTCGCATTCCTCCATGGTTCTTGGTGGCAGTTCCTCATTAGCTTCTTGTCGACCAATTTTTGCAGGTGTTCCAGCAGGGCTAATTTGTCCACCAGAAGTTTGGCCAGCCTGTCTTTTTCGTTTATCAAATCTCTCATCATGCAGTGCTTCCTCTTCTTCTTCAGAGTCCGAGTTAGCAGGTGATGGTGTTTTCTGCTTCGTCTTCGYTTTCACGATCTTCTCAGTGATCATTACCCCCTTCAGTCTACTCTCTAATCTCCGCTCAAATTCTTCCTCTATTGCCTCTTTCTGTTTAGCGAGCATTTTCTCGAATTCCCAGTTCCTTTTYGCCTCCTTAAGATCTTTCGCCTTCTTTCTCTCCAAGGCTATTCTATTCGCTTCTTCCCTCGCGGCTCTTTCTTTCCTCCGTTTCCTTTTTCCTTTCATCAGCTTCCTTCTTCTGTTGCTTCTCCTCTTCTTCCTTCTCCATTTGTCGCTGTACGAATATGGCCATGCTCTTGAGTGAGTCTTCCACGTCCTTACTTAGCGTAGCAGTGGCTGGTGCTTCCGAAAAGGCGTTAGAGCTACTTGATGCGTCCTTCGTATGCTGAGCTTGGTAGTTGCCTTGTTGTCCTTGAAAAGGCTGTCGTTGATTATTGCATTCTCTTGCAATATGTCCAAGTTGCCCACAATTGTAGCATTTTGGACCTCGTCTCTGTCCTCCACCTCCATTATTCCAGCTTCCACCGCTGTTCCCGTTCCCTCCGTTGTTATTCCAGTTTCCTCCTCCATTGTTCCAGTTGCCTCCATTACCTCCATTATTCCAGTTTCCCCCATATCCTCCTCCGTTGCTCCAGTTTCCACCATTTCCATTGTTCCTCCCTCCTCCGTTCCTATTGTTCCAACCCCCTCCATTGCCGTTCCATCCTCCCAGTCCACCTTGTCCTCCTTGTCCTTTGTTCCACCCGCCTCCTCCCCCTCCACCTCCATTTGGGGGCGGGCCAGGTGGTCCTGTTCCGAARCCGAAGCCGAACCCTCCGCTCATCTAGAATATGTTCTTCAGCTCGCAGTCCTTGGTGATCGTCCGATCTTCGCTTCTTGTTTCGTAGAGTGATCGCCAAGGATCAATACGTGAGTGGCGAAGAATGTCTTCCACAATATTGTGAGCACTATCTACTTAATTTAACGTGCAATACTAGTATGCTAGAGTAAGGTAATCATCTGATTTCTACTACTACTACAGGGCCACCAAACCAGGTGATCGCCTCCTGGCTGGTTGCCACTGCCGTTTTCGATTGGAAAGAGCGAAGGCTAATCACAGCGTCGACTGAGATCAGCGGCATGCGACACATAAGCAAGTTGCTGAAAAATACAACCCGCTAGAATATGTGAAAACTCGGAAATTACTCAGAAGTTACTCTTCTGCAACACCAAGAGTATCTCTTCGAAAGATCTGCAACAAAGCTCAAGAGGAAGCCATAGCCAGGCTGAGTCCAACATTTCGAATGTATCAGGTCCAGAGAGCATCCAAATGCATGTGTAGTGTGGTGTAGTGGAGCAAGGCCCAATGTCTCTCACTTCTTGAACTTCTACCAATTCCAAGAGAAATGCTTCGGAACGAGTAATAAAGTTCAACTGTTATGCAACGTCAATTCATCCTCTTTTCGTTTTTCTCCATTCTTCTCGTTTTTTTTTTTTTTTTTTTTTTTTTTTTGTAGAGCAGGACGGTTTCGTTTGTTTTTGTCTGTGCAGAGGATACTTCTCCCTCCCACAACTTCTCTTTTTTTTTTTTAAAGAAAAATAAAAGATACAGCTGTCTTCTCCTCATATATGGGGGACAAGCTGTACTTTGCCACACTATTTTATAATTTTAGTATTTTCTTCTTTAACCTTGCATCTACCTCACCCTAGCTACCTACCTAATGGGTTACGTCGATTCAGGAGGAAGCAACTTCTCTATACTTGGAGTCGGCCTTAATTCTACCAGCAATGCCTAAGCTATCCTAAGGTTGCGGGTCTATTCCTACCTAACTCTGCTCTGTGTGGGGAGCAGCACCCAAGCTCCTAACACCTGGCGCGCGCTGGGAAGTGAGGTAGCGACACTTCCACAACCGACCACGCGGGGCAAACTGACTTTCACAATCGGTGAACCCAAAGTACGCGACACAGGGGGTCGTGCGGAATCGAATTGATGCCACGGGGAATTGAACCCACGACGTCCTGTGCACCACTTACGTGCTCAACCAACTGAGCTAGGCCGCTTTGTGTTTCTGTGGTTTGAAAAGCTGGAACAGTTTAGAAAGTTGATCATATCCGAAAGACAATTTGATTTTATTCCCCTCTCCCCCCCCCCCAAAAAAAAACAGACATATAACTTATTTGAAATCTTGAACATCACAGGTTTGCGTGAAGCAGCAGGAAACAGAAGGGATTGTATGCGGATGAGGGAAATGCTGATTGCAAATTTGTAACTGAGTTCAAGCTGACGGGTTAATAGCTTGTTTTTGCCAACAGGCAGTATCAACAAAGCATCATCTTTTTTATGATGAGAACCTTCCCTCTTTCTTCAGGCGGCTCAGTTTTTCTCCAGATGGTTCTTTTCTTGCCGTTCCTGCAGGTATCGGATCTGTACTCCTCGTCCTCCTCCCCTTCTCCTCGTCGTCCTCCTCCTCCTCTTCCTCCTCCTCCTCCTTCTTCCTCTTCTTCTTCCTCCTGTGCTTCCTGTGCATCCTCTTTGTCCTTTTCTTCTTTTGTCTTCTGCTTCTTCTCCTACTCCGACGACGAAATTAAGCCCAAGTCTCCTGCGTGATTTGTGCATGCCATCCTTGTGCAGGAGTGATGCTAATGTTCTCTGTTTTCATCGCTATATATGTGAATGTCCCATGCTGTCAGCAGTCATCTATTGTATACCTTACCCTCTCGTAGTGTACCTCCCTCCTCGTTCCTCATGCTCCATAGTCCCTATTCTGCTCTGTACCGTTCTACCCAAGTGTGTCTTATCATACCTCCCTCGTCCTCCCCCTCCCTCCTCACCCTATCCTACCTACCAGGTCATATACTCCCCTCCATTCCTCAATCATGCTCTTCCTCGACTTCGTTTTTGAAGTCCCCCATCTCCCCTTGTTTTTGTTTTTACCTTGCGCATATGGTCAAGGCTCCTATCTGTTGTAGGCAGCTTTGGTTTGGTTCCTTTACCACCAGGTTTTTTATTATATCAGAGATAGGTGCTTCCATTGTAATATTGGTTTTTATCAGAGATGGGTGCTTCCATTGTAATATTGGTTTTTCCAAGACTGATAAGTGTAGACAAGAATTTCACTTAAAGAGGCGCAAAGCTGATGGATCTCCAAGAAACAAACAAATGCCAAGGCAAGGCCTTCGTTCGGCAGAACAGAAATTTTACGTCAGCAGATGATTTTGTTCTATTGCTCACTAAGGCCGTAGAAGGCACGAAGTGCTCAGGCTAGACAAGACACACCTCTAGCCTTTTTCCAGATATCTGCGATTCTCTTATCTGGCATCAGATCAGACGCGAAGCGTCGGCTGAGCACAGTGCAAGGTCAGGAAATCAATACTCTAGCTACACGTGAGATTGATTCCGGACAATTACGAGTCGGAAGGTGCGAAGCGAAGCTGTTTGTCAGCTTCCCTTCCCGAGCCCACAAACAAGGCTAAGGTTTTGGGGGGTGAGCTGCATGACGGGAACTGTCACGTGTGGTTCTGAGGGCAGGCGTTCTGCACTGAACCCTATCCTACATGATGATAAGTCCCGAAGGAGAATATATGTTTATCAAAACACAGATCTGGTTAAAAAAGAAAAGAAGATCTAGTGGATGATGAAGAGATACGTCAAGTGGTAGACTTAGAAGTTTGTCTCTCTCATCAATTACGGATTTCCTGGAGACAAAAGTACCATTTGCTTCAGGATCTGATTGAATGGCTCTACAGGCTTTAACTGAAAAACGAATACTTTGAGAGGCAAAAATAAAGGGGTAGATAAAATCTACGAGTTAACCGGAGGCCTTATATATATCTGAGGCCTTCTTGCGAGGAAAGAATGCGGGATGCGGATGAAGGGGATTCAAGACGAGAACTGCAGAGCAATGAGAGAAGACGGTTAGGGAAAGACATCTGGATATGGATCGGAAACAAGAGGGGATGGTTCCCCCTTTCTCTGTTAAAAGGCAGTGGCCGTTAACAATATTGCGTCCACCTGATTCCATCAGGATTTGAACTTATGATTGGTTTGCTTTTTTTTTTTTTTTTAACTACGAAAGCAGGTCTTTTATGTGTCCTGGCTCCTTTCTATTGTGGTAGCATCAGTCCGGGTCCTTGTTGCCACCCTGTTGTTACTTTTGTCGAACTAAAAGAGGTAGTCTTTTCCTCCTCGGGGCTTACTGGGTCGAGCCAAGAGAATCCCGACCTCTACTTCTAAAAGAGCCCTCCGAGTCGAGCCAAGAAAATTCTGTCCTCTAGTTCTGAAAAGGGCTCAAGTCCTACATACACCCAACATATAGTTCACTTCTAAACCCCAGGCTGACCTGAAAGAAGGGAAGGGGCAATGCCTTGGTACCGAGGGGAGTCTCCTGGTTGACCTTGAGCCCTCGAAGGCCTATGCTTTGTACTTCCGTGTTTTCCATCATTTGCTTGCCAGGGAAACCCGGACAAGTAACCGGACTGGTGGCCCCCAAAATAGAAGGGGCGGGTGTGGGTGTTGGAAAAAGAAGTGAAAAAAAATAATAATAATTCTGCCTATATGGGAATGGGAATACTAACAGGCAGTGAGTTAGATCCGCTTGCATGTTGATGCTGTTGTGTCATTTGCAGACTTCCATCACTGATCTAATGAAAGAAAGCCCCCCCCCAAAAGTGACCACGAACATAGCAAGGCGCTGCTTATACACTGAGCTTCGCCCTTCACTTCCTAACTATTCTCCCTACTCTGTAAAGCCATTACTTCTCTTTCCCAGAAAAAAAGGAGCGAAAATTGAAGCAACTTCACTCTATAGGTGGTTGAACAAAAGGCAAAAGGTGAGATGGGTTCTGATTGTAGGTTGTTTTTCGTTTTCCGTTTTATGCAGGCCAGTACAAGCACACGCTGGAAAGCTCACCTGTGAATACATCCTATATTTTCTCACGCAAAGATCTATCCCGGTAGGTGCGAAACAGAGGCTGAGGGCCTAGCTCAGTTTGTACACCCATGAACTGTTGCAATACACACCTGAGTTCAAATCCTGCTGAACGTTGACGAATGGAGTACATCAGTCTGAACGGCCACTCCTTGAGGGGGGGCGACCCCAGCAGCCTCGCAGGCCCCACTTATCTCATGTCTCCAACACTTCCCAAACCACCCCAACGTGGATATATCTATGTTTAAGCATTTGCATTCCTTATGAAAAGTCACATCATCAAAAGCCACGAGTCCTTCATCATTATTGCAGGTTCCCAACGCCCACTCCGTGTGCTTCTAATTTGGCATCGTACTGATCACACCCCTGCCCTATGTATTCACACTGCTCTCAGCCTCCCCCATTGTCAATTTCCCAAATTCTACTGCAAGTGCCCACAGGTCTTCCTGTGTCTACCAAGTCTTTCCCCAGCTTTGACTTTTTCCTTTTTTTCAGTTGTTTCGCCTTTTTTTTTCCGTCTTCAACCTAATCAGCCCCCTGTCCCTCCCTGTCCCTTTCCCCCTGTTCTCCCCCTGTTCCCAATTCCCTTCCTAACTCCTTCCCAGAACACTTCCTTTGCTACTGATCAGGTGCGTACCCCCAAGACAGGCCAGATCCAATATGGTCCCGTACTCCTGCGGCCCAACGCCGAAGCTGGCAGTTGACAGGAGGATTGAGTCCGCTAAGGAATCGCGCGTCCCTCGGGTGGGAGCCGGTTTGTAATATAGTGAGGAATTAGGGGTATAGAGAATCGTCCTCCTCCCCTTCCCCACACCCATCTGCAACTGCAAAGGTCCGCCAGGATAGCGATTCTGGTGTTCTCTAACGCCTGTTCCCGGTATGCCTGCAAAGGTGGAGCCGCTCCTTGCCTGCAGTGTTCAGTCCTCAAGCTCCACAGTACCCTCAGTACTGTAGCGCGTATTGTTTCTGCTGCCATCAGGCCCTCGGGTCTCTGCCTGCCCACCTTCATTAGTGCCCCTAAGGGGATATCACTGATGTCCATCGGCGATCTGTCTGCAATCTCGTGCGCCCACCATTCCCAGAAGCCCCAGGCCACCGGGCACTGCACAAAGACATGAGGCACGGTCTCCACCTGGCCGCACCCTGCTGCGCATGTCTGGTCCTTGTACTGGCTCTTTGTTGCTTGCCGTTGCGCTGTCGGGATGGTCAGGTGATAGATCTGTCTTAGCAGTCCCCCACCTGCTTTTGATCAGGCAGGCCTGCACGAATGGCATTCTGCTCGTTCCATCTGTGCTGCATCCACCTGTTAATGTACACGTCCGGGAGCCAGCCCCTCTTACCCTGTCGGTTCCTCAGGTCCCACAGATATCCACCGGTTCCAACAGCGAGTTGTAGATATTCTTCGTGGTCAGGCCTTGTAATGGTGTAGCTTTCCTGTGTATCCTCTCTGAGGGGGCAACTCCCGTTCCCAGGGGTCCCACATTAAGTCCCTTCGCCTGGATGCAGATCGGAATGGCAGGTAGTGTCCTTCTCACCCCTCCTCTCCCTCACATACCACCACTGTGTCCACCGTGCTTCTTGCTAGCATCCCCCTGGACTGTCTTTCTGTTTTCAAGTCGTTTTCTTTTTGGTTCTGTATGTCACCTCCAGTGTGCACAATTATTCTGTAAACGCATAGTTTTTTTGAACTTTTTTATCCATTTATATATATAAACTCCGGCGAAACAGTTTGTCACAACCCCTCGTTTGTTTTCCTCTTCTCTCTCTCTGCCTACGGTTTACCGGGCAGTTCTTTTTGTGACGATATATGACGATATATATATATATGACGGTATATATTCCCTTGCAAACGAATCTTTTGCTGAATGATTTGCTTGTTTCGTCTGCGATTTCTTGTCTAGATTCTTGAGACTATTGTGTTTTCTTTTATTGCGGGGGACAAGCTGTAGTTTTTTCTACTGCCCTATTTTCTTCTCTCAATCTTGTGTCTATCTCACCCGAGCTACCTACCTAATGGGTTCCCTCGATTCAGGAGGAAGCGATTTCTCTATATTAGGAGTCCGCCTTCCAGTAGCAAATGTGCCTAAGCTATCCTAAGGTCATGGGTCTGTTGACTCTGTTCCTATCTAACTCTGCCCTGTGTGGGAGCAGCATCCAAGCTCCTAACACCTGGCACGGGCTGGAAAGTAAAGTTTCAAATCTTCCACAACCAGCCAGGAGTGACAATCCGACTTTACCAGTCGGTGAACCCGAAGTATACCACATGGGGTCGCCGGGAATCGAATAGATTTCATGGGAAATCGAACCCACGACCTCCTGTGTGCCACTTGCATGCCATTCTGTTTTGTTTTGTTTTGTTTTGCGGACGTGCTTTTTTAACACATTCACTTTATATTAGTTTATACTAACTTTATAGTATTATTCATTTTTTCTAGACATTCACTTTTGTTTTCAAGACCTGCTTTTTTGTCGATGCCCACATTGGTTTTGGCTTTTTCTAGAGATTCACTTTTCTTGCTTTGCAGACGTTCATTTCTGTCCTCGTGTTTCTGACATTCATTTCTGTCCTCGTTTGGAGTGCCATGATCTGGTTTGTGCACCGTGTTCAGCTTTTTGGTTGTGCTGAGTGCTCATCTGTCTTGACTTTTGCGGATTTGCTGTTTTGTTGGCTCGGGGTTATTGTGGTTCAGGCCGGCATTTATCCTTCCAGGTCATCCAAAGGCAGTTGTGGTAATTCGTTTCTGCCCCGTGTTTTTTGCGCCAGCTCCTCAGTCTCCTAGCATGGCGATAGCAGCAGACAACAATCGAAAAGGTGTGGCCATGAACTTAGAGTGGAGGCACGACTTGAGATGAGTTGTGACGTTGGTACACCCACGAACTGTTGAAATACAGACTGCAGTTGGAATCCATTTGCAGTCAGATGAACAGAGAGATGAATTGTGAATGGTTGTTTGAGGCATTGTCGATGTTGAAATGGGCAATAAGGAAGAGAGAAAGGGTTTGGGGGTGGGGTGGAAACGAAATACAAGAGAAACCAACTGCAGTCTGAGTAAAGATCATGGGAGGGATGGCCGTAAGGCATGGGGTCGGAAAGGGCAAGAAGCGTGCATCTCACTGCCCACTGAATAATTTAGATGTCTACGGTAACTACTAACTACGGTTACATACACTTAGTCTGCATTGTACGTAGAGACTATCACAATTGTCGGTCTCTTTATGGACTGGGGGGAGTCTATTACATAGTACATAGTCTGCATAGTACATATGGACTGGGGGGAGTCTATTACATAGTACATACTGCGGGGAGTCTNATACTGCGGGGAGTCTATTACATAGTACATAGTCTGCATAGTACATATGGACTGGGGGGAGTCTATTACATAGTACATAGTCTGCATAGTACATAGGTAAACAACAGTTGCATATATTTAGTCTGCGACTCTGCGTAGTACATAGAGACTAACTACGGTTACATTTATTTAGTCGGCATACAATGCATGGGACATTAGAGACTATTACAAAGGTCAGTCTCTTATGGACTGGGAGCAGTCTATTAGGTAGTACATAGTCTTCATAGTACATAGGTAACTACGGCTACATACATTTAGTCTGCATACAGTGGATACAGTGCATAGTACATAGAGACTATCACAAAGGTCAGTCTCTTATGGACTGGGAGGAGTCTATTGCATAGTACATAGGTAACTATGGTTACATACATTTACCAAAGACTATTACAAAGTACGAGAGTATTGAGTATAGAGAAAAGAACATCATAGTGTATTCCAGTCTCTTATGGACTAGTAGGAGTCTATTCATATAAACCCTAACCCCTACACATGTGCCTGGTAGAATCCCTTTCTACAGTCAAAAAGAACCAAAACCGTGAACTCAGACATAGAGTGCATGCAGAGCAACAACGACATTCAAAAGGATGGTCACTGTTGTCTGATGTATGTGGGGACCTTTCCTCGTGGCCAGCTTCTTAGCAGGTCTGTTATGCCCTTAGATGTTACGGACCAGACACACTCTACACTGATGAATCGTACGAGTTGCTTGCCTGTGTCGGAAGCCCAGGTACCCTTCTCAAGGTTGGTTGTGATGGGGTATATTGTTGTAATTATCGATCTTCAACAAGGAATCACTACTAAGCGCGAGTCATCAGCTCGTGCTGATTACGTCCCTAAATGGTCCGGTGAAGTGTCTGGGTTGTGGTCATCCCAGCAGTTTACTGCTGGGGATGCTGTGTGAGAAGTTCATTGAACCTGTCCCTTATCGTTTAGAGGAAGGAGAAGTCGTAACAAGGTTTCCGTAGGTGAACCTGTGGTAGGATTATTAGGTGAAAAAAAAAAAAAGGTACAAGAATTGTCAAGCGGGGAAAGAGGGGGGGGGTTGAGGGTGAAACTCCTGGGAGAAGGAAAAGCAGTAGAACTGAATTCTTGGAGTCGATGGAGAGTCTAAAGGCTCGGAGCTGAACCAATGAATGACAGATGTGCGACGAGGGAAATGACCTTGTTAATGGCAGAGGCCTACTCATGTACGCACAGGGGTGAAAGCTGCCAGGCAAATAGAATTGCATCAGTGCACACCAAGCTCAGATTTGCACCAGCCAGCAGAATAGCACAACTTGGTGGAGGTCGTTGTGATCGTCTGCCACGTGTGGACTGCTCTTAATGCTGCACACAGCAAAAGTGAAGTGTTTTATATGCTAATCAGTGACGAGGCACAATCCACTACCGACGTACGGTCATTATAGCCGTATTTGGCTCACTTTTCAGTCCACATGCAGTGAAAATGACCGTACGCTGTTTCGCGAGGTTTCCATTTGCTTTCACTTGCCATCTCCCTATGGGGAAAACATAATGCTCCTATTTGTTGGCACAGTATCCTTCAGAGTTGCAAACATCTAAAAGCAGAGGCTAAGTTGTGAATCAAGTTGAGAAGTAGCAAGCAAGGCATGGATGTAATATGGGTGTCAGGGGTCCTTAAACCACCAGTCCCCCCGCCGCCGAAAACCCCCGTCCCTGTGAGTTAGGGTCGGGTTGTACGGAGGGATGGCGACCATTCGTCACGAGTGGGTCCACTCTCGCCATTTTCAAGCGGCAACTTTGCCGATTTTTTGTGCTCAGAAGAATTCATCAAAAGGTCTGCAAATTTGAGGGTCCGTAGATTAGGTCGTGATCTTTCAGGGAAAATATATCAGAAAAAAAAATAAAATCATTTTGACCGTCAAATATCTGCCGCGCCGATTTGGTGCATTTCCACAAATTCCATTTTTCAGGCCTGACCGGTTTTCCACTGTATACTACCGGTACCCCCGACATTTCTGACCTCAGGGGGACTACCGGTACCCCGGAGGTTTCTGACGTCAGGGGGACTTGTGGGCTGTGCGTCATTTTTTATATGGCGTACTGAAAAGGGGCTTCACTTCCGACCCACTCACTTCAGGTATTGGTTAACCGACAAGTACACGGCCCCAGCGTTGCAGCACGAAACTTCTTGCCACAAGAAAAGGAGGCTGAAACATCAAACGCTGGGGCCGCCGTCGATAAATTCGATTGGCGGTGGCGTTTGCGTTTTGCGCTTCCAGAATTTGAGGTGTCAGGCCCACGGCCCAGGTGCCCATGTACTGGTGGTTTGAGAGGTAGATCACTTAACCAGTACGTGAATTGAGTGGGTCGGAAGTGAAGCTCCTTTTAAGTACACCGTATCGCCACTCGGCTTAGATTTTAGTCCATGACTTGACGTACGCGTACTCAATGCAGCCCAAGTTCGCATGAGGGCCCATGGTACCAGTAAGGCTTCAACCAGACACTACTGCAATGGTGCTCGACAGGCTTTAATTGCTTTCTAATTCACAGAAGTCCAAGATCAACTCAAGTAACACCAAAAAGGTGCATGAGTAAGATGGAAGCCCTTTTGGGATACTGCTTCCCTCCCCTTTCCCCCCCCCACTCCCTGGACGACCCCTGAAACACGTGAATGTATATAAGTATCAAGTAAACAATTCGGAAGGAAGCAGGGTTGCATGCCTGCTGACCGCGGACCATTTTGCAGCCGACC
Organism: Chara braunii; assembly: GCA_003427395.1. Taxonomy (NCBI): domain Eukaryota; kingdom Viridiplantae; phylum Streptophyta; class Charophyceae; order Charales; family Characeae; genus Chara; species Chara braunii. The sequence continues at coordinate 5,220,869 of BFEA01000019.1, read as the reverse complement.
AGTGGGGCCTACCGGTCCGCGGTCTGCCGACCAGTCAGAAAACAGCCATCAAGTGGCATCAACTGATTTTTTTTCAAGTCTGATTCAGGGGATGCACTGCCCTTGCTGAGTACTGCGCAAATCCGCTGAGGAACTTTTTGGGATGCGGGGAGGTAGGAGGTGGTCTGGGGGGTATAGCGGTATTGGGGGGGAAGGGAGGGGGTAATGAGGATGTTGGGGGGCGATTTGGAGGTGTTGAGGGGGTGTATATGGGTATTGGGGATGGCTGAGGTAGCCAGACGTGTCCCTCGCTTCTACAGATTTTGAGGGCAGAGAAAAAAAAAATAGGGCCTCGATTTCCTCATTGCATGTAGCTTGTTTTCTGAAGGGCCCCTAGCAGAGAATCTGCAGGGCTCTTATATCTCAGCGGAGACACTCGACGAATTTCGGATGAGCGAGGAGCAGGCCAGCAATGTATCTTCTGGATCCGAATTCAGGTCTGTGTTCCAGCAGTTATGGGCTACAACTACTTACCGTCCTAGCTCTCTGTGTCTTTCTTTTGTTTTCCTTTTCCTACACGAGCAGTGGCCCGAAGGGCCTGGCTCCACTCGTCACCACTTGCACAAAAGACCAAACATATGGCGGAGTATGATTCCATGTTCTAGCAGAAGGTTCATTCTAATTTTGCACATTTGGTGAGTAGTGGAGGGAAACCCTGAAAATCACGTGGTGAGTTGGCCTGCTACTGCCCAGATAATCACGTGCTCCGTGCTCCCGTAACTGCTTAATGCGAATCTACACCATATGTAGTTGGCGTGCTGCTGCCCTGCAATGTGTTCGAGAAGTGCCACTTTCGTGGAGAGGAGGCCCTTCCTAATTATTTGCAGGGCCCTCTATGATTAACCGTAGGGGTTTTCCCTTTAATGTTAAAGGGCTATTTGCTCTCTCTCTCTCTCTCTCTCTCTCTCTCTCTCTCTCTCTCTCTCTGTCTCTCTCTCTCTCTCTCTCTCTCTCTCTCTCGCGCGCGCGCGCGCGCGCGCGCGCGCGCGTGCGCCAGTTTTCAGACATGACAGCGGTGTTGGTTCGGTGTTGGTGGGGTTATTGCGGGTTCTGCGGGGTGCCAACGACCCCCGACCGGCAGGTGCCGACCAGCTGACCGGTCGGCTGGTTGGCAGCCAACCAGTCAAGGGCTGCCGGCCGTCGGGGTGTGCAACACTGGAAGGAAGGGAATAAATGAAATGTTTTTCCTTCAACCAAAATAACTATTATACCTGGCCTATGTTAAGTAGGTGTAGGTGGATGATTCAGTAAAACTGGATGTCTTTTTACGTCTCTCAGTGTCAAAAAAGTGAAATGGAAATGAAAAGGAAATGAAAAAGAAATGGAATAGGGATGAAATAGATAAGCTGACGGATGAGTAAAGATGAATAAATAATGAATGTGAAAAGTCTCGATGAAAATTGTCCAGTCTGCTACCCATAAAAGTTGCTGTCTGTTCTGGTCATCTTTTTTTTTTTTTAATCTAAAGATTATGTTTCTGTTATGCTTTGTCCAGGAGAACCTCCGAAGACCTTTGCTCTGCCCTACAGGCTTGTCTTTGCTGTGGCAACACTGGACTCCCTTTTCCTCTACGATACGCAGGCGGATCAGCCAATTGCAGTTATTGCCGGGCTTCACTATGCTCCAATCACAGACTGTGCCTGGTATGTGCTCTCTCTCTCTCTCTCTCTCTCTCTCTCTCTCTCTCTCTCTCTCCC
>BFEA01000019.1:5184625-5207809 GCA_003427395.1 Chara braunii | reverse complement strand
CACACACACACACACACACACACACACACACACACACACACACACACACACACACAGAGTGTGCCCCATCTATTTTGGGGGTGGCAGTATAGTTGCTTAGCACCGGCAAGCATAGGTGGCCTTTTTATGAAAAACTTCAAAAAAGAGAGACAACGAGTCGATGTTGCATGCAACTGGGAAACTCCCATTGCTACCCAGACATTGCATGTTTCCTCTCCTCTATCCCCTCCCTTGGTGTCGACAGGATTGTTTTTGTGATTGCGGGTGTTTAAAGTTTAAAGTTGTTTTGGAAAATCTCTGATAGGCTGTGTCTCTCTCCGTCTAAGGCTGTGACTCTCTCCATTCAAGAAGTTGATCAGTTGATTAGCAATGTTTCCCGAGCGTTAATAGTGCTTTCTGTCATTGCTGGTGTTCGTGGATTATCGGATAGCCCATGACATAGAAGCCACCAATCTATTCTCCCTATGTTTGTCGAGGGCGATAGGCCTTTTATCATCGAGTTCCACTTCAGGTTGCCAGTGGGCTTTGAATAGAGACGGAACGGGACTATCATCCCGAGTCCCCGCTATCAGGGATGTTGACATCAGCTCTGCTGGTTCTGTAGTCGTAGACACTAGACCACCGTCTTCAACATGGTCTCTCATCTTGGGATGAGTTCTTGTTCTAGACCTCCGTCTTCAGCATACTCTCTCATCTTGGGACTAGTTCTTGTTCGTGAGGCGTCGTAGTGACAGATTGCCTCAGAGTGACATACACCCTACTAGTGTTCATCGTTTGCGGTAGGCCATCGGGTTGATATCTGGCCTGTTTTAGCACAGGCTAACCCACCAGTACACTAGATGGCATTTCTGTCCCCGTTTGGGAAGAGAAATGAATGGAGGAAAAAGGGTGGAAGTGGAATGAATGGCCCTGGGCATGAGCCATAGCAGAGAACAAAAGGCAGAGAGAGAGAGAGAGAGAGAGAGAGAGAGAGAAAGACAGAGAATGGCTTGCAGGAACGGTTCCTGGAGGTAGAGAGGGAGAGAGGGAGAGAGGAGGAGAATGGATGAAGATTTGAAAACAAGAAACAAGAGAAGAGCGTGTCCTCTTCCCCAGTTCGTTTCCGGTGATTTTGCCGTTGAGTGATTGTATTTTTTATGCGATCAGCATGTGTTCACCCAGATTTGTTTTGTGTTTGCTAAACAACAGAAAAAAGGGCAACTCTGACAAAATGTTCCATTGGACTTCATTTTTTCCTTCTTTTGTGAAAACAAAGGCCCCGCCTTCGCGGCAAGCATAGACACGAGTTATGACAAGACAGAGACTGGACACTGAGGGAGATAGCATAGGCACGAGTTATGACAAGGCAAAGAGAAAGCTGAGGGAGATAGCAAAGAGAAGCAGACTAGGAAAGTTCACCGTAAACCTTGCAGCACTGATCACCATAGCGGGGGGCTGCATGGGCGGTCTCAGTGCCCTGATCCTTCCCCTTGACTATGTGCGATGGTTTTGTGCGTTCTCATCAGCAGGTTGGACACTGAATGTCTGCCCAGCATGCATTTGCGCGATGGATTAGGGCTTGCAACGTTGCCCGAAGCAAGCAAAGCTTGGCAGATTGAGGAGTCGAAACCGCTGACATTAAAGGCGCCGGTACACGGCCCCAGCCTTGCAAAACTTCTTTACGGCCTCTACTCAGAAACTGCCGGAGGCTTGGGGCTACCAGACCACAATGGCTGGCAGCACCAGCCAAAAAAGAAAACAAGTGCGCCGCTGGCAGCTCGGCCTGTCGCACATTTCGACTCCGCTGGGCTTGGGTGTACTGGTGGTTTAACAGCAGTGCGTGCATGTGGGTAGGTGCATGTGTGTGTGTGTGTGTGTGTGTGTGTGTGTGTGTGTGTGTGTGTGTGTGTGTGTGTGTGTGAGAGAGAGAGAGGGAGAGAGATTCAAGAATCATAGCAATGCCATGCCGCTCCACTTAGATGTGTGGCATACCAAATCTGACAATGACCAATCCCACGTTACATGTCTCTAAAAACCAAAAGCATCCACAATTGCACGTAGCCACTTCCCATAGCGACAGAGTCTGCAATTGCACATACCCACTTCCCATACTAGCACCAACAGAGTCTGCACTTGCACATAGCCACTTCCCATGCTAACAGAGTGAAGTTCATACAAACTTCGCAGATAAAGAACACCCAAAAGCAATGAATTCTCGCATTCTGATTTTTCTTTCTTCTTTGTCCAGACTCTAAAAGCCTGCGTTGCTCGCGTAAAGAGTAGAATGTATATAAACGTAAAAACGGATTACTGGGGCAAAATTCTTGGGGCTTCAGTCGAGAGTTTTGTCTTCAGATTCCAGACCAGGATTTACAAGGCCTCGCTTTCAAAGAATTATGGTAAGATGCGTGCACTTCAGACAAGACTGGCACAAAGTTTACACGCCAGATATAGTGTACAGAAACAAAGGTCATATAAGGATTTGGGATAGAAGGAACACGAGAGCAGAGTGATTCAGTGGACTTGCACAGACTCGTCAGGATCATGCACCCTCTACGTCTGCGGAAAATCCCCCACAATACGTTGGTAGCCTGCTTCAGCACCGGTTTCGAGTGGCAAATACAGCAAAGCATTCAGTGTGTCACGGACAAGCAAACTGGGAACAAGGCATATGGGGCAGGCAGGTGGGTAGGCACACGGTAGGGAGGGACACACAATGCACAGGAAGGCACTCAAAGTGTACTGCCATCAAACTGATCGTAACTTCCTGGGCCCGAAAAGATCGCCTGTTTGCATTTATAACTGGGATGTGTTATGTTTAGTGACACTGTTTCGTCGGACTAACCTCGGATCATCAGGAGACGAAACATGTGCAGGAAACCCCAAACCCTAAACCCTAAACCCTGAACCCTAAAACCCTTAACTATCAAGAGCTAGGAAACCATTAAACAAATGTCTGCTGTCACCCAGGAAACTGGGGGACGCAGCCACCCGTTATTCCTGCACTACCTCTGAGTCTCTCGTTGCTGAGGCGGTGAAGAACTCGCCATTCTGCGCTGATGTGTCAGTGTGACTTTTTTTTCTATTTTGGGCCGTGCTGCCGTCCATTTGGCTCTGGTAGTACTGTATATCCGAAGAACCCGGAATGTAACATTTCAGTTTTTCAAGCTTTTTTTTTTTTTTTTTTTTTTCCCTGAACGACCCGAGTGGATGCTAGGGGCGCTGATAAGAGCAGACGCCTCTTGCATGCTCGGGGAGGCTCCATCTACTGGTGGGGAGCAACACCTGCTGGAAAACGGGTCCAGCGTCCCTATGAACAGCCAAAAATCATATAAACATGCCACGTGTCGTTCCCTGGGTTGTGCTGGTTTAGTAGTGTTGTGGGCACTCCATACAAACAGGCACCGACTATTTGGCATGTTTTGAACTACCAGTCCTAGCCACTGTGACCCCAAAAGACACACTTGTTTTGCTCAGGGCTCAGTCTACCTGGATCTGGAGAAGTTATCAGAAAGGTGCACAAAATTATGAGTTCCACAACTTCGTTGAATTTGTTTCATTCTCGTTTTCGGTGATGAAAAAATTTGAGGACAATCAGCGGCATACACTAGGCTTTAACTAAGACGAACGGGGCAAAAACTTGAAAAAAGTAAGCGACCAGCTAGTTATTTTGCTTGCGGAAAAGTGTTAGAATTTGCACCAAACCAATTGCATATTTCCTGCAAGTGTGACATCTCAGGCCAGGCAGGCCTGTGCAGGTGGGTTCTTTAATTCTCTAAAGAATAATTCTTATCAGAAATAACAACTTCATGAAAATTTTCTATACATCCTTCATCGAGAAGAATTTTCGATAAATACTTCTAGCAGCTCTGCTGGGACTGCTGCCGCAAATCATCCAAACTCACCCAAATGGGTCACACACACCCCAGATTTGTCCAGATAGCAGTCTGTTGACCCCCTCCGCCGTCCCACGGGTTGGAAATTGGCTTCCAAGATGGTTTGTCACGGTAGGGGGGCCAAGAACTGGTATGGCAAAGGAACGGTGAGGAGAGGCGGGAATTTGCGGGGGGGGGAAATGAAGTGCCAACTTCAAAAGTTCCATGGTCGGAAAATGGCTTCCCAGATGGTTTGTCACGGTTGGGGAAGGGAGCAACAACTGGTATGACAAAGGAATGTTGAGGAACGACTATTGACAAATAGAAAAAAAGTGCCAACTTCAACAATCTTTTGCGCTCGAGAAATGTGCCAGAAATTTTGAAGGAAAGAGCATATGTTGGTTGGTTTCTTACGTTTTTATGAAAAATATTGAAGAAATAATAGAAAACAAATTATTATGAGATGCTTTTGCGACCCGTAAACAAACTATTGTGAGTCAATATACTATTATTTTCCCTGTTGCCACATGGAGACCAAAATGATTTGCATAGGAGGAGAAGGGCTCCAGCTTCAATCATTCTTAAGGCTCAAACATATAGGCCAAAACTATGAAAGAATGGTAAGTGCATTACCTCCTGATGTTTTAAAAAGAGCAAGTGCATTACCTCCTGATGTTTCAAAAAGAGCAAGTGCATCACCTCCTGATATTTTAAAATTAAAATACAACATTTATAATATTGAAATAAATTTGCACATCAGGTTGGTGTTTTTCCTTTTTTACTTCTTCCCAAATTGCTTTATCGGAAGATCTGGTAAAGCAATGCCACATGTGCTCCATATTCCCAAGCGTTGTAACGGGTGGTGGTTTAATATTTGAAGGAAGAAGGTCTAGCATTTCAATACACAGGATGCTAATTAACATACGGACCTAATAGAGGGAGGAGCTAATTGCGGCCAGTAACTAATGTTTAAGAACATAACTACATTTTTTAATATTTACAAGGAATAAAAGGTATGGCATGTGAATACACCGGATGTGAAAGAGCATACGTAGATAACTAATCACGACCGTTGTCTCCCGTTTCATAGCAAAAAGCTTTCCTAATATTTAAAGCAATAGTATAGCATAGCATTTCAATACACAAAGTTCTTATAACCATACGCAACTAATGAATGAATGAGCTAGTCATGGTCAGTGCTTGTTGTTTATAAGCTAAAATATTTAAACCACCAGTACTTGGCTCAGCTATCGCCCGCGGAAAAAAAAGGAGTAAAAAACGTTTTTAGTTCGATAAATTTAGGCGCTTCTGTAATAACCCATACGTTTCCTAAAATTATAGTGTGTTAACAAGCATGACTCTAGGACCTAGTGGTGTTTTAAGTTTTATAAAGCTAAATAGTGAGTGCAGTCCATGGTTTATTGGTCAATCAAATTTTTATCAGCGTATCCAACAGAATGTCAATATCAACGTTGTTCATCAATAACTTTTTCAAAATAAAGTTACTTATCATAAATTTGTAAACTAATAATATATGAGGAGTTTTTTTTTATTGTCCTATTATATTAATGAGTCTTAAAAATTTTAATTAACGTATAAATGTTGTCAATCAATTGAACACATATCCATTTGTTAGTCGCATCTTAATCCAAAATGAAAATATAAGTTTTACTGTTTTATACACAATCAAGAAACTAGTTAGAGTTCGGTTATATGCCTTTTCCATTGCTTTGCCTATTGTTTGTTGAAAGAAAACTTCGGTTTTTGTTTTTTTGTATCTGAAACTCAACAAAAAAAAACACATTGTGCATGAATTCAATGACAGTTGGAAGTGGAAAAATGGTTGTGGAAAAAGAAAGGAGTGATCTTACGTTTTGTGTTCCACACCATAACGCGACGTCCTTGAAATGCCTATTGGAAACAAATACTAAATCATATTTGAACGTGATGGTGTTTTTTTACTGTCGTGATAATGCGACCTCCTTAAACTGCCTATTGGAAATTGATAGTAATCAGGTTTGAACATGTCTATGTTTTTTAATTATCAGGATACTAATAGTCCGTAATGGAAAGTTTGTGGGCAAATCATGAATTAGGTTAAGGCGGTTTCTGGTTTTGGACTCTTGTATAAAATGTATTTTTGATGCGTTGGGTATTTGCTACAATTTGTATTCGTTGAGTAATTTCAGTTCGATTGAACCCTTTTGTAAATCATGATATGAGTATTTGGCAAATGGAAGCATATATAATCAACGAAGTACTTAAAATGAATTGATTTTTTATATTTTGGAGTATTTACAACGTTGAGTTTCACTTATTTGTTACAAGGCTACATAAGGTTACCAGAGCATACTTTCAGTTTCTAGAGGTTAACAGTTTAAGAAACTATAGCTTAAATTGAGGTAAGGGTACAACACATGCTTATAAAAATCAAAGGACATTCCTCAATACATTTTGTTTACTCGATGGATGGGTTGGTCTCATAAAATATTATATATTAAATATTTAATTACCTTGAAAAATAAATTGTGTAGCAGAAATAAAAATGTATTGTATGGTCCATAGGGATATTGTGAATTTATGTAAGCATATGGTTATGACAATGGAATAGTATAGTATTTCAATACACAAAGTACTTATAACCATACGCACCTATTGAATTGATGAGTTCATCACGATAAGTATCTGGTGTTTATAAGCTAAAATCTGTAAGTTTTATAAAGCTACGTGGTGAGTGCAATCCATGATTTATTGGTCAATCAAATTTTATAAGCGTATCCAACAAAATATCAATATCAACGTTTTTCATCATAACGTTTTCAAAATAGAGTTGTTTCATTCAATAATGACTTCATAATGTGACTTCATTCAATATTGATATAAACGAAGTAAACACGTTTGACTTCATAATAATGTGACTTCATTCAATATTGATATAAAAGAAGTAAGCACGTTCATTACAAACTAATAATGTGAATTCATTCAATATTGATATAAAAGAAGTAAGCACATTTGACTTCATAATAGGTTTTTGCCACGACGTTAACTTGCCCTCGTAATTGATGCCTTCACCGTTTTTAGCTCGTTTATTACCTCGAAGTTTCCATAGAGGAGAAAAGGTTACGTTTTCTCCAGCTCCAGGATGTGATGGGTCACACAATTAAGATTCAGAACTTTGTGTTAACAACTTATCTTCGATCCTTTGATAGGGTCGAGTCGCACGAGTAATGGAAAGTGAAAAAGAAAAAAGTTTGAAAATCTTAGCAGCACTACTCAATTTAAGTTTTCGACCTAGTGTGGCCATGGCGGAATATTGTATGATATATTGAATACGACGCAACATGGTACGATTGTGTACAAAATTATAATAATTTCAAACACCTTGTAGAATCTGATTATTTTTCCTAAGAATCTTTGCAATATCCAAGTTCAACAAGGCCAATTTGGCATATGGTTTACCCGCTTAATCACAAAATTCAAATCTAATCGGTTTTTTTATTATATCAGAGATATGTGATTCCATTGTAATATTGGTTTTTCCAAGACTGATAAGAGTAGACACGAATTTAACTTTATCGCCAAGCTCCATCTTCGAGGATATTATCAAATTAATACAAATATCATGTACTAAGGTACAAATCTGTTTGGCCAAACAAAAAGGTTCATTCACACCGAGAATCCAATCTTTCTCATATCGAACACAATAGACTTGGACTTGTTCGATTATGAAATCACTACAAAAGTATGGTAATTTTGTTTTACGCGCTTGAATCAAAGTCTGTATTTTGTTTTGAGAAGCTTTGCATAACTCATTTAATTGAATGTCTAATTCATACAGAATAATTTGACTGAACATTTTGGCATTACGTTTAACGAAAAATGTTACTAAGTCACAAATTCAAATCTTGTAGGATGTTGAATTCTTCAGGAAAGTGGTCGGGTGGTCAAAACGGACAAACTGTAAATTTGTTGAAGGTTATATTTATACGAAGGTTCGAATCCTGCCTCTCCCACTTCGTGGACTTCATAAGCGTTTTTTTTATTTTCATCAATTTTGATTGTTTTTTTTTGCATCAAAAGCTAGGCTACCAGAGTGGCCTGAGGCCAGTTGCCCGTTCGAGCCAAAAAAAAATAAAAAAATAAAAAAATAAAAATTATTTTTTAACTTTATTGTGTATTTTAAATTTGGTAACGAATTTTGATGTGACCATGAGGGAAACGTTGTTCAGTTTATTTTTCTACATATCATAGTGTTTTTTTCGTTTTTTTTTTTTTTTTTTTTTTTTTTGCTATGACCTTCCCTCGGCCTTACACGGCCGAGCCGTCCGGGAAGATAGGGTGACCCGAGCGGCCCGACTTATAGCCTAAATCAAAAGCGTATTTTATTGAAGTTCATCATATATTACTTTTTTACATCTTTTGCAGTGAAAGTACTTATGGTACCAGTTCATATTTGGTTACCTGAAGCTCATGTTGAAGCAGCCAGTGCTGAATCTGTTATCTTAGCATGAATTTTCTTAAAATTGAGAACTTATTAAGATTTTCAATACCAATGTTTCCAGAAGCTACTCGTTTCGAGCGGAGACAAAATTTCGTAGTAATAAAATAAATACGCGCAGCTAACTAAATGTCATAAAGGTTGCGCATTGTGGAGCGCATCGGCCCCTGCCTTTTCTTGCGAAGCGGAGGGAACCCCCCCCCGACCATATCAAGCAGGAGTCAGAACAAAAACTTTAGAGATAACTCGGGGACGATGTATAATTAACACCGCGAACCGTCGAAACGGTCGTGGTCGTGGTCGTCCCTTCACCACTCTAGTCGGGTGCATCAGCTGCACTTCACGCGATCCCCTACGACAGGATAGGCGGGACACAACTTCCTTCTCTAAGAGGCTGTCACCACCCTTAAGGGCGTATCCCTAGCGATCTACGGACCCACGTACGAAAGTTTTTAGATGGAGTCGCAAAGGTAGATCGGGCGAGGGTGTTTGCTCGCTCGTTGTAGTATACGTACGCGTGGTTAACGCCAAGTGGACCCGAGCGTCGTCCATCCCTTAGGGCGGTGATCTCCTAAGTACGAAGTTGACGTCAGTCAACTATGACGGTCTCAGCCAAGCAGGATACCCAAAAATTATCCTAGTCCCTTAGACACACAGCCAAACGAAAGTTATAACAACCACTCATAATTACATCAAAAGAAATCGACCATAGTCGATAGAAATATTCTAAAATAATTTGAATCATCTTTTGATACATTCAATCAGACAGTATCAAAATAAAATCCGACCACCCTGGGTCGAACTCACAAAACAATCATACAACCGTCAACGAGGAGTTGGCTACTGATAATAATATTGATGCATCCGACAAGGTAATCAACTTTCTTAGTTTTGACTTGATGAGACACGTTGCCAAAGTTATTCATTCCACCATACCTCCGACCTAAGATTTGCCTCACACACACCTGTCTCCATACTTTCTCAATCTTTTTGGATGACTGACTGCTTTACGGATGATGCTCAATCATGTATATTGCTTGAAGTGTTGCATGTCTTTCTCTCAGAAGTCCGGCCATCTCCACTGAATCGGCAAAGTACCTCCCCGTAGAACAGTCTACTCTGAGTCAATAACAGGGTCGTCTCCTGAAGCAACGGACCCCCGCCCAGATGCTTCCTCAAGAGAACGTATTCACCACAAGTAGGTTTCAATAGTTCTATTTTCTCCTAAGTTTATGGTAGCTTGGACGGAAATAACCAGAAGGAGATAAGGAATGGTAATCATTTGAACAGATACATATAGATAAGGTCATTTGGGATAGAAAGGGTCATTCCTCGGAAAAAGATTAAGTCTGACTATCTTCATCTTCATAATATTTACAAATTTCTGTTTTTTTCTATGTAGAAAATCCGGATATCCGGCAGGCCAATTTATCCGGAAATTTCAATCCGGATGAAAATTCCTTATTAATTCCGGATATGGAAAAATCCGGCCCTACGGAAAATATTTTTTTTTACCAAAAACAAAAAAATTCAAAAAATTCTGGAAAAAAAAGTATGTTGTTCACATCAACCATACGAACAACTTTTGGCTTGAGGTCATTGTTGATATCTCAACAGATAAAAATATAAAAATATAAAACAGAAAACAAAAATAATATTTGGATAAAAAAATATAAAACGAATCGAGCATCCCCCCTCTAAACCCCTTCATTCCCTATCTTACCTACTTTCAACCCTTCCATGACTTATCAAGCTTTTTATGAAATAGGAACATAGTTCTATTTTATTTTGCATGCGCAATATTACTTTTTTTTTTTTTTTTTTTTTTTTTGGCCATTTTTTTAATCATCCGGATTTTCGGATAATCATTCACTTCAAAATTCAAGTATTTTGACATGCAGGCAGGTGAAAGGTAGAAAAAGATAATTTTTTTATTCATCTCATGCAAACACAATCAACCTCCTTTGCAAGCATTATTCTACCTACCTTCACACACAAAAACAACCATAGGTCTATAAAATCCAGCAACCCATACTCCCATCAGATCCCACTTTTCACATGCATGACCACACACGCCTTACTCAACCTATTCTTTTAAACATGCAAAACAAACAGGGTCAAGCAAAGTATGGGTTCACATAGGTGTGAAAATGAATCCGAGTCAATCAACTATCCTTGAGTTAAGTAGTGTCGAACGCTATCTGGCTCACTTAAGAAAGCCAAGTAAAAATATACTCATCGTCGAAAAAGACCGCAGTTCCAAGGCAAGTCTCAGGCCAACCGCTTGTCCCAATTTGTTTTCGACTCGCAAATCCAACACACGGTAGCCCTAAGTGTGAAAACGACGAGCTACACACGTCAAAAAAAAAAAAAAGTTCACTTGTCCGACGTCAGTGCCAAATGGTCCCAACTAGTCCCAGGTGGTCCCGCACTATTCCTTCCAGCACCTGATGACAACGCCTGCCAAATCCACTTTTACCAAAAAGATTAAGTCATAGACATAAAGAATGGTAATCATTTGGACAGGTACATATAGATAAGGTCATTTGGGATAAAAAGGGTCATTCGTCGGAAAAAGATTAAGTTTGACTATCTTCATCTTCATTATATTTACTTTTTTTTTTTTTTTACAGTACCCATTGAAATCATTCACTTTAAAATTTAAGTATTTTGACATGCAGGCAGGTGAAAGGTAGAAAAAGATAATTTTTTTATTCATCTCATGTAAACACAATCAACCTCCTTTGCAAGCATTCTTCTACCTACCTTCGCACACAAAAACAACCAGAGGTCTAGAAAATTCAGCAACCCATATTCCCGTAAGATCCCACTTTTCACATGTATGACCACACACGCCTTACTCAACCTATTTTTTTGAACATGCAAAACAAACAGGGTCAAGCAAAGAATGGGTTCACATAGGTGTGAAAATGAATCCGAGTCAATCAACTATCCTTGAGTGACGTAGTGTCGCACGCGGTTTGGCTCACTAAAAAAAGCCAAGTAAAAATATACTCGTCGTCGAAGAAGACCATAGTTCCAAGGCAAGTCTCAGACCAACCGCTTGTCCTAATCTACTTCCGACTCGCAAATCCCACACACGGTAGCCCTAAGTGTGAAAACGGCGAGCTACACACGTCCAAAGAAAATAAAGTTCACTTGTCCCACATCAGTGCCAAATGGTCCTAACTAGTCTATGGTGGTCCCGCACTATTCCTTTCAGCACCTGATGACAACGCCAGCCAAATCCACTTCTACCAAAAAGATTAAGTCATGGAGATAAAGAATGGTAATCATTTGGACAAGTACATATAGATAAGGTCATTTGGGATAGAAAGGGTCATTCCTCGGAAAAAGATTAAGTCTGACTATCTTCATCTTCATTATATTTACAATTTTTTTTTTTTTTACAGTACCCATTGAAATACTTCACTTCAAAATTCAAGTATTTTGACATGCAGGCAGGTGAAAGGCAGAAAAAAATAATTTTTTTATTCATCTCATGTAAACACAATCAAACTCCTTTGCAAGCATTCTTCTACCTACCTTCGCAACACAAAAACAACCATAGGTCTAGAAAATCCAGCAACCCATACTCCCGTCAGATCCCACTTTTCACATGAATGACCACACACTCCTTACTCAACCTATTCTTTTGAACATAAGCAGGGGCCGATGCGTCAGTGCCAAATGGTCCCAACTAGTCCCAGGTGGTCCCGCACTATTCCTTCCAGCACCCGATGACAACGCATGCCAAATCCACTTCACAGAAGAAAAAAAAACTCGCGAGTGTCGCTTCCACCGGCACCGCCAGTCGTACTCACATGCCTCGCTGGTCACAAAAGATCCCACCAGGCCAATGTCAATGACCTCACTACCACCGGCGTGCAAATACAAAAAAAACGGTGTGCCGCTCCACCTTGACAAGCCTGGTCCCTGACAGACTATCGTCGATACCTCTAGTGTCGCCTGCCGTACTGCCGCAATAGTCAGGTCGCAAGTTACCCCTTCACTAACGTTGATGGCGAGTTCCTCGTCGCACCAAAAGTATCTAGCACTCTACCTCCACATAGTGTCTGTCTGACAAACCACAATTTCGGCAGCGTAACGCCACAAACGTGGTTGTCGTTGACGCCGAAAAAGTTTGGCAGCATTTCCCCTCATAAGTGGGAAAACACTGTACCGCAGGTTCGTCCTCCTGGTACCACCGCCGATAAGCGTTGCCGTTCGCAGCTCGCTGTCGAAAAATTTTGGCAGCACCTTCCCACGAAGGTGGGAAAATGGTCTGCCGCAGATCCGTTCCGCAAGTACCTATGAATCCCCCGCGGCCGCGGTCACCGCGGGCACGACCGCGGACTGCGGTTGCGGCTGCGGGCCCGCAGGCATGACTGCGTTTCGTGATCAAGGAGAAAAAAAAAAAATCAGAAAAATCTGAAAAACATATATGTTATGCCAATAAACTGAACAAATTTTGCCTTGGGGTCATATCAAAATTTGTTACCAAATTTAAGATTAGAAACAAACAAATCCTTTATTTTTCTTGCTAAAAGAATAAAGTGAAGAACTTTTGTCCGAGGGATTTATGTTTTTCATTTTAAAAAAATCCAAAACGAAGTCAAAAAATAAAACTAAAACTATACAGTTGTAGAGCGCAAAAAAAACTATAACCTCATATTTGTTTTTTTTTTGCCTATTATCCTAGGAATTAAAAATATCGACGTTTTTCGATCGTGGTAAGTATGCAGAAGCATACACATCAGCGAGCATCATAACACAAGTACTGAAAAACGACACGTCGGCCGACAACGGCCTAACCAAGCATATCGAAGCCAAACCATCAGTCGAAGACCCATGTCAACTCAGAAGGAGGAGACCAAAGATGGACGAAAGAAGAAGAGAGAAAGAGAAACAGAAGAGGAGAAGGAGAGAGAGAGAGAGAGAGAGAGAGAGAGAGAGAGAGAGAGAGAGAGAGAGAGAGAGAGAGAGAGAGAGAAACAGAGAAAAGGGAAGAAGATAGATTGACACGTCAGAGTCCCGAACGCGACTTAGCTCGAAATTAAAAAACGTAATCAACCCAGCTCCTGATGTCCGATCGTAAGTAGGCATCGTGCCCGTACTCGTCAATAACGATGTCGGACTGCGGCGTATGACCCTACGTTTCATCCGTTCGCCGAACCGGAATCGTCAGGGGTCTTCGTCACGTGTGGTTGCCAACTGACGCGTCAACCTATCAATATAAACAAAAGTTGACAGCCAAGATAGAACCCCTGAAAGACTCGAAGACTCTAGAGCCAGACGCAAAATGATCAAGAATCTAAAACTAAAAGAGTACCAGGATCCGAAAACGAAACAAGAGGCGGCCCAAATCCGACCTCCTACCACATCGGCCTCAGAGGCTACACCGAGCCCCTAATTCAGCAAAGGACCATGGTTCGAGACCTCAGCCTGTCGGGTACAGACCACAAGCAAAAGTGAAATTTCTTCAAAAACCAGCGAACTGGACAAGAGTTGGGAGAGAAAAGACTGTTTCATAGATCGCTGGTTCAAGGATTCATACAACCTTCAGCAAGGGAGGCCAAAGGTCAGCAGATGAAAGACCCGTAGTCTCAGCGGATGAACGTCAGCAGAATGCCCCCTTCTCACACTAAATCGTACCAGCTAGCAATGCCCCCTACCTATTGTGCACACATTTGTCTTGAAACAAATGGTTCCATCCCGTAAAACAAGACACCCAATCATCCCAGATGCCTCTATATTTGGGCGAAAAGTGGGACAAGGCCTTATTGAAAATCTCATCCTTGAAGTCCCGAAGCCGCAATTCAATCTTGAGTCTCAAAAGAAAGGTTTCCTCAGCCAGGGGTGTGCTAGTGAAACGTTTCGCTCTGTGCATAAAGGAGCCCACAACCGCAATCTTCTATTGTTTGCTCACAAACGAACAATTATCTTGGATACTCTGGAAACAAATGCCTTTAGTCAAAATCTCTCTCTGATTCTTGTGATACGCAGCGCATCTGATTCCCAGCGGCCATCCCAGATTCTGGAGTACACAACCCAGAAAGTCCCATTCATCCAATCCGCTGGTACATTCAAGCTTCAGATTAGAATCATAACACCTCTCAAACCTCCCCAAAATCTCTCGTGCTTTCCTTTCAGAGGACTCATCACCTTTCTTATATTTAATAAACACCGACACCTCGTCGATCAATCGAATGCCCTGGACGATCATTTCCCAGAGACACCAACAAAGAGAACTCAAAGAAAACACAGAGGAGGGAGGTGATGGCCGGGTTGGATGGTTTTCCCATTGGGATGCCAACCTTCTGCTTGAGCACCTGTTCACAAGCAACCGTATAAGTGCAGTCCAGATCAAAAACTACAAAATCTCGGATCTAACCAAAATCCACTGTCTGCCAGCCCTCCTGAGCTTTTCCTCTTTGCAACTTACCTTCCTTCCCCCGGGTCTTCAGCAACACATTCCTTACCTCTCGCCCTTCCCAAAAATCAATAATCCAACACAAAGCTCTCATGATTGCGCCATGCGGGAGATTGCAGAACATCTCCTTGATGTTAAAAGTCGCCGTCAACATCTCTTCCCCTTTCTTCCAATCCTTATTAACTTCTCCAAGCGCCTCCACCAGCATATCCGTACACTTCAGATTAAAGTGTGAACCCATTGGCATTCCCCATAACATAACATTAATACAGCGAGACACTTTCCTGCACGCTCGTACATTACACTCAGAGAAAGACGAACAGATTGGACGCCAACGCAGGACATCCTTATGCTTGGGAATAGCATAAGCCTTCCCCAAACACCCTTTAGAGTCCCATCTTGCCAACTTCTGCAGACCGTGCTGCAAATACTCCTCCTTAGCTCTACTGAGCAGCGAGCTTTCTCCCTCCTTACAAACACTGAATCCCGGATTGGACAGAAACAATGTGTTCATCCCTTCAGGGTATCTTGTTGGACAACATACCAGCGTGTCTCCGGGATTATGGTCGATTGGTACCATCACTAAACCACTCAACTTCTCCTTCCAACACACAATCTCCTCCTCTGCATAGTACCCCAAGCCATCGTCATCCACCATCTTCACGCACCCAACCATTTTTTCTCTTCGTAGCTTAGGCTCCGGAATCTCCATCTCAGCGAACGATCGAACAATCTGTCTTTTCAACCGACCACTGATATTCACCCCAGACGAACGCACCACATTCTTGTTATTACGTAAAGATCATTCAGACGGAAACTAACATGGCCATCCATCCGTGGAAAGTCCGTTGTCATCCTCGAGCAAACACACTGCACCTCATTGCTTATAGCGAATTCTCGAAAATTGCACAAAATATCACCCACACTCTTGTTTTTTATCTAGACAATTCTCATTCTTCACACCATCATCTTCTTCCATTCCTCATCGCCTTCCAGATTCATGACCAGCCGAGAGCACAAGGCTCTGATACTAGGCTTACTCAAGATAAGATCATAGGTGACTCGGACCACCAATCGCCGCCTCACGTTACAGCCAAATCTCCGTCTAATAGTTCCAGACAGAATAAGTTTAAGGAGGAACCGACTCCTCTTCTCATAAAAACTACGAACGACAAAAAATGCACAGACCAACACCAAGAAATCCCAAGTCATCAGACATTTCCTGGAAGCAGGATTAGCCACTAGCCCAGCCAGAGTAGGTTTCAGAATCAAGACTTTGCACATGAAAGGAACAATCGCAGATACATAAATGTATTTTCCTGACCGAAACATCCCTTTCGCTTTCTTTAGAAGCACGGTACCCCCACCCGCTTTGATCAAGGAGGAACCGTATCTCCTTTTCAATACCTTTCAATCCTCAGCTATGCGATCACCTCCAGAGCACAGGATTCCTACAGATGAAAGACACTAATCTAGGATGAAAGACAAGCGAGTGGACACGATCCCGATAGACGAGTGGAAGGTGATATGTGTTTGCCCAGGACCAGACTTCACGATGGCACCCTGTTTCCTCCTCTGCCTCAACCTTTCATGTTTACCCTTGCGACATTGCTTCTTCCTGCCAATTTCATCTCGACTATTAAGGTAACGACTCATCGTCTTAATCATAAACTTCTCCAAGTGCAGAACGTTTGCCGACCCACAGGGAAAGAGAGGAAGCGCCACATAGTCTCCCACCCTTCCACGCCTCAACCATGCGTAGAGTTTATGATTCCTATGACCCCCGTCAATATTCCCAAGACTAAGTGCTCTATAAACATGCTCCCCCCATCTTACCGGCAAGTCCCGAGTAGTAGAGCCTACGTTTATATGTCTCGACCAGGGGGAGATGAGCACATAAACCAATGGCCCTTCGCACTTCTCAAGATCATAGCCACTTACCATCAAATTCAACAAATAACCTTTGATTTTATCCGCCCACGGAATCTGTCCCTTGAAAACAAGCCCAATAACTAGAAGTCGAAGAAACCCATTAAATGATTTATCACGCAAAAAATAAACCGAATCCTTCGACACATTAGATACTGAGGAAGAGAATCCGGGGGGAGAGAGGTGCAAGGTACGAGAGGTAGAAGAAGAGAGAGAAGGGGAAGACGAGAAAGACGAGGAAGGAAAAGGGTCAGCAGTTTCAGTCAGGGAAGAGTCGAACGAGAAAGCAACAGATTCATTACCACTACCGATCAATCTACTTGATTTACCAGCGAGCAAACCCACTCATTTTCGTCTTTGTCGGCATTCATTTATCAGCGACCACAATTTGGCCACGCTCGGGAAAACATCTCATAACTCAACAGATCTCTCATCCCGTCAAATTAATAAAGTATGGACCCTGGACAAAATCGAGGCCCAAAGTATACTCTTACCGTGCCGCCTTGGTCCCGCAGAGTCCCTAAGACCGCTCCACTGGACCAGCAGCAGCCAGAGGGAAGTGGAGCAGAGTGCTCCCTACCCCGGCTATGGCCGCGCTGTTCCTCTCGCGCTCCACCACAAACCTCCAGCCTCCTCCCACGTTGCCTCTGGCAGCTCCTCCAGCAACCCAACAACACTCAAGTGTGCTTGCCACACACTGGCAACACGAGTGTTTTGTGTGGCAGTTGGGGACAACTGCCTGTTTTATAGTGGCTGAGGAGAGTTGGACGTCACTCCAGCCCCCAGGCAAAATTGCGGGTTCACAGTGAGCCCTTGATTTGACAAAGATTCATGGCTAACTGTGGCCGCACCACAGTCATAGCCTTAGTGGGGGCAGTTTCTTTAACTTCCTTCATTTTCCTTTTCTTTTCTTTTCCCCAGCTATCTCGGATTTTCACGAGATAGTTGAGGTTGTGGTATTTCCAAAATTGTTTTTATATTTATTTTTCTGATAAGGGGTTGGAAAGATACAACCCATTTCAGTTTGATGGACCTAGACCCTTTTTCCAGGGTAGATACATTGGGGAAAAGGCTAAGTAAGGTTGTACTTAGCCTTTTCCTTTATGACCCCTCAATTTCCAGGCTCCCTCTAAAAACGGAAGCCTGACAAGTGTCCTCACGAGAATGCACAAAAAAACAAGGAAAATAAACAAAAGAAAAAGAGAAAGAAAACTAACTTCAACTATAACGCGTCTGGCCCTTACCTTGTTCAGGTTCATGCTGTTGAAACCAACAACCCTCCCACCTTTTACTATGCCCTCCCCTGAAAACGGGGAAGGCAGTTGCAGGCTGGGAGAGGTAGGGAAACAACAAGTGAGAATTCATGAGTTTAAATCCCAATAGGTTCAGAGCGGGGTGCAAAACGTACCCCGACTTTGATGATTTTTAAAAAACAATTGACCCAGTAAGAAAATCTGAAAAATTTCACGTGCATGGCCTAGGTGGCTCGCTACCTACATAAAAAAAAAAAATCAAGGTCGAAAAACTTGTTTTACTCCACCAAAAAAATATTGGCGCAAATAACAAAATACAGGTTTTCATAAAATCTGATCCCGTTTTCTCGTGTTTTTTCCTTTTATTTTTTCCCTTTCTATTTTTTTATTTTTTTTTCTTCTTTCCCTCCCTGACCAAGAGGCAACTGGCAGGTCGGGAGGAGTAGGTCCTCCTCTCTTTTATCTTTTTTTTTTTTTTTTTTTTTTTTTTTTTTTTTTTTTTTCTCTCTCTCTCTCTCCCTCTCTCTCTCTCTCTCTCTCTCTGCGAATATCGTGAGCCGCGAGATCCAAGATCTCACCGCCACAGATGTTCGCCTTAAAACGAACAAGGAGTTGTGTTGCTCCTACACAACCAAAACGGTTGTTCGCTTCCCAACCTTGAGGCAACCTGCCTCATTTTTTTTTATTTTTTTTTTTCCTGTAATGATGTCGTTGGCTTATGTCAACGGCCATAGTAGGCAGCATCAGGCTTTGCTGGCGCCTCCCCCCCTCTTTCCAACATGCAGGACCCGAGTTCGATTCCCATCGGGGAACCATTTCTCGATTTATGCGTGTCATCATCCGAGGAAGGGCCATGCTGTAGACGCGCGACCGTTTTTGGCCGTGAGATCTGGCATTCTCGTGACTGAAAATGGTCACAACTCAGGCTCATCTTGATGAGCCGCTCCAAAAGGAGTTGGCCCACATAGGGCATCGTCGGGTTCGATCCCGGTCTCCGCCATGTGAGAATCTGGCATGTTATCCAACTGGGCTAGTTCCTATTTCACACCAAATAGGAGTAACACTTCAACATGAAGGGGTTTTCCCAGTAGGTTGTCCACCTATGGCTAGGCAGACTTCGCCTGCTTGCCCACCTATGGCTAGGTAGGCTTAGCTTGTCTGCCCCTTTTTCCGTGGCGGGCTACCTATCAATGGCCTGACCAGCCACCCAACCGGGCAGGCCGCGACGCCGTTTTTTCTTGACATATGACGCAAAAATCAGACTCCGCAGGTCTAAAAATAAAATAAAATTAGGCATCCCCTTTCTTTTATGTCGCTACCCTATATCTTACGCGGTTGCTCATTTCAATGCACGTAGGCTTTGAATCACGCGGCTGTACAACCGTGCGTCATGATTTTAAATAAGATAGGTCTTTAGTTTGAACATTCATGCAACCGTGTGCCTCTGCGACCCTGCTAGAAACTACATTTGACTGGTCACACTGCCGATTACCGCCATTATTTTCGGACGTCACAAGCGTCTGGATTAAGGTTCATAAAAGTTATAGTCTCTTGGTCACAGGTTGGTCCGAATAAACTTCTGACAAACGTCAGTCTCAACAAGTTCCTCAATTCAACGAAAAAGTCAGACAGCGTCTGACATTAAAAAACCTGAGCAGATACCCTGGTAAGGGTTTCTGCTCCGATAACGTACTCGGGCTTGGTTGGTCATGATTTCTATATGTACATTTTTACCACCAACGATAATGAGAAAAGTTACGATTTGATTCAACTAGTTTATGAAGATTATGTTAGATTGCTTTGGCTTTGAGAGATCGATCATTTAAAGTTTCCCAAAAAAAAAAAAAAAAATCATAATGGGTTTTAGTCCACAAGTACAATTTGATATTATTCCATTGATTCCTTTTCATATAGGAAACTTGTATCTTTCTTGAAAAATGAAAAAAATTATCATTGTGGTGATTAATATTTATCCAGCTAGCGAGCCTACGACCTTTGCGTTTTTTTGAGTATATTAGATTGCTTTGACTTTGAGAGATCGATCATCAAAAGCTCCGTAAAAAAAATAAAAAAAATCATAATGGTTTTTAGTCCACTAGAACAATTTGCTATAACTTCATTGATTCATTTTCATATAGGAAACTTTTATCTTTTCTTTACTTATTCATCTTTGTTTATTAAAGAGATTGCCATCAGAGTAGGAGAATCATGACGTTTATTGATGTCTCGCTTAAAAACATTGGTTGGAGCAAGAAAAGTGAGAAAAAGTAAACGAAAAGACTTGAATAATAGGAAGTCAAAAATGCAGAAAGACTTTTAAGCCCAAGTTTTTTTTATTATCCTGTCATATGAATGAGACTTAAAGACTTTAATTAACGTATGAATGATGCCAATCAATTGAAACACATATCTATTTGTTTAACGCATCTTAATCCAAAATAAAAATATAAGTTTTACTATTTGATATACAATCAGGAAAGTAGTTAGAGTTCGGTTAGATGCCTTTTCAACTTTTTTACGCAAATTTTATTTTTGTCATACACACGGTTTTCCACTTTATGCTACCGGTACCCCTCGTGAAACGACACTATTGGTAGGGGGAGTGGTGGTTTTAGTCATGACTTTTTAGAATTTCGTTAAGTTATTTGGGATATCCGTTCAAATAATATAAAATCATAACAATACAAATGAAAAAAACTAGCAAGGCCCGAGTGCAAGAATGACGTGCATAAATGCATAAATTGTTTGAAAGAGGGGAGGGGGGGGGGGGGAACGCGCATTGACCCTCGTGTTTGGCCTAAATAACGCACATGAGACTTGTGAGGGAAAATACGTATGTAATAACGAGCACTCGGGCGGTCTGCACTGCGAACCCTAATACATGCTTCGCATATAGTACACTGAACCAAAAATGTGCATAATCCATAGGGACCACCAAAAGAGTTAAAATCGTCTATGGCATAGAAGATTACCCCTTTTCGCGTGTAAGACCTGACGATTGTGGTTCAAAAGCGCTAAAATTATGGTTAGAAACGTTAAAATTAAATGTGCAAAGAAGTGGCATGACTCCTGCGCAAGGGTGACACTCATACATCGAGAAATGGTAAAAACAAAAACTAGCGGCACACCTGATATTCAAATAACAAATTGAATAGTAGTCACACAGGCACGACAATTATATATTTGCTTCACTGTCAAGTGAGGTCTGAGCATTTGAGGATTTTTTACCTATAAATTGATTTAATTTAATTACCATTTAATCTAAAATTTTAAATTGTGATACTATTATACGGTCAACTAGTAATTTTACTTTCTTCAAGTTCTCTTACCAATTTGACGAGGTTTCACTGGATCAAGTGACCAGTTTTCTTCGTGGACTTCAGGCAACCTAAGGACACGAAGTAAACGAAGTCGAACGCCTGACTTTAGTGAGTCCACACAAGAAGAGACATTGGATATTGTACTCGACAACTAATTATATACTAGAAGAAAAAAAATTATGTTTTTCGTCTCGGAGCATGAGAGTCTCTATTATAGCAAGTTTGACCATCACTTTTTCATGACCAGGGAACCAATTCCTCGAGTATGTGCTTCAAATTTTTATTTGCAAGTCTTTGGGGTTACTATACAGAATTCCAACTTGACGGTTGCCTGATATTTTTCCAATCGACTTCCATCATTAAGATGTGAAACGAAAATGTTAGAGAGGCAAACAACCCGAAGAAAGGAATGAAGCATGGTGAATATAAGTTTATTAAGGGAAGGGAGGGGGGGAGAGAGAGAGAGAGAGAGAGAGAGAGAGAGAGAGAGAGAGAGAGAGAGAGAGAGAGAGAGAGAGAGGAAGAGAGAGAGAGAGAGAGGATAAATTCATAGATAAATAATAAGTGAAAAAAATGAAGCAACTAAGGAAATTACCGGAAATGGAAGAATAGTTTATTTGTATAACAAGACTATAAAAAAGGAAAAAAATACATGAAAAAATAGCAAAAAAAGAAAAAGAAAAAATTGAGGGGGGGGAGAAAGAAAAAGGAGAAGACAATGGGGAAGCACTTACGAATTTGTTTTCTGAGCAGAGAATCACCCTTCGCCGATTTTTTATTTTTTGACCATTTATTTTGTCGTTGCCTGAAACGAGAAGAAAATTAGTCCCACAATAATTTCCCTGCAACAGTGCAGAGTGAGCCCTTCAACAAATTTCCCTCAAGATTTCCCGCTAGTTTGGAGTCATCGGCCATACAACTGAAAGAAGACCATCGATGAGGGTTTATCGGTCTCCTGCCAAACCGACAATTGATGAGGGGAAGTCGTTGGTGTTCCCGCCAATTCGACAACGGGTAAGGCGAACTTGTTGATTTCCCCTGTCAATTCAAAAAACACCGACGCATACTTGTTGATACTCTCGCTAATACTCCCGCCAAAATACTCAGTCAATTCTTAACTACGTAGCTATAAATGTTTTATCGCTCTTCAGGTTCCTCATTCTATTTGCCCATCCTCCAATATTATAGCCTTTGTCTTCTCCCTCTATTCTTTGTCTATTATTTTGCCCTCGAGAACCTCTTCATAACCTCTTTCCCGCCAATTTGGTTCCTTTCTTTCTTTATTTTTTTTTTACTCTCTCACACGAATGATTTTTTTTTTTTTTTTTTTTTAATTTAGAGAGAGAGAGAGATGTTTTGTATTTTGGTTGTCATTCAGGCGATCTTCAGAGAACCTCACATCCTTAATGTGAGGGGGTCGTTGGAGGAGGGGGAAGAGGAGTGGGAGTATGGGGGAAAGTAGTGGGAAGAGGAGATTCTGCTTTGGGGGGAGGATCCAAGGTCGATTGTGTTTTTGTTGAGGCAAAGGGGTTGTAGGAGGGGAAGGGGGAGATTCTGTTTGGTCATGGGTTGAGTTTGAGAAGAAGAAGAAGAACTGTAAGTTTTTTGTTGATTGATTTGCACTGAGTACTGAAATTGCATCTCTCATTGTCCGATTAACTATTTTTTTCTCCTATTTTCAACTTTCTCCCTATTTTTCGTCGGTGTCATTTTCTCGTGTTCGTTTATTCTCTCACGAGCGAGATGTATGAACGGCATATGGCAGACGGTGAGAAGTCGGGAGGCGTGTTCTGACCCACTTCGGGTAACGGGACAACAAAATTTTTGGTGCGCTGTGACCACTATTGATAGTTTGCTCTCTCTCTCTCTCTCTCTCTCTCTCTCTCTCTCTCTCTCT
>BFEA01000019.1:5132435-5149332 GCA_003427395.1 Chara braunii | reverse complement strand
CTTGGAGACTATCTGCAGGGGTAGCACTAATTCACTGGAAGGCATATTGATGAGTTGGCAAGATATTGGTGTTGCGCTGATGAGCGCTGGACTCAGGGAAACTTTGAAACACTTTGTATCCATATTTTTGATAATATAAGCTGTGAAACTCGGTTCTCATCTTCTCTACCTATTATCAGACTACTGTTCGTTGTGTGTGGGAGAACGATGCATGGCATGTACACACTTGCGTGAGATGGTCTCCAGGACCCATGCACGACACTGTTTTCCGTCTTTCTGGTTTGTCTGTCTCTTTGCCTCTGTCCTTTCATTTTTCCTTTTCTTCGTTCATCTTATTTCTTCTTCCACTTCACGTGTTTGCACTTTTTTTCTTTTTCTTTTTCTTTTTCTTCTTCTTCAAAAAATTTGGACCATTTCTCGATTTATGTGTGTCATCCTTGCGCAGGGGCCATGCTAATCTTCTCTGTATCGTTCCAATTTTCACGGATGTCCCGAACGACACGTGTTTGCACTCTTAGTCAATAGTTCTGTGACAAGATATATTTTTCTAATAAACTCCACAGCGCATTCCCTGCCAGTCAGAATCTCAACCCATAAAATTTCTGAATACCTGCTTTTTTTTTTTTTTTTTTTTTTAAATCTATTTCTTCAGGTGTATCTTTCCCGTCTGAGCCATGCTTCTAATTACCCAACCCCGAGAACAAATCCTGAATCTCAACCCATAAATTTTCTGAATACCTGTTGCTGTGGTTGTTTCGGTCATTTAATAACACAGACAGGGAGGTGAAAGAGTGACACTTGATTTTACGTTTTCTCCTCTACCTCTTTCTTTTTTGTTTCTTCCCCTTTAAAAGGCTTTAATGATTTTGTCGGTCCTTTGTTGCGAAAGGAATCCCTGTCTGATGATTGCATGTGCATGAGAGATGCAGTTGACTGCCCAAAGACAAGTGGGCCTTCACTCCACACGTATCTGGACTGTTTAATGGACCTTGTACTTTCGGACCTATCGAACATTGTGAATGTATTTCGTACCTATCGAACATTTTGAATGTATTTGGGCCTTCGCTCCACTACTCAACAGTCAACATGTAAGAATGTTGTGCAGTGGAGCGAGGCCCATGGTCTCATTTTCTGCGAAACAGTCTCCTATCTCGTCTTGTTTTCTGATGATTGCTCATCTGTTGGGTGGGTTTTGCCTATGTGTCATCTTGAACAGACCGCTCATCTCCAGAGAGCATAATGCCTTTGTCTCCTCAATGGCTCATTGCACGCCCGTCTGACAGGGCGGGAACTACTAATGTGGTAAGGAGTCCAGACCTGTGTGACTCTTTGCATGTGGTCCTTCCCCCAACTCATGCCTGTGACGGAAAGGAGAGCCCTCTCTGTCTCCCTTGACGAGTGTCTGGTCTGGCATTTGTGTCCTTGATAATAATGTTTCTGCTGGCTTCTGATCATGCATGGCGTGGCGAGAATCAGTGTCTCGCTTCGTGCTGTCCCCCTCGGTGCTGCTGCAACGCTCCGTGCGAATGAAATTGCGCACCTTTGTGGGCCTCGCTGCACAACTCGCCGAGTGTGCAAATGGAGGATGAATCTTCCGCATGAACGTGGTAAGGTACGCCGCAATAAATTTTTGCCTTTTGTGCATTTGGTCGGTGGTGCGACGAGGCCCTCTATCTGCTTGACAGTGTTCTGGTTTGCAATCTGTGCTTTAAACTGATAACATTTCTGTTGTCAATGCGCTGCCATCCTCTGACGGCAGGGTTGCTGCTGCTGCCGATGCTGCTGCAAAGCAAGCGGGATATTTCTGCTTTTCCCCTCCTGAAAGGTTGTGCGGGAGAGGGGACCATGCAGGGGGAATCTGGGAAGGAGGGATAACCTTGCGAGTTATCCCTGACTGTCGGGTGGGTTCACACTGCACATACAGATGTCTCTCAAGCGCAGGACTCTCCACCTTGACCACCCATGGGAAGGTCTCGACTAGGATCAGCGCTACCGTCGGGTTGGGTTCACACTGCACACACAGACGTCTCTCAAGTGCAGGACTCTCCACCTTGACCACCCGTGGGAAGATATCGACCAGGATCAGTGCTACCGTTGGGGTGGGTTCACTGTGCACACACAAACGTGTCTCTCAAGCGCAGGACTCTCCACCTTGCACCCACGGGAAAGTCTCGACTGCGATCAGCGCTACCCAGCCGCAGGCAACAGGACCCCCCAGGAATGGTGTTCAGTCTGAAACCAGGGGTGAGGTTCCACGGGCCCGGATGCTTCATCGCTGACCATAGAGATTACGCAGATCTATGACGAGAAACAGGTAGTCATACCGAGTGGGACATCAACCACGGTTGGCTGTGCTGAGGTTTTCGCCTGGGTGTCGAGAAGTTGAGAAGTGGGAGGAGGGAGTGAAAAGTGAGAGGAGGAGATGATGGGTGCCTTGTGAAATGTCGTGTACAGCAGATGAGGTCTGGTGTGGTGGGCAAGCTTTCTGTCAGAGGGACTCCTGAGACCATGCACCAGTATTTATTTATAGGTCATAGAGCCTATAAATATCAGGACGCCTGCTTATATAGCCCTATAGGTTATAGATCTATAAATGCCAGGGCAGAAAATGCCTTGTTCTGCTAGCCAAGTGGTGAGAGAAGGGATGCTTCCCAGAAAAAAACTGCCTTAAAAGTTAAAACACAGAAAGTTTTACTTGCATTGTCCCTGCACCATCTAAATTTCAAGTCTGTTCTTCCAGCCCTTTGCCTTTCCGTCCTTACCTATCACTAGCTTTCAATTCTGTCCCTCCAAAGTTCACCTTTCTGCTGGTAAGATCAGTAGTTATGATCCATACAGGTCACAGCTAGACCAAGTATAGTATCAGAAATATGACCAAGTATAGCATCAGAAATTAGACCAAGCATAGCATCAGAAATTTGACGAAGTACACAGGGAAACGATCAACAGCTTGCAATCACAGAGCTCCAAACCCGACAATCCAGACACGTCCAGACACTTTCGGGGGCGTGCTCACCAAGTAATTGTGGGAGCTATACAAGTGCTTGCAGGAAGCCCTGTTCGGGATGAAGTTGATGAACTGATCATTTGAGCGCTGTAGGTTCTTTTTCTTTTGAAAAAGAAATTGGACCATTTCTCAATTTGTGCGAGTCATCCTTGCACAGGGGCCATGCTAATCTTCTCCGCATCGTTCCAATTTTAACGGATGTCCTGAGGGACAGCGCTGTAGGTCGTTGATAAGCTCTGGTGAATATTCCACTGTTTAAAGCCTGCGTGCAGTGCAGTGCATTTGGTGGCCGTTCAGTGTGAAGTTGTGAACCTTGGCTCCTCTTTCAAGCAGACATACACGTCTTTGTCGTGTAGTGGGGCTGTAATAGGATGTGGTGTGTGGCTAGGGCAGAGTGTACCCTCGATGTTTTTGATAAGGTCCATGGCATGCTCTCCATGTAGCCAACTGTGAACGAAGTAGCTGCACCGTCATTGAATTGAAATCACCCTTCACAAGGTTTTACTTGTCACGGAGGATGCCATTTATGTGATACATCTGAGTGGAAGCGACAAAAAACTTCCACGTTGCCCTCGTTCCTTGTTCGCTCAGGCCAGCATAAAGGAGCTGCCTGAGATTCTCTCTTGAGCTATCTTGATAGAATTGAGAAAGGCTAGAAAGAGGGTGAGAACCATGGGGTAGTTGATGGCAGAAGCCTCCCATTCCACCATGGTTCACTTGACCAAAGGGAGGAATTTCACCTGAAGAAGGGGACGTGAAAAGTTAGATAAGGGATTTTCAATGTTCCTGCTTGTCTGCCGAGACATACGTTAAACGGAACTTAAACCATTACTGCCCCTCTCTCAATCCTAAAGATGTGGTGGGTAACTTACTAGCTGCGAGATGGGTCGGGCTGCAGGCTGCAGAGGAGGTTGGCAGCAGTATGCGAAACTCCAAAAGGGCAATGGCCTTCATCACTATTCCACTTTTGAACACCTTGTCCTGGCTGTAGTGGTTAAGAGACTTCTGTTATTTTTTCAAGAGTATCATTTTATCGTTAACACTTTTAGCCTTTTTAGTAATACAAAATTCTAAATCTTTTTTGTAATCAGCCCTATTCGGTACCATTTTACGACAACCTTTCAAATTCTTAGTTTTGACAATTTGATCCATAGTAAAACTTGAAGAATTCTCTATTTCTTTTTGTTTTCCTTACTTGGCCCTTGAGGCTGAGGTCACCGGTTCGAATTCGTGCTTGCACAAAGGAGGGCTTAGGCCCAGATGTACGGATCCGATAACTACTGAGAAGGCTCCCGTGAACTCATCGGTCTGATCGGCCCTGGGTAATTCAGAATGATTGAATTGTATCCATCAAGGTCTATCAGTATTTGGACTCCAGTCTGTATTTCACCAGTTTGTGGCTGTACTGGCTGAGCTAGGCACGGTGATGTATAGTAATCTGACGCCTGGACTTGCTGTTTCTTGTTGCACAGGGTGCTGATGCGAGCTTGGGGGGTCCTGGAGAGGAATTGCTAGAAATTACTGTGGCTGATCCGGTGAAGCAAGGTGATGGGGTTCAGGCTTATGTCTCGTACCGTGTTAATACGAAGGTGGGCATCCCTTGTCATCAGCTTCAAGCGGTTTGAGCACCGGGTTTGGTGATTGTTGGTGGTTCTGGTTTCTGTGAAATGGGCCCATCTCCCAATTCTTAGGTGGTGCATTGCTGTCTTTGCCTTCGGCCATCAGATGAGACTTTCAATTGGTGTGTGCTGTGCCACAGTGTAGAGATCTGCTATTGCTGTGTTTGCTAAGCTTCATCGGTGTAGCGATTTGCAGTCATGCCTTGTTCGCTACCGTCTTCACCTGAATAGAACGCCTGGTCATGATAGCCGTATTTGGTGCAACTTTCAGTCTAGATGCAGCGATAATGACAGGGTGTTCTATTCGGGTGAAGACGGTAGCAGATACTTGTATACCATGTAACCACATGGTCTGGATCCTGCTTTCCACTGCTTAATGTTCCAGTATCTCTGATGTTCAACCCTCTCTTTCTGGTAGTATAGCTGGACAGCGTTGAGGTCAAGTCCAGTCCAATCTGTAAAAGTGAGGTGCAGTATCCTCCTTTATCTTGCAGGCAGTGCGTGCATGTTGCATGGGTCTATCGTTTGCAAGTGTTCTTTCTTTTTTTTTATTTATTAAAAAAAATGAAGTCGTCTTCTGCGCAAGAAAAAAAAAACAAAGGAAAAAAAAGCTGTCTTCTCCTCATATATATTCGACAGTCTCAGACGGCTGTATTTACCACCCTATTTTCGTCTCTCAAATATTGTGTCGATCTCACACTAGCTACCGACCCTCCCCACGTTATCTGCTCGCATATATAGTGTGGCGATCTCCCTTATCTTCGCACTGGTCCAACCTCAAACCTGACAAGCAAGGATTTAACCTATCCCGGGGGTATCACCAGTCTACCTACTATCCCGGGGCAATACCAGGCTACGGGCACACAGCAAACCACATCTATTTACCAGAGGCACAGTCCACTGACAGTTATGGGTTGAGCGTATCCCGTCAGGGTTGAGCCTGTCCCCTCAGGGTTGAACCTAACCCTTCTTCTATTATCACTCGCAATCTGTTTTGTAACTATTGTTGCCGTCTGAAATATTGTGTGTGTTCTACTTGCGTTTCGTTCTGCTCTTCATGGGAGCGGAGTTACTCCGAAGTTCCAAGTAAGACTGATGACCTTTTCAAGAAAGGACCAGCAAAATGCATCAAAACTCAACTGTATCCAGAGCGCCGTGTTGTAATGTCACAGCCGGCCGTATCATCTTGGTTGAGCGGCTCAATTCTGTAGTGGGGAGGAGGTGAGGGGAGAGGTTAGCGTCTGTTGACAAGCAGTTTTAGCCTTGTGATTTACTCTCCCCTGATGAGGCAGTTTCTCCTTCGATGGTATGCCTTACAGTGATGTGTGATGACCAAGAACGCTCGTGGAGATGGGGGAGAAAATTCTGGAAGAGAGGGAGAACAGATCCATCGTTGGAAGCTGCATGCATTTGGAAGCTGCATGCATTTCTGTCGAAGGGATTGAATGCTGGTCTCACAGTGTATGGATAGGCATCCAGGGTGTTGTCTTCCTGCTTTTTTCTCCAAGTGTGTCTGAAGCCTTGTATGTTGGTATGCCCATGCCTGCTAGGGTCAGCACGTGGTCTTTTTCTTTTTGTGGGTGCTTACCCAGCGATGTTTACGTATTCCTTCTGGTCATGTTGATGCATGCAAGGGAGCTTCATGCAAGAGGGTTGATCTCCTATGAAAATAACATGGACGAAGTTCGTCAAGCATGCCAACGTCTGTGTGCACTCGTGCTGCTTGTTTTTGTGGTTTCCTTTTTTTACGTGTGTGTGTGTGTGTGTGTGTGTGTGTGTGTGTGTGTGTGTGTGTGTGTGTGTGTACCCCTGGAGGCAATGGAGGGGCATGCACTCACATGTGTGTGCATGGGGTGTCTGGGTGTGTGAGAAACTGTTGCAGACGAATTTGCCGAACTACCGAAGGAAGGAGTTTTCAGTGATCCGCCGCTTCAGCGATTTTCTGTGGCTCCATGAACGTCTAACTGAGACCCACCGAGGAGTCATCATACCTCCTTTGCCAGAGAAGAACGTTGTCGGTAAGGTTATGTTGGGTTATCAAATTACCTGGGCCTGTTTTTTTTTGTTCCTTCAAAAATATGGGTCGTGTTGCAGTAGCGTGGTAGCTCAGATACAACTTCCATATCGCAGTCAATCTGTTGAGCCACTAGGAGCGGCCAAAGTGAGGGTGGGTGGCAGCATATAGATTTGTGATGCCTTGAGAGGCTGGAACCAGGTCCCTGCTTCACGGTGAGACCTGTATGGTTAGCCAATGTTACGAGGGTGTGGTCGGGTGGAGGGCAAAGGGGTTATGCCCTTAGTGGGAAGTTTAAAAAAGGGTGAGGACCTATCCGAAGACGGATTGTGAAGCTGCCTGAAAATTGTAGCAGCGTTTCTTGCGAAAAATGGAAAGAGTAGTTTTGTTTGTCCTGAAATTGTGGCAGAAATGAGGACCTTCAACTTCCGCAGAAACATAACACCGTTTTGCAGGCTATGTCAGTAGCAACATATAGGTAATTACTAATTAGTAATTACTAATTAATCTTCGTCAAAGATGTAGGAAGGGTGCAGAGAGGATAGTCAGGACTTTTTTTTTGTTGAAAAATTCCGGCCATTTCTCGATTTGTGCGTGTCATCCTTGCGCAGGGGCCATGCTAATCATCTCTGTATCGTTCCAATTTTAACGGATGTCCCGAGGGACAGAGGATAGTCAGGACTGACCTACCTTCTTACCCAGAATACAACGTACGGTCATTATACCTGTATTTAGGCTGAAAGCTACCGAAAATGCAGTCTATAGTGACCGTACGTTGTATTTGGGGGAAGAAGGTAGTCTAGGCATGCCAGAATTTAGAAGAGCAGGGATCGCTGCCATTGCCCAGAACGAGCTGAATTGGGGCTCTGTTTTTCCGTGCAGCCCAAGGGACAACTTTGAGCAAACTACAGTTCAATTGCCTGGATCTAGTAAGAATTATGGCTAGGGCTTCCATTTTTACTTGTGCAAGGAGTGCTGCAGTTACGTACAGAGAGCTAAATTGGGTCCCTCATTTTCGTAAAGACTTAGGCACAAGTCTCAGGAATTGACAACTACATGGCCTGGCTGTACTAAGAATTCTGGTCGGGGATCTCACAATCCTGCAGACAGGATTGCTACAGTTCTGTAGAGCTAAATTGGGTCTCATTTTCCGTATCATCTGAGGCACACAGTATGGTTTGGATGTGGATTTTGCAATCCTGCGGTGATTGCCGCTGAAATCAGACTCGCTTTCTTCTCTTCTTCACATACATGCAAACAGATGGCAATTCACACTGGCGCGGTGCGGCCACACAAAGCTCAGAGATAATCAAACCGAGAACACAGGTCAGATACAAACTCGCTTCCAACCGGCTATGGCGCCTGACGCCCACACACCCTCCCAACTTTTCACACGTACTCAACTCCGGATCTCCCTGGATATCCCACACACACTCACACTGCATCAGACACACGCGTACGTACACACACTCTACTACCTATCGCTAGCTATGGCGGCTATGACCATCGTCTACCTCTACTACTAGCAGCGATGACTGCACTATCTTCGCCTCAGCCCACTTCGACTTCGGGCAATCTGCAGACCACCTCGCACAAGACGCTAGGGAAGCGCGTCCACATGGCTCACACAGGAATGAATGAATAACTGGACGCTGCCTCTTGATTTATACTTCTGTAGGCCGCTGGTCTGCCTCTTTCCACCGGGCCCACGGGGCACACAGTCCCACATGGTACTTGCTGACTGGACAAAGTAAGACTGGGATGGGGTACTGCTGACTAGACAAAGTTGGGCTGCCTACTTGCTCACATGCCTCTGGCCAAACGTAGAAACTCTCGAAAGGTCACTTCCGGACCTTCCGGAAGTTTGCGGACTTGGCCTTTCGGGACTGTAGCAGCTACGACCTTGACCTTTCCGGACTGTAGCAGCTACGACCTTGACCTTTCCGGACTGTAGCAGCTACGACCTTGACCTTTCAGAACTACAACAACTATGACCCCTATGCAGGTATGACCCCTACTTCGACAGGTCTATGGTTCAAGACCTGACATGTACTCAGACCTACGACGGACAACTTCCAACTACTAACACAGGTCACGGGTTCAAGACACACAGGGTCGACTTGATACTGTACACAGGTAAGGTAAGGTAAGGTAAGGTAAGGTAAGGTAAGGTAAGGTCTGAGGATGAAGCCCTGGGATCCACATCTATGACTGCAAAAGGTGAAAACCGTTTCATTCCCGCCGGCCTCAATTCGAGGTCCTCCGAGAATACATTAGTCCAAGGCTGGGCCTTTATCTTTCTTATCTCTCTCATAGGTGCAAACTACATCGGGAGCGGTCTCAAGCAGTTCTGTTCGTGCAAACCAGCAGTCGCCCTCTGGTTCCCGAAAAGTGAACCTGACCTTATACTGTTTCTGTGGACGACCCCTACCTCCTGTTCACCTTCCATGCCGTCAATGTTGTACCTTCCATCCATGTCCGAAGGGATCATGGACCTCCGTGATGGAAACTGTTGACTTGTGGTACAAGGCAGCAACTTTGACACATGAAACACTGGGTAGGTGTGGAGGTGCGCTCGAATCTCGACTGTGTAGGACGGTCCATCCTCTCCGCCCTTGACTTCTGAGACTGGCCACGATCCTCGGTATGCAGGCAGTGACTTTTGTGAGTTGTTCTCCTCACGAGCAAACTTTTTGGACTTGACCCAGACTAAGTCGCCTACTTGAAACTGTGATGGGCGACGGTGCTTATTGGCTTGCTCTATCATTCTATGCTGGGCCTTCCCGAGGTTCTCTGTGAAGGTAGCAATCTCCTTATCATAGTGTAGTGCAAACTCCCTAGTATTGGGCTGTAGCCTTTGAATCTGATCCCGGTGCAGTCCCTCGAACGGTCTACGCGGTTTAAAGGACTTAGGTAACTCGTTGGGATTG
Source organism: Chara braunii (assembly GCA_003427395.1). Lineage (NCBI taxonomy): Eukaryota > Viridiplantae > Streptophyta > Charophyceae > Charales > Characeae > Chara > Chara braunii. Next base: position 5,139,762 of record BFEA01000019.1, on the reverse strand, counting down.
CGACAAGTAGCTAAGTGCACGCTACTATTGTACACACTGGCTACCTTAGGAAGCATCTCGTCCCAATGATTATAATCAGGTCTAATATACATTCTGAGAACTTGCTGCAGGATTTTGTTCATCTGTTCAGTCGGACCGTTAGTCTTAGGATGGCGGCCAGATGACATCAACAACCTAGAGCCATAGACTCTCATCAACTCCTGCCAGTTCTAACTAGTGAACCTGGTATCTCTGTCACTAATTATTGACAACGGGAGACCATGCTCACTGACCCAATGATTAAAGAACTTATCTATAACTTAGTCTGTACGTGCCTCTGCGGGCAACGTCCATGAAGTCAATGGACACCGAGTCTCCAGGTCTGTTGGGAACAGGCAAGGGTCTGAGAAGACCTAGAGGGGCTCACGTAGTGGTCTTATTCCTCTGATAGACCTTACAACTGCGTATATATTGTATGTAGCCGGCCTTCATACCTGGCCACATATACACACGTATAAGATTGGCTAACGTCTTCTGCCAACCAAAATGTCCCTCTGTGTTGTGGCATTCCCCTAAGATCAAACTACGGATCTCTTCACTGTTGGGAACGCATAAGCGGCCAGCTACGTTAGTCTTCTCGAACAGTAAGCCATCTGTAGTGCGGTAATCTGGTTCAGTCTTTGGAGCCTCCTTAACTCTTTGTAGGAGATCGCTATAAATAGGGTCCTGTGCATAGGCTTCCTTGACTTTCTGTTGCAGGTCTCTCCCTATATCCAGATAGTGCACTATCGCTCCAAAGGAATCAACTCTCCTACTTAGAGCGTTCGCGACTACATTATACTGTCCTTTCACCGGCTTGAGCTCAAAGTCAAACTGATCTATCTTGGCGGCGCACCTAGTAAGCTTAGGTGTCATCTTGGCCTGCGTCTTCAGCCACCTGAACATCTCGTGGTCTGAATACACTTTGAGGTGCCTCCCAAGCAAGTAGTGCTTCCAGTGGTCTAGTGCTTGCCTGAGAGCGTAGAGTTCCCTCTCATAAGTAGATGCTGCCACCTTTCTCCGAAGGCATCCTAGCAGACATGAACTCTATGGGTCTATACCCATTGCCATCATCTTGCTGTAAAACAATGCCTATATTGTACTTACTTGCGTCAGTGGTGACGACAAAAGGTAAGGACGGATCAACTACCTTGAGGACTGGATACTCTATCAAGGCCGGCTTTAACTTCTTCAGGGCCGACGTACAATCTCTACTCCACTCCCATATTGCTTCTTTCTTTAACAACCTGCGAAGGGGTGCAGCGATGGTAGAGAAGTTCCTTAGAAGTTCCTTACGAACTTCCTATAATAGTTGGCTAAGGCTAGAAACGACCGCAACTCAGTCAGTGTGCGGGGCGTCGGCCAGTCTCTAATCGCAACTATCTTAATGTCCTGAGGTTTTATGCCACCTCCATCTAAGACGTGGCCCAAGTACAAGACTTGCGTCTTGGCCCACTCGCACTTCTTCGCGTTGATCTTGAAGTTAGCTTCCCTTAGCTTATCCAAGACCTGCCTTAGATGGCCTTCATGCTCCTGAAGGGTCTTACTAAAAACTAAAATATCAAACTAAAATATCGTCTAAGTACACAATTACTTATCTATCTAACCAAGGCCTAAACAAATTATTCATACAGCGCTGGAATGTTGTTGGCGCGTTGGTTAGTCAAAAGGGCATAACTATAAACTCATAATGCCCATACCTAGTCCTGAATGCCGTCTTGTACTGATCATCAGGGTGGACCTCTATCGGATGATAGCCTGACTTCAAATCTATCTTAGAGAAGTATTTGCAGCCCTGCACCCGATCTAACAGATCATCTATACGGGGCAACAGTTCTGCATTCTTCACTGTGACGACATTGAGACCCCTATAGTCTATGCACATTCTAAACTCTCCCTCCTTGGGGACGAAAAGAACAGGTGCTCCAAATGGAGATGAACTGGGCCTAATCCAACCCTTCTCGAGGAGCTCGTCTAACTGCTTGCGCAGCTCCTCTAACTCATTCGGGGACATTGTGCAGATAGTTCCCTTAGGAGTCCTACTGCCATGCTCTATCTCAATGCGATGCTCGATTGGCCGCTGCACTACTCTTGTAGGTGGTTTTAGCTAAATTTGTATACTCTTCCAGCAACTTGGCAATAGCCGGATCAAGGGGTTTCTCTACCGTAGGCTCAATGACAGGCCTAACATAGGCTATGAAAACCTGTTCTTCTAGTTGCTCCTTTACTAATCACGCGAACGCGGGAGCACTGAGACAACAATGTGCCAGGGTGTTGTCTACTCTTGACACATGAAACAGGCGAGCAATCTTGACTTCGCTTGATGGACTAGGGAGCCTACACTCATGCTCTCTTAAATGGAGTGTGGCCCCTACTGCCTCTCCCCAGTCCTTCCTAGGACCATGTCGAAAGGAAGGCTGTCCTCTACGAGGAGAGTCAGGGAATGGGGAACTTTCTCCACCTTCCCATCCTTCTCTAGGCGAAAGTACGCCTGGACTCCCTCTACATAATCCTCGACTGACATAGTGCTATTGTCTGCGAGGATGCTGACTATGGGGTCTTCTAACTTTTGAACCTTTAGATTTAACTTCAGCTTCTGCACCGCTTTTCTGCTAATATAACTACGAGTGGCCCCACTAGTTGTCCTTTCATATCTTTCTTCATCTTGGCCAAGGCAGACATCCTCTCCTTCAACTCTTCTGCCATGCCTGTGAGGGAAGTGCCTAGAGAGACTCTAACACAAGCAGTCTTTGGACAACTATCTAGGCACTGGCCAACAACCTCTGCCATAGACACATGTGGTTTGGGAGTTTCTATGTGGTGCGCACACTCTTCTCCACATGGTCTAGGGGTAAGGGCAGTTGCAACCCCTACCGACGGTTGTCTTTTGCTGCCTGTGCAGCAAACCGGGCCTCTCTGTACTTAGGGAAGTATTCAATAACATGACCAAGGTCACCGCAATAGATACATTGATCCTGATCTATCCTCCTCTGCCAAATTGTTTGCTCTAGGCCCAGATCTTCCCAGGGCCTGCCTTGCGGCAAGCCAGGGTGCCATCCGACCCTCCTGGGAGGTGACCGAGTAAAACGAGAGCGGTTTTGAGGGGGACCTTGACCCCTGCCTCCTGCTTGGCGGATTCCTCTGCCGCCAACCCCCTGATCATTCTGTCCTCGACCACCGGAAGCCTGGTCCCCTTGGCCCCGGCCTCCTCCTCTACCTTGCGGCCTCCCTCCAGCCGCAACAGCAATGTAAGTCCTCCCCTGACTATCGCCACTGTCATCCTCCTCCAGGCCCCACTCTATCTGACTGTAAGGGACCTGTTCCATACCACCGTCATCTAATATAAGGATCAGGTGATCCTTGCCCTTAACCTGACCCGAGATGGTACAGCCTTTCCACTTCTTACCCTTGTCAAGGTCCTTATGCCAGAAAGTGGAAACTGGCATGGAATGCGCTTCAAATGCTACCAATTCCCCACTCAAGGTATCGTAGGTCATGGTAGACTCCCTACTCTTCTCAAAGAAGTGCCCGCGCAAAGGTTCGGGCATGGCACGCTAAAACAGGTTGACCCACTGGGTTTCAGTCAACCCATCAGTCAACACTTCAGTCAACTCCGGTCAACTTCCCGGTCAACACCGTGGTCAACCTTGGTCAACTCCTCGGTCAACCCCGGTCAACTCCTTGGTCAACGCCTTCGTCAACGTTCAACTCGGCTATGGTTGCCATCGAACTTGCCGACCCCTTGTCTCCCTTCAACCTTCACTTCGCCTTCCCCCTCCTTCCTTCTTCCTTACTTTCTTCCTCCACCCCGGCTATGTCTTTCTTTTTCCCTCTTCGTCTCTCCCTTCTTCCTCAACCATGGCTTCTCTCTCCTCCGTCCTCCCTACTCCTCTATTTCGTCTTCTTTCTCCTTGGTAACCCTGTGTCCGAGCTTCGGCGGCTATGGCCGTCACCTCCTGTCTTGGACCGCTCAACCAATCTTGTATCGCTCCTCTCTCTCTCTCTCTCTCTCTCTCTCTCTCTCTCTCTCTCTCTCTCTCTCTCTCTCTCTCTCTCTCTCTCTCTCTCTCTCTCTCTCTCTCTCTCTCTCCCGTGTTTCTTTGCAGGTGCGCGTTGACTTCCTCGACGGTGCAGCTATGGCGGACCTCCTTTCTTGATGGCGCGGCTTCAACTGTGGCGCCCAACTTCAGCGCACCGCTGAGCAACAACGGCGCGTGGAAAAGCGGAAACCAGCTCCGATACCAATGAAATCAGACTCGCTTTCTTCTCTTCTTCGCATACATGCAAACAGATGGCAATTCACACTGGCGCGGTGCGCCCACACAAAGCTCAGAGATAGTCAAGCCGAAAACACAGTTCAGATACAGACTCGCTTCCAACCGGCTATGGCGCCTGAGCGCCCACACACCCTCTGTCCGACACTGTGTTCACCCAACTGTTCACACGTACTCACCTCCGGATCTCCTTGGATATCCCACACACACTCACACTGCATCAGACACACGCGTACGTACACACACTCTACTACCTATCGCTGGCTATGGCAGCTGTGATCGTCGTCTACCTCTACTACTAGCAGCGATGGCTGCACTATCTCCGCCTCAGCGCACTTCGACTTCGGGCAATCTGCAGACCACCTCGCACAAAACGCTTGGGCAGCGCTTCCGCATGGCTCACGCAGGAATGAATGAATAACCGGACGCTGCCTCTTGATTTATACTTCTGTAGGCCGCTGGTCTGCCTCTTTCCACCGGGCCCACCGTGCACACAGTCCCACATGGTACTTGCTGACTGGACAAAGTAAGACTGGGACTGGGTACCGCTGACTAGACAAAGTTGGACTGCCTACTTGCTCACATGCCTCTGCCCAAACGTAGAAACTCTCGAAAGGCCACTTCCGGACCTTCCGGACCTTCCGGAAGTTTGTGGACTTGGCCTTTCGGGACTGTAGCAGCCAAGACCTTGACCTTTCCGGACTGTGGCAGCTACGACCTTTCCCTTTCAGACTACAACACCTATGACCCCTATGCAGGTATGACCCCTACTTCGACAGGTTTATGGTTCAAGACCCGACAACTACTCAGACCTACGACAGACAACTTCCAACTACTAACACACAGTCAATGGGTTCAAGACACACAGGGTCGACTTGATACTGTACACAGGTAAGGTAAGGTAAGGTCTGGGGATCAAGCCCTGGGATCCGCATCTGTGACTGCAAAAGGTGAAACTGTTTCACCGCAGTTGCCGAGCCGGAGCTAAATCAAGCTGTCTTAGAACTCTGGCTGGGTGTTTCACAATCCTGCAGATTGCTGCTAGGAGGAGCTAGATTTCTCGCTTTTCTGCAGGGCCGAAGGCACAAGTCTAAGCAAGAAAGGGAGAGAATGCTGCCCCGAAAAAGGAGAAAATATACGACTTCTATTACAGTAAATGCAGTTTCTGCGTTATTTCAATGATCGGGCAGAGAGTGTTTCCAAAAAGGAAGAAAAGAATATTGGATTGAGGGGACCGAATGGGATGAAGTGAAACGCATTCCCTCAGGTTTTTGTGACCTTCCTGTGCTGAATAGGTGGGCCTTAAAGCTAGTGATCTTTTGGCTGCAGAGAAATTCAGATTCAGTGCGGACTTTATTGACATGAGGCGTCAAGCACTTGACATGTTTATCAATCGCGTAGCAGCCCATCCATTGCTACGCCAGAGTTCTGACCTGCAGCTCTTCTTGGAAGCAAGCGAAGATCTCTGGGTAGGCTTCTTGTGCATTCCAAGCTCCAAAACTCACGTGTCTTTGTTATGTTAATACATAGCTGCTGTTTTGTGTGTTAAGTACTTGGACAATTGAGCAGTTGGGAATGGTGGATGCCAGATGTTCGTTTGGCTTGTTTGGCAAGTGGCTTGTAGTTCGGGGAATTGACTTATACTTTTCTTTTGCCTCGTCTATATCCTTCAACCCTTGAAATGAGAACAGTTAATTTTGTGGTTCAGATTTACCAAAACGGTGAGCTGTTAGTGCAGTGTTGGAGGAAATCCCCACCTCTCCATGCTTGGAATTAGGACGTCGAGAAATTGATGGTATAAGATCCTTTTCCATTGTGGTTATGATGTTTGATTCCCTATGCAAAAGGATGCTGTGACAATTTTCACTCTTTCTGACTTGGTGAAACTGTTTCCCATTTCGTTATAGTACCTGGGATATGGGAACATCTTAAACCATTGGCCACTTTCGCGACTGGCCTCTGGGCCAGGTTTGGCTTCTGTAAATGGAAGTAAAAGCAGCTGCTGCCGGATTGGACATCAGAGGCCTCCAGGCAACCAGGGTGGTTGAGAAAAGGGAGTGGTCACGTAACCCATTGCTGCAGTCCTTTGGAAGTGGGGCTGTCATGCCCCTTTCTTATGAAGTGTTACGATCCTGGTCATTTCCCAAGTGCAAATTCACAATGAAGGACAATGCCACCCAATTGCGAAAGAAATGAAAGCACTTGCAAAGAGATAAAGACCAGAGGAGAGGTAAAGAAGAAGAAGAAGAAGAAGAAGAAGAAGAAGAAGAAGAACACCAGCAAGACCAATGACAATTCCCCCTTCTCTCTCCACCTTCCTCCTCCTCCTTCTCTTCACCAATCTTATTCTTCTCTCAATAATAATAATAACAATGAATGGATGAACCAGAATCAATATCCGAAGTTCCCTCTTACTGCTGACTCAACTCAACAACAACAACAACAACAACAACAACAACAACAACAACAACAACCAGTCCACCATAGCTATGGCTTCCCTCCTTTAGCCTCCTCTCTCATGCATAGGCTATGGCGGACTACTCCAAGCAGCTAGGGTGCTGCGCTGATGTCCAAAGGACAACCCAAGCAGCTATGGTGCTGCACTGATGCCCAAAGGACCACTCAAAACAGCTATGCCGCTGCTGACTTGGTCCGCTATGCCTGACTCTGCCTCGAGCTTCCCTGGTGCCGCCCTACCCCAACTGGGGCCTTCCAGATGCAGCGCCCAACAAGGTGATGAAGATGGTGTCTTCCATAGCCAGGTAAGTGCCCCGCCACTCTCCTACCATGCCCCCTTCTTCCTCCTCAAGCTGGACTGCTCGCCATAGCTAGGCTGAGCTCCAGCTGCCCTTCACCTCCAAGCAGCGCTGCACTGGTCCAGCGCTGCGCTCCAGCAGCATGTCGCCAATCCTTGCACACCGCAAATGAGGAAGAGCTCTCCGCTCTTCCTGAAGATATAGCGGCCTACCGGCCTCCTGGGTGGTGACTTCCTAGGCCAAGCGGCCTCCCAGCAACCGGTACCTCCTCCCTTTTGG
>BFEA01000019.1:5109933-5125793 GCA_003427395.1 Chara braunii | reverse complement strand
GAGAGAGAGAGAGAGAGAGAGAGAGAGAGAGAGAGAGAGAGAGAGAGAGAGAGAGAGAGAGAGAGAGAGAGACCCTGGCTCAAGTGCTTTGCCTAGCGTCCCAGAAGTCACCACTTTCTTGACATCTCCAAACCAGGTGCAACCTCCATGGTCCACGACCTCCTCAGCCTCCCGCTGGATCGCTGCACTTGCCTGACGAATTCCTTCCGTTCAGTAGCATTCCGGAGTTTTGGTTCTGATCTAAGGTCAAGCCATTTTTTCTTTTTACAAAATCATGAATTTGGTATTTTAAAAGCTGGAAACTGAGTGCTGTGTCCCTTGCACAAATAAGTAACTCACTTAAAGCCCTCCTACGTTATGACCTAGGGTCTCTGAGACGGCAGCATTGATTGGTTACTAGATAGGAAACATTGACTTCAGCTCCATCCCTCTTTTCTCCCCTCAATTGTTTTCAATCCTGGAGATTCCTCCTCTCAGTCCTTGTCGACTGCCAGATTAGCTCCTTATCCCTTGGAGCTTTGGAGGTGCTGTAGCTAACTGAATGCAAAAGTTCCTTTTTACCTGTGCTAAGTGCTAAGGATTGGGCTTGAAATCGTCTTAGCCCAGGCAGCAGATGACTATAATTGACCCTGCTGGGCCTGCTGCAATTTTAAGGTCTGATCTTTTTGGGGCAAACGGCCTAGCTCAGTTGGTTGAACACACAAATGGCATTCAGGAGGTCATGGGTTCGATTCCCAATGTCATCCATGTGACTCCCTACGGCCCCTGAGGCGCACTTTGGGTTCACCACCTGAGATAATTGGTTTGCCCCCCCTAGTTGGTCATTGTAGGGGAAACCACCACCTACGTATCACTGCCAGTTACGACCGGGAGGGTCCTGGAGACCGGAGGGTGACTGCGACCTCCCCCTAACTTTTTGGAGGTGAAAAAAATACAGAAGAAGTAAAGTAAAAAATATGGGGTTGTAGGGCTCTTCGCGCTGAAAGGCCTTCCACGATTCAGACCCCAAATTCGGATCTACATTCATGAGCAGCAGCAGTTTCGAGGAGACAACGCTGCCCTGGATCCGAGTTCCCGCCCTCCAACCAAGTTCCCGCCCTGTATGGAGGGCAGAAGACAACTATGTATGTCTGGAAAACCAAAAGCAAAAAAAAAACAAAAAAACTGCCCGGGGGCCATCTCGTATCTCCTACTGACACTACCTTCTTCCCCCGAATACAACATTCGGTCATTATAGCTGCATTTGAGGCATCTTTCCGTCCAGATATAGCTATAATGACCGTACGTTGTATTCGAGGGAAGAAGGTAGGACTTCTCTAACGGCAATGATGCCTGGAATCACGCCCGTAGCTGAGTCTAGAAGGGTCTTTTAGGGAGTTGCTGCACTGCTCCGGAAATGCACACAAGACAAAAACCATGGCGATGTATATGTCCTTGTTCTAGGGGAAGATTCACTCTCGTTTTGCACATTTTGAGAGTGGTGGAGCGAGGCCCACTGTCAGGAGTATCCGTTGTCCAAAAACGGGGAGCGAGGCCCATTGTCAGTGTCAGGAGTATCCGTTGTCCGAAAACGGAGCCACGCCCCATGAGGATGTCACAGACGTTCTCTTTCTCTTTTTTTTTTTTTGGCAAAAGCACCAAGGAAACACAACTGTCAGTTCTGTCGTTTGCTATAGCTGGAAGTAATGACAGTCATTGACAGGAGAGGAACGGTTCCACAGACGCGTCCTCATCATGACTGTATTGGACCTCTGAAAGGACTCGGATACACTGGAGATAGCATGGAGTTGTTTACAGCACATGACGACACACCGAGTTTTTGGGGCAGCGTGGCCCTGAAAATTTTTTGCGCGGGCGATGTCCGAATTTTAGCTGGGCGTGGGAACTTCGATTCACCCTCTCCCAACTTTTTTTTTTTTTTTTTGGTTGACCCCGAATTTTGCCCATGCAGCGCACCGGGTGCGCGCGCCGCGGGTGCGCGCGCCACGTGCGCAGTGCACCGCATGAGCGCGAGTGGCACGGATGGGATGCGCCGCAAGTATGGTCACACCCCAGGAGTGAAAAGGCAGATTCACAAGCAAGAGTTATGTCTCAAAGGTAGGAGTCACATTCCCTAATGAAAAGTCATATTGAAAAGTCACATCCCACGAGTAAAGGCAGTATCACAGGCAAAAGTCGTGACCCACAGGCAGGAGTCACTGTCCACAGTCAAAAGTCATGTTCACAAGTGAACAGTCGTGACTCAAAGGCCCAAGCAGCAGCAGTTCAATTGAAATTCGGGAAGGTTCCAGGCCTTGACATTCGGAAGCTGACAGGCCGTGGGGATGTGGTATCGGAACCAGTCAGGAGTCAGGACCCAAGAAACAGAGGCTGGCACGAGTTGAAGTGCAAACCAAGACTACAAAAGGACTGGCCAGCCTCACAGTCGGGCAGATTGCTCATTCGCAAGTAGTGTGGAAGTGCTGGTGCACTTGTGCGCTGAAGTGAGGAGCAGAGCGCTGTAGCCAGAGTGCTGCTCTAAGTGAGGGAGAGAGAGGAAGATAGCGCTGGCTGGGAGAAAGCAGCCATAGCTGTGCCAGTGCAGAAGTATTAGTGCTAGCTGTTAGTAGTAGACTTCAGAGGGGTTAGTAACGTTGTCAGTGGGTGTATTCAGAGTAGATCTTTGGGAAGAAGATAGTGAGTGTGCATGCATGTAGGGAGAGAAGATACAGCGAGGACATAGCTAAAGAAGAGACCAGCAGGGAAGGGGTTACGTAAGAGAGAGAAGAGCAGAGAGGAAGGGATACTTACCTGAGAGTGTTATGCTGGATACTGGTTACCTTCGATGTGCGCTGTTGAGTGCTGGTGACTTGAACTCTTATTGCTCTTGTGTAACTTGCTGGAATTATAAGCTGCGTTGTCTGGTTTTACTCTCTCTGGTCTTCAGTGTGAACTTCGTGTGAACTCCTATATGCATGAGGTGTGAATATGTGCGCTCACTGGTGTTGAACTAAGAGGTTCATTGCAAACTGGTATCGGAGCAGTTACTTGCTGCATCCACTGGACATCGCTGGCAGTGATCGAGGCCGGCGAGAGGGGAAATGAGAAAGAAAGTTGAGTAGGGAGGAGATTGACGAAGGGGGAAGAAGAAGGCCGAAGAAAAAGTGGCTTGAATACGTACCTGTTGCTGCTGCGTTGGAGTGTTGGAGCGGCCGAGGAGCTTCATCAACGGAACGTTCATTGAGTGAAGAGCATCCCCCCATTAAAACCTGTATCGCATGCTGATTTGTCTTGGTGTTTGGTACCTTCCCAACCCTGGTGTCGCTGCTGCTGGGCTGGTCTAAGTCGTCACATAATCAATCTGCGTTGAGTCCAGAACCAGTCCGCACATTCAAAAAAAAAAAAGGTATATATGTATATAGTTCTGGGGAGGTATTCAGCAATCAGCAACAGTCAAACCCACTCGTGAGTTAGTAACTAGTAATTAGTAGTTGGGGATTAGATCTAAGTGCTGGGGGGGTGGAGGACGCTTACCTGTGCCTTCGATCATCATGGACGACTACCCCATGTTCTCACTTCTGGCCCTGTTAGTGCTATGGGAACCACTCCTTTGTTTTGTCTTTCCTCTTGGGTTTCAGAGGACCCTCTTCTCACATGTGCTGTGCTGAGGTCCGGGAAGTCAACACAGGCCCAAACAATTGAAGAACAGGCGGAGGTAAATCGCCGCCTATTAGAAAAGAAGAAAGAAAAGGAGGAAAAGATAAAGAAAAAGGAGGGGGAAGTGAAGAAAAAGTTGCAAGAAGAAAAAAAGAAGTTGGAGAAGGAGATGAAGGAGAAGGAGAAGAAATTGATGGAAGAATTAAAAAAAGAAACAGAAACAGAAGAAGAAGAAGAAAAAGATGTGGGAGAAAGATTGGAAAGAAGGAGAGGTCAACCACGGGCGGAGCAGGCCGAGAGCAATCAAATGGGAGGCATACGGATGCGCCAGTTGGAGGCAATGGACTGGCTAGGCCAGCTTGGTTTTCGGGAGGAGTTACCAGTAGAAAGTGAGGAAGAGAAGGAAGCTTTCCTCAAACTGTTGTCTGAAGTGAAGGACGAGGCAGAGAAACGGTTGTTGGTGGAGGAGAAGATAGAAAGCTTGCATAATCGCATGCTGCTAGAAAGGAGAAAAGAGTTTGGTGAAAAGAAGAAGTTGAAAGAGGAAGGAGTGAGATTGTGCCAGATGTTGAAGGAGCAGAAAGGGAAACACGTTGCAATAAAAGAAAGACTTACCCTCCTCACTGACACCCTCCTCCATACCAATGATCAACTCGCTGTACTTCATCAGACTGTAACCAAAGTAGAGGCGCAACAGGGAGAATTTGCTAATACTTGGAATAATTTTCTAAATAATGCCTCGCCTCAGATTGACCTGCGAGTCCGCAATTATGTGGAACAGTTAGATGAAGCTCTCTGCCAGAGACTTAAAGACCCCGTCGTGATTAAATAATTGAAGATTGGAGATGGGGGAGGAGATGGAGGCGATGATGGTGATGATGGAAACAAGAAAGGAAAGGGGGTCAAGAAAGAGAAGGATGAAGAAGCGAAGGAAGAAAGTATTTTCCATTGGGAAGCCGCTATGGGTACGTATCTATACGCACAAAAGATTCTGTACTGGGACAGGTGTTAATGGCAAGTTCGTGTATGGTAGGGAACGCAATGAGTTTCACCATCTCTTTAATGAAAGAGGCTGGCTGCACAACCATGGTTGAGTTTTCTCAACAAATGCGGATTGAAGACTTTTTCACAGCCCGTAGAGAAAGGTTCGAAAATAAGAACTCGGCCCGTAGGACTGAGTCTTCGATTCTTGACATTAGTGACCGTAAATGAAAGAGTGTGTCAACCCTTTAGGCCACTATGGATGAACTGTTGCAATGCCCGGATCACGGACTGACACCGACACAAATCCTAAATAACTTCGCTAGAGCACTCCCTGATCCTAAAAAAAAAAACACAACTTTATCCCCGTACTAAGGAGGAAGGAATGACGTATGAAAAGTTTAGTAAGATCGCCGTACATCACGCTGGTTTCCTTCAAGAGGCACAATATTGCCACTATTGGAAAGACCTGGAGGCCGGCAAGAAATGGAAAGACCGGAGGATCTCAGGGAATATAGCAGGAAAAGATAACTTACTAGTCACTTTCGAAGGAGGAGGAGTGGAGTCACTTAACTATGACCAGATAGACTACGGGTTAGAAGAAGGAAGCAATGGTCAGTTAGCCCAGAGAGGGGACTATGCAGCTGTTGCAGCCCGCGGGGGAGGGCGACATGGAGGAAGAGGCGTGGTAGAGGAAGAGGAGGCCGCGGTCGTGGTGGAGGAAGAGGACCCGCCGCCCAGAGGGGTAGTGGCGAAGGAAGCTACTATGTGGGAGGTAGGGGTAATGGTCCCTCGCAAGGTGGTAGAGGTTCCAACTTAATTGGTGGCCATATCCAACCCATTCTGGAATTCCCATAGGCAAACCGTGGGAACAAATGGGAATAGAAGAAAAAGTTTGGGAAGAAAAGAAGGCTGCCAGCCAATGTTTTAAATGTGGTGACCCCAACCACGTAGTTCCCCTTTGCCTTGAATATAGGTACCGAAAAGGGAACAACCAATAGAGGTTTCAATTGCCTCTACAGGGACTATGGATGCAAGCAGACTGTCATCCTCCCATCGAGAGATCCCAATGGCAGAGACTGAGGCGAGAGATGGCCTCCACCTAGTTAATTGTCCAGAGGTTGTTTGTGTTAGAACCTCTCTAGGTGGGTCCCCTGCAAGCATAGGTGATGAACTGATCAGTCATCGCCGCGCTTGGGCCGAAATGAAGAAAAAGAAAGGGCATTGCAGATGTCGAAGTCACAGGAGTCGGGGTTGGCGCACTAGTGGACAGTGGGTCAACTTGCAGCTATATCAATTAGAATGGATTGCAAAAGCTGCGGTTAGGGCTTAAAGTTCAGAAATTAGAACAACCAATCGTAAGTAAACTTGCGGATAATAGAGAAATGGTAGCCGATAGATATGTTGAAGGGGTTAGGGCATACTTCCGGTTGGAGGCAGAGGGAAAAGTGGAACACATTCTGCACTCCCTGACACTCTTAGTGGAGGATAGTCTCCCTTTTGACATGATTCTAGGGACTGACTGGGGTGAGGCCGCCAATGCAGATGTGAAACTGGGTGAGCATGAGTGTTGTTTGCCTAGTCCTGCATGTGGAAAAAAGAAAATTTGACTTTATCATGCATCTGGCGTAGAGAATAGCCTATCCCTTCGTTGCATGATGCCCCCACGTTCGCCTGGCATGTGGTCAAGAATGACCTCGCCGACCAAGTGTTTGTTGCATATGTGCGCCCGGTGAATGAAGAAAAGAAAGAGGAAGAGTCAATACCCCCCAATGTGTACAAGTTGCTTGTCGAGTTCGCTGATGTTGGAGAGGCCCCAAGTGGAGTGGTTGAGAGAGAAACCAAGCACCGGATTGATTAAGAACCCGGTAGCCGGATTCCCAAGGGCCCTATCTATAGGATGTCTCCAAAAATTCAGTGCACCAGTCTTATTTTCTCACCGCAACAGTCAGCAGCGGCGGGAGGCATGTCAAATCTGCCACTTTGAGATTGCTTGGGCCTCTCTCTCTCGCATGTCGAATCTGCCACTTTGAGATTGCTTGGGCCTCTCTCTCTCTCTCTCTCTCTCTCTCTCTCTCTCTCTCTCTCTCTCTCGGCAACGGGTCAGCAGCGGCGGGAGGCACGTCGAAACTGCCACTTTGAAATTGCTCGGGCCTGTGTGAAACCTGCCACCCCAAAAACCTGCAGTGTCTTGTGTCCGGACCTCTAGGCCCTATCCAGTGGGGTGAAACAACACTGAAAAGTCAACCCATTATTTTTAAGGGGCGGCCAGGACCCGAAAAACGTCCTGGGCCGCCGCTTTATTTTGTTTTATTTTTGCCTTGGGGGCCTCCATCCGAACACAAGGACTGGACACTGGACGCGGGACGTGTTGTTCCGGACTGTTTGGAACCTAGTCTGGGTGTCTGGTCGGTTACCATGATTCTACCTATCCCATTTTCAAAACCAACAGCCACACTTTTTAGTTGAATGTAAACCATCGGTGTTATACTCGAAAGGGCATTGCATTTGAAAAACAAAAGAGAAAAAGAAATCCTGACTTTTAAGGGCAAGTTGAATATAAAGCGACATTGTTATTGGGTAAAGATGGTAGCGATGTACTCCCAGGGAACACCGGTCATAAAGTTCGGTCTTTCTGCTTTTTTAGAGCTAGATTATGGGTAGTCTTCTGCCACAAGGTGAGCCCAGAGTTTCAAGTCTGCTGTATTAATAACCATTGTACAAAATGGTAGTTAGTCTGAAGAAGCTAAGGTCTCATTGCAAAAGTTTGAAGCCACATTTTTTTTTTTTTTCGCATGTCTTCGATGACTTATTCACAATGATTTTTTATGCCAACTATTGTACAATTGGTCCATTAGACTGTTGTTTTATGTTGTCTCAAGTCTTTTGTTTTCAAGTCTTCTTTGTTTGCTTATCTTCTTTACAAACCCGTTGCTCCTCAAACTACGAGTGCGGGCATAGCCCGCTCTGTCCATACTTGTAGGCCCTCAATGGTTTTGCGTACACTCCTCGATCAGGGAAAAACAGCCCCCCAAAGGTAAAACACGTGATGTGTCATCAAGAGCTGGTCTTAGCATACTCTGGCAAAGTGTGGACCCATCCTTGGAACAAATTTGAAACATAAAGAAAGTATAAAACGATATACTTGAACCTGCCTGAATTTCAATGCCATGTGAGTGCCAACCAACAGTTGACCAGTACGACCATGGAGGTTAGGTGGGAGACTGTTGGACGTGTGAGGGTGACCTATTCTCACAGCTTACCGTCTTCACCCGAATAGAATGCCCGGTCACTACACACGTGGTCAATGACACTCCGAATCTTCGCCGAAACTAATTATGAAGTGAAGATGTTTCAACATTATTGAAGTTCTCTAAAATCGAGTTGTAATGATTAAAAAAGTGTTGAAAATGTTGAATGCCCTTATTTTGGATAACGTTGAATAAATCTTCATAATGTTCAACGTTGGCCCCCCTTGACCGAGTGCATATGAAAGCTGAACGTTTTGAAGACTTTCATGTCGCGAATCCACTGAAAATGTGGAAGTACCCCCCGTTCGAGTGTGTAGGAACACTGAAGATTATGAACCCTCTCGGCCTCCCTCTGTTTTGTTTCTTTATGGGGGGCAGTTTCAGAGGATTCACCACTTCAAAACCTTCAGTATTTGCACTCGGGTCCGAACGTTGAACACCCCCTGTCCGAACCTTGAACATTATGAAGACTTTGAAGTTGTGAATTCATTGAAAAAGTACACCCCCTGTCCAAGTGTGTAGGAACGCTGAAGATTCTGAAAATTTTGAAGTGGTGAAGATGCTGGAAATTTTGAACCCTCCCCGCCTCACCCTGTTTTGTTTTTTTAAGGGAAGGTGTACTTCGACATTTTCAGTGGATTCGCCACTTTAAAGCCTTCAGAATGCTCAATGTTTGCTCCCCCCTCTCTAGGGTTGTTAAAACGCTGAAGGTTTTGAACATTCCCAAGTGGCGAATCCATTAAAAATGCTGAATCGACCTCCCCTTTCCAGGTTTGTAAAAACGTTGAATATTTAGTATTCTGAAGTGGTGAATCCACTGAAATCGGTGAACCGACCCTCGCTCTCTAGGGTTGTACCCCCCCTGTTTGAGTCTTCAAAACGTTGAAGTACAACCCCCCTTTGTCCAAGCGTCGATGTTCGAGTGCGTATGAACGCTGAACACACCTGATTTTAAACGCTGAATTTTAGAGGACCCGTTAACCTTCTCTCGGTCATTATAGACGTATTCGGGAAACTTCAGTCCAGATGCAGCGATAATCATCGGGCGTTCTGTTCGGGAAACTTGCAGTCCAGATGCAGCGATAATCACTAACTCCTCTAGTGCAACTTTGTCTTCCTCCCTACGCTCTAGTCTGACACTCCTGTCTCTAATCTCTTTATCTCTTTTAGTAACCTGTTTAAGTTCCTCCTCTAGCCTCAAGCAAATCCTTTCCACCTGCTGGAGCTCCATCTGCTCTCGAGTGCGTGGAGGCGGCGAGTTGAACTGGGAACCCGCCATCTGACTAGTGCCAGCTCCTGACGTACTGGAGATGGACTGTGAACTGGTCGCGTTGAGTGGCATGCCCAAACTCTGACCAATAGAGTTTGCAGCAGAAGTGGATGAAGAGGTAGCCATTGCTACTACGCTAGCTGCTGCTGCTGCCAACGCCCGTTCAGCCGCTGCTGCTGCCTCTCTCGCAGTCTCTAGATTACGGGCCCTTGCTTCGGCCCTAAGTCTTCTCTCGTCTCCAGGTAGTAGCACCTGGAACACAATGGGTATCCTACTGGTCCCCGTCGTGTCTGCCTCCTATCGTTAGATGTATCTTCACCACCCTCAGATTCACTCATGGGCTAGGCAGACGCTGTCTGTGCTAATGTCCTCTTTGGGACCTACCGCATCATGCGTCTGACTAGTTCTTAACATAAATAAAATAACAATGTCCGACGAGTTACCTAGACTACCGGTCAAGCGACATCAACAACACCTACATGGATTGTACACATGTAGTTTACTTCTATCCTCTGCACAAAAGCTTTGAGAATAACTGGCTATGGTAGACACTGGGTTGTTTGTTAGGTGTTAGCTGTCTGTCAACCAACTAATGAAGATAAAAATGAACTACAGTGAGCAGATGTATGCACAATGGATATGATAGTGATGTTCAGTAGAGTTCACAATTGGAATCCCCTTCCCCTGTGTCCAACGTACCTGTGAGCATCATCAAGCTGCGATGTCTAAGGTGTGCAATCACGACCCACCCCTGTGCCCAAGGTGTATGCTTATGACAAGCCTACCCTTTGTTTACCCTCGCGTGCAACGAGCCTTACGTCCGACTGATCTGGCTGATCAAGAGGCAATTTAAGGATAGCCTTCGAGAGTCCTCAGGACTTATTTAACGTCGCAATCACAACGACGATCACAACCAGTGGACAGATCGGACCCCAACCAGAAATGTTTATAGACGGTCTGGGAGCATTTGTTCCGTAAATATTTATAGACGGTTTGGGAGCGTCTGCATTAGGACTGGTTAGTCCGCACACCCCTTCTATCAGCGCAACAAAGAACTTCAATGGACGAAGCAGCAAAGGTTGCGTGTACTACTCCCATGGGTTGGCATGGTGACCGTGACCCGTGCTTCGACCAGGGCCCTACAGAGGCACCACCCTCTCCTGCTAGATGCGCCACCGGGAAGAATGTCGTCTCTCAAGGTAGAGCACACACGACTCCTCACCAATGAGAGGACACTAAGTGGAACTCACTTCCTCACGGTAAGAAGAGATTGAGAGGGTAGATGAGGAATGCGAACAACATTCGTGGAGATAGATGCCCCCAACCACAAATTTCTCACCAATTGGGCTGACTTGCATTTCGATGACCGGTCAATCGCCTCGGTACCACCCACAACGCAATGCAGTTGCACCTCAACCAAAATGCCACGTCAAC
The DNA here is from genome assembly GCA_003427395.1 of Chara braunii. Taxonomy (NCBI): domain Eukaryota; kingdom Viridiplantae; phylum Streptophyta; class Charophyceae; order Charales; family Characeae; genus Chara; species Chara braunii. The sequence continues at coordinate 5,115,221 of BFEA01000019.1, read as the reverse complement.
ATACTCTCCTCATCATACATACATCCGCTGTCGCCACAGCTCCCAGGTTGTCGCCACAGCCTTCCAGCGGCCGGCCTCTCCACCTAGGCCCCGCTAATACAAACCAGTGCCAAAGTATCCTTACTGCACATCAACCATCGTCAGCGTACCAAGTAACAATGTCGTCGGTGCTAGGTAAGCGACGATCACGAACCAGCTTCGATACCAAATTGCACGGACTATGAGTGTGAATGATATACAGAAAACCAAGTTGTGAAATCACACAGATGTCCAGGTAGTCGTGTCCAAGCAGAGAGTACAAAATGCACCCAGAAACCATCCATATAGAGCAATACAATGAAGTAATGAGCCAATGTTCAAGCCCGTAGGCCACACCAACACAGTATCCAAAGTCGCTCCTCTCTGTCTGGCGCCCAACGCCCAGCCTACTCTACCCGACTATCTTGCCTACAGGTGGTTCACGCAACAAGCTCACTTCGACTCTCGAAGACCAATGCACATGACTGTCAACACCATAACTGACCTCTCTTTATGCACCAGGTACGTATCTCGTCACCCTCAGTTAGACCTTGATTACCCCACACTTGCCTCCTTCCCTGAAGAGCACCCGATTGCCCGCATTACCCCCCTGGCGCCCAGCAGCTCGGCTATGGCTGCCTGTGCCCCGCTGCCCTGCAGCGCCCCACTTCACCGCTATGCGCCCCGTCAACGCCCTTGGCCGCAATGCAGCATCAAGCGATAGCGCATCAACACTTCCGCATTGCTTGCATTGGCCAGAATGCCTCGCTCGGGCTGCCTCACTTCTTTTTTGGAAGTGGCAGCCTCCAGGATGCTGCATGTGGCCTGGCTGGAAGCTTTCAGTAACTTCCGGTTGGGCCTCAGACCCTGCGCCCAGGCCTGAGACTACAATTGAGGGCTTGGGCCCTTTTCAGTTGGGCACTGCCCGAGTCTCCAGACTTGGGCTGTTTGCTGCATCTGTGCGGGGCTCCCAGGTAAGTGCGTTGGCAGTACTGCTTTTCCAAAGGCCGATGGCCTGCTTCCCAATGTATCGGCCCTGCCTTGTGTGTATGTGCCCAGGCGCAACTGTCAAGGCCTGAGCCAATTGTACGACGCAACTTAGTGAGGCTCACACGTCTACCAAACCAAATGGCATGCTGCGAGAGCCTGAATACCCACATATGGAAATGTCGGAATTTGGCTTTTGACGAATATTCAGGCTCGCCTTCACTTAGGGCGGGCAGTCGGCTAATTGGGGCCTTAGCCCAAAACATGTGATGTCTGATAGGGCCCCTTGAGGGCTCGTTCCTTACATTCCATCCCCCTTAGCTTCGAAAGTCCGCTGAGATGCTTCATGCTGGTGCCTTCCCCTTCACTTTCTTTTCATAATCTGCCACGATCTGAGGAGCTATCTTCACTAGCGTTTAATGGAAGGCCAAAAATTCGGGGGTTTTCGCCACGTTGCTACAAGCAATGTTGTCGAAACTTTTGCGAACAAACTATGCAGGGTCATAATACAAACATCAAAAAACCAATAAGGAAAAGAAAAAAAATAAAATCAAACTCAAGAGCACTATAAATCCCTATTCAGAGTACCTTTCGGAGTTCGCGAAAGCTTTTTTCGAGTCTGGTGTTTTTGCTAAGTTTTTTTTTTTTGCTTCAAATACGGCAAAACCGAATACAGATATACCCTAAAGCACATATATAACAGGCAAAAAAAAAAACTGAGAAAAGAGTAAAAATTCAGGGAAATATGTCAGTTTCGGTGAAAAATTCGCCAAATTTCGCCAAATTTTGGGCCTGCCATTAACCGCCTCTCGCTAAAAGAATGATATATATATATAATAAAAGAATGATATATATATATATATATATATATGTGCATAGAATCTTTATATCATATAAATTAATTACTACTTGCTATACAATCGTATACCAATTCCGCCATACCCCCTTAATGCTGCATATCTATTGAAATAGTATATCATATTATTGGTATTACTTCAAGCAAAATAAACTAATTAATTCAAATTGGAATAAAATATGCTTATGATATACTCAAATTAATACACATAAATACAGAATTAGACTAGAGATTCAGCAGTATTGCTGAATCTCTAGTCTAATTCTGAGAATCAATAATCAAATGATCAGTCTTCAGCAGGGATACGAATGATGTACGAGAGACCATCCAAATCATTCTCCACAATGTCTAAGACTTCCCAGGGACCGAAATACTATGGCATTAATTTCCTAGAGATGCCAAACTCCTGTCCCAACTCACTAGCCTTGTCCCAGGCACGTTCCCCTACCTGAAATGTGGACTGTCGGCGACGTTTGTTCTCAGAAGCAATCATAGCTTCCTTTGGTTTCTTGATACAGTCTGATGCAACAATTTTTCATACTGGACACCAAATTAAGTGGTTCCAGGAGTTGCAACAGTCCGGTTTTCAGGCAGGAGGAAGTCTAAAGCAGATCTAGGCTTCCATCCCAGATGCAGTTGATTAGGAATGACACCGGTGGTGCTGTGTACAACATTATTGTACAGACTGGCGATGAGAGGTAGTTTCTCATCGCAGTCATCCTGGCCGGGCTTGATGTAATGCCTGAGTAGATGCTGCACCACACGGTTCATCTGTTCAGCTTGCCCGTTTGCTTCGGGATGATTCCCAAAAGTCATCTGAAGCTGGTTGCCCATCTGTTCAGCGGCCTTCTTCCACATCTCGCTGGTAAACCGGACATCTCTATCACTAACAATGTTCTTTGGCAGTCCAAAGTCGCGCACCCAGTTGTCCATGAACAACTTAATGATGTGCTCAGTCCTAACAGTGTCTGGCATGGCAATTAGTCTATACATATTTAGTGAACCTATCTACTATGACGAAGATGTGCCGTTTGCCATTCTTGCTGGTCACGAGAGTATCCATGAAGTCCACATGGAAATGCTCTGCCCTGGGCCAGCACGAATGGGTAGAGGTTTGAGCAATCCAAGCGGAGCTTGAGTGCGCGGCTTGTCCGGTTGACAGACATGACAGGTCTGTACGTACTTCTTTGCATCGTCTAGCATGTTAGGCCACCAGAATCGCTATACTAAATTAGCACTAGTCTTTTTGTAGCCGAAATGTCCCGTTGCGTCGTGACACTCTCCTAAAAATAAACTATGCAAAATCTCCCTAGATGGAACAACTAACCTTTTAAACCCTGCCTTTTCAAGAAAGAGTAACCCATCAACCATCACAAACTTGTAGAAGTGACCTTGTCTTTGGCCTGCAGTTTGTTGATGATGTCCATCGTGACGGGATCTTCCTTGTAGGCGTCCCCCAAGGATCGAGGCACGTCCTCAGATAAGCCAAACTCAGAAATCAGCGCACCTAGGTAATCTTCCCTTCTAGACAACGCATCCGCAACCTTGTTGTACTCTCCCTTCACATAGTCTAGTTTGAAGTCATACTGATCTATGACTTCAATCCAGCGTTTGAGTGCATCGAAGAGAACTGGTTGGGTCTTGATCCACTTGAGGGTCTGATAGTCAGTTCTCAAGTAGAAGAACCTTCCTAACAGATAGTGCCTCCAGTGGATGAGTGCCTTGTAGAGAGCATAGAGTTCCCTCTTGTAGGTGGACTTTGCCAACTTCTTTGATGGCATCTTTTCGCTCATGTACTCGACCGGTCTCAACTTTTTCCCTTCCTGCTGAGCCAGCACTGCGCCAATGCTGTATTGGCTTGCGTCAGTGGTTACAACAAATGGCCGTTGTGGGTCGGGTACCATGAGAACCTCGTGGTGCATGAGAGCATGCTTCAAACACTTGAAAGTTGCCTCATACTTGTGGGTCCAGTCCCTTGGTGTGTCAAGTTGAGTTAGGTCAGTCAAGGGAGATGTAATCGTACTATATATCCACACGCGTGTGCGGCTTTTGTGAACTTGAAGCTTTCATGGTGCCGGTGAAATGTAGGATGGAGTGGGGGACGATGGGCTTACTCTCCCTCTCTCATGTCCCTCTATTGAACTTGAAGCTTTCGTGGGGCCAGCAAAATGTATGATGCAGTAGGGGACGGCGGGTTTACACACTCTCTCTCTCTCTCGTTAGTGCAACTTTCTCGGCATAGAAGGGGGAGATAGCCATACTCTCTCTCTGTTACATGCTGCGCCTGCACACGGGCCCCATTTGAGGGGCCTGACGGTTACTGAGGGGCCCCCAGGCCGCGCGCCATCCAGCACGCACCCTGGAGGCCCACGGTGGCCTTTTAGACCGCAGGTATAGCCTGAGGCAGCATTTATTTATTTGTTTATTTGAATATGCTGTCCTATTTTGTCTGTTCAGACGTCGCTTCGGACTTGCAGTCCCCAAGGCACGGCCTTGGGCTGCCAGCGAGGCCATTTTCAGGCCAGGCGCGTTTTGGCGCCTTGCTGCATCAGCAGCACGGTCTGGATACCGGGTAGGGGCCCAGACTGGGTGGGCCGTGTTAGGCCAGCCTCAGAGGCATGCCCAGCCAGGGCCATTTTACAGGACAGTTCGAGTAGCTCACTTCTTGAGCGACACGCTGCTGGTTCAGTGCTGTGCTGTTTAGCGCTGTGCTACTGAGTTGGAGGCTGAGCACCGGAAGGCAGAGGGGTGGAGGCCATACCTGCGATGAAGGGGACTTACCTGGCGCCATAGCTGGGACTCCCCATGCACGCATGACCTGCACACGACGACACAGAATGGCGGTCAGTTCGGCGTTAGCACCTGCAGGTGAGGCAGCAAGGGAGGCGACATTTTCTTCTTCGTCAGCCTCCCTCTCTTCCTCCTCCTCCTTCTTCTTCCTCCTCCTCCTTTCTTCTTCTTCTTCTTCTTCTTCCTCAGATACGAGAGAGAGAGAGAGAGAGAGAGAGAGAGAGAGAGAGAGAGAGAGAGAGAGAGAGAGAGAGAGAGGATACAGGCAGAGGTTACCATGGGCAGCGCGCCAAGGATCTGATCCGACATCTTTGAGGCAGACATTGATTGGGCATTGGCAAGGGACTATCTTTGGACTTCGCTATTGTTATCTCGCTCTTCTCCCTCGCCTCCATCTTCGTCTCGCCTCTCCCCCCATATCTCATCTGTGGTATCTCCCCATGTGCGTGTACAAGGAGGGACCTTTCTTCCATGTTCCTCCCTCACATGTGTGGTGTATGATGGGATGTCACGTCAGTCCCGGTCAGGTCAGGACTTATCTTAAGTCTTCCACTGTGCTACTTTGTGCCATTTTGTATGTATCAGGATGTACATTGCTTGTTGATGTTTCACTGACATCGCATTGTCCATTCTGTCC
>BFEA01000019.1:5089241-5102961 GCA_003427395.1 Chara braunii | reverse complement strand
CTCTCTCTCTCTCTCTCTCTCTCTCTCTCTCTCTCTCTCTCTCTCCACACACACACACATTACCGTGCCCTCCACCAGTGAGCTTCGGAAGTGCCTCCTGGTAGGCCCCCAAACTTATCTCCGCAGGCTGGTTCTCTCTAGCCGGCGGTCCCACGAAAGGGTCTGACGGCCGGAAACGCGAATTTTCAACCCCACGTTTTTTTTTTTTTTTCCCTTTAAAAAATGAAAAACAAAATCGGCAGCACAGGGGGGTTCCTGACTGCCAGGGGCAACCCCCGATGCCACCGGAACGGGGTTACTCCCGCCCCCTGCTTGGCAGAGCGCTCTTTGGCAGGGGCCGCTTTACCCCGTGAAACTGGGGGTAGGATCGGGGGTAGGGCGGAGGTAGGACGCCACTCGAAGGTTAGAGTGGGGACCCCCCATTCTACCCTCCACCAGACACTCAGTACATCATCCCCTCAGTCCAATGTCAGTCTTTCTTGTTCTTCTTCCTCATCCTCTCCTTCTTCAGTGTTATCATCATTGACACATTCATGGTGAGATTGGCCGTGACAGATGCCTCTTTGGTGCAGATGTCTCCCTGTCTCCATCACCGCCTCCCAGACAGCAGCCTTGTGTGTAAGTGGACAGTATGATCGTTGTGTACCTGGCTGGGGTCGGAGGTCTGCTATGCCGAGACTGCCTACAGCAGCCTTGTGTGTAAGTGGACAGAATGCTCGTTGTGTACCTGGCTGGGGTCGGAGATCTGCTCTGCCGAGACTGCCGCCACGCCTGCAATATCAAGGAACCGCTTCACCCCTCCGAATACTCACAAGCCTTTAATAGCAGCTATCAAATCTCGTGTAGACACGTGGTGCAGCCACCTGTATAGCATTTTCACGACTAGCACTCCACCCTAGGTGCAAGCAATGGCATCCCCCCAATACTCACAAGCTAGAAACAGCACATATTGAATCTGCTGTGGAGAATGTGCTGATGGTTTCTGGAGTCCTGCGGGCCTGAGTGATGTAACAGACGTGCGGTTCAACCACCTGTGTAGCAATTCCACGACTGGCAGCCACCCTAGGTACTAGTGCCGGCTATAAGCTTCGGCACCTTTTCCCCTCCTCCAAATGATGATGATGCAGCCTTCGATCATTTGATGCAACCCCCGGTTGCCGGTGATCTGCCCCCAGACCACTTGACAAAGCCAAGGGAGTTATTAGGTCCAGAAGTGCCTGGCAGAAACTGAGACTGGAATGAGCCTCCTCCTGCCATCTAGTCTCCCAAGCCAACCTCATTGCGCTGGTATACTTGCTTGTATATATACACTGACGTGAAGAGAAACACATACACAGTACCCCACAAGTCCAAAAACAATCAATTTGACTCATATGACCCGGACACAGACAATAGACTCCCGTAGGGAAATCATACATAGACGAAAGTCCCTCCTGGCAGATCACACGAGTGGGGGGATAACCGTAGATGGCGAAGCTGGGGGACAAAGACAGAATGTGGGAGACGATGAAGAGAGAGTCTGGAATGATAGTCAAACTGATAATAGTCGCCCTCAACCCACAATCCTCTCCCAATACAATGCCGAGTCTGAACCCGTGCAATGTCTGCCGAAATAGTCACTAAGTCTCGGATCTCTCTCTGGAATCGAGACGAAGCAGGCAGAAATGGAGGGGGGGAGGAGGAGGAGCAGAAGAAGAGCAAAAAGAAAGTTGGATGGCTGGTTTCTCTCTCTCTCTCTCTCTCTCTCTCTCTCTCTCTCTCTCTCTCTCTCTCTCTCTCTCTCTCTCNCTCTCTCTCTCTCTCTCTCTCTCTCTCTCTCTCTCTCTCTCTCTCTCCCCCCCCCCTCTCTCTGTGAGTGCGACAGGTGACTGTTTTGACACTGCGTGCCTCTGGTCCAGTGCTGACCAACTAAATAGCGTTGGGCCTACCGGAGGTCCTGGCCTGCTTCCAGGGCTGTCTGATCTAAACGACGCAGGCTCAAGTCTTGGTCTATCGTCTGGGCCTAAAATCAGCCGCTGTGGGGCTGTACAGAACGTCCAGGCCTTCCTCATGATGCAGCAGGAGCTGTCCCAAACAGGGCAAGGGCTGGACCAGTCACCAGCAGATGAACCAAGATCCAGCCGAGCTTGGACGAAGGTCTAGTATCGAACACTTGTGCCTGTTCCTACATGTGAAATCTGAAACGACACTGTTCCAGACCATGCAAAAAGTGGGAAAAAAAATGAACCAGCAGCAAAGTGTGAGAACAGACGAAAACAACACATGCTGCTGAAAAGGAAACAACGTCCAGCCCAAAATGTGGGTTGTGGGGCCCTTTGGCCCAATTATCAAGCGCGGTTCCCCCACGGCCTGTGTTAGAGGCCTCTGCATGCTACACCAGCACTTTTGGGTATCACGGATATGGGCACATCAGAAGAAGTTTGTGGGTGAAATATGAAGGCTTATCCCCTCCCCTCGTCTTGTGGTGTTTTCAAAATTTCTTCTCTTGTTTCCTGATGTGAATGCAAAAAAAAATATGTTGCAGGCCCAAGAGCTTACGAGCAAGCTAGAGCAACCATTGAGAGAATATGTCCGCATGATCCTCTCGATAAAGGTGTGTTCAATTGCACAGGCTTTCCGTTTTCGGTATTCCAAGAAATGTCACTTTTCGCTATACGACAATGGATTCGACATCGTAGTTGGTCTTGTGATTACTTCATGCACAGTGGATCATATTGCTGATCTATTTCGCATGTTTGATTGATTCTTTCATCTTGTATCTTATTGTCACTTTGTCCCTTTCTACTTGGATTTTTCTCATATAAGTTTTGTTGTTTGAAGTCTGCTCTAGTGATTTGTGATGAGCACTGGTTTCAGCAGAGGAGGATAAAGAAGAGAGGGTGAACATCACACACTCAGACTTGGATGATGAACGTGGCAAGCATGGCGACCACAGACACTGAATGAATACCAGCAGCAAAATGAGTCGCGAATCTCAATTCAAAACTTGAAAGAGAGTTTAATACCTGTCATCAGGTACACACCAGTCTATTGTACCAGAGACAAGTATGCTGAGCAGGTTAAGTCCATTTCAAAAGAGCAGGGTTGAGCTAATGAACTGGTAGCAGGATTATGAAAGGATTCATGTCCATTTGCCTGCTGCGATTCGATCCCAGACCCTCACCTGCCTGTGTGTTTCCCCCTTGATTGAGCATGCCGAGATTTCAACCTGGAACCTTTCCTGGGATTGTTCTATAGAGATTAGACATCTTGTGCTTGTTGAGTCTTGATCCGACGACCTGCACCTGCTCAAAAACTCGTAACAAAGCCCTTAGTACCATTCGTAGGCTGTCATTAAAGATAGGGCGTCGCAGAACCTAGGCCCAGGCCAGAACAGTTACCAGTAGCGAAGGCCAAGTAACAAAAGTCTTGTGTGGAAGCTGAATCGACACTCTGGAACGTTGAAGCTGGATGGCATTCGTGTGGAAGGAGGACCGTGCTATTTGACCTAGGGAATGGAGGAGAAGAGGCAGCCATGACTGTCGTGCAAGGAAATTCTGTGTGTGGGCCATAGCAGTGTGTGTGAAGAGAGTGCATGTGTACCGTGGTGTGCATGTGTGCATGCGAGGCTGTGAGTGAGAGAGAGAGAGAGAGGGAGCGGCAGGGTTGACAAGGGACCACCAGTCAGCGCAGTGATGTGCAGTGGCTGGCCGGATCCTTGACGACATGGGAGGCATCCCTGTTATAGGCAGAGTCTGTATAACATGAAGGCTTGCGCTGATCTCTGATTGACGTCTTTGTACCAGCAAGTGACGCAGCTTTGTGGATTTTGAAGTTTCAGGGGAGTTCCATTTGAGACCGAAAGTGAAATTGTGTTTTGCCCGCCAGCTTGAATTTGCAAGTGGGAGTGAGCACATGTGGATGCTGCCTCCTCACAATTACTGCCTGGTAAAACTTCATAACTAATGAACTGGCAGCCCGTACTGTCTATAGACTCTAGAGTCTATACTGATATACTTGCTCTCCAATGTGCTGCCAGTCCGTATTGATATGGCCACTGGATGAATCTAGCGGCCAAGCGCTCTCGTTCCCAAGTTACTCTGGGCCTACCCAAGTTGCTGCTAGGCCTAGTGGCTGTTGTTCCCGGTTGGAACATCATTGCAGACCCTCAGATCATATGAATCTAGACCTGGGCCCACCCTAGATTCAGTCCGGTACCCTCATTACGTCTGCTGCGAACCCCACCGGACACCAGCGTCTCCAACTTCCAGCATAATAATTCCCATGAGTCCTACTGCTTGTGAATTTCACCAGTCCCCTGTAACTAGAACTCCTTGCAGTTCCATCCTTCCTGAGACACAGAACCACAGCACGGACAGCAGGGACTCAGTACGTACATAGACACAAGCAGTAGACTTGGAGCTGATCAGACGGACGAAATCCATTCAGGGCAACCCAAAAATAATACTTGGACACAGGGTAGCACCCCTGCCGGCCGCCAACCCTGACCGCCGATCGTATTGCAGCCGACCAGTAGGGGCGACCGGTCGGCGGTCTGCCGACCAGTCAGAAAACAACCATCCACTGATTTTTTTTCAAATCTGAGTTGGGGGCTGTACTGCGCTGGCCGAGTAGAGCCCAAATTCGCTGTGAAAATTTTTGCGATGGCGGGGGGGTATAGGGGGCTTGGGGTTGGAGCATACCTGCGGCGCAAGTGTGCTGGTCACCGATGCGCAAAAAAAAAAAGAAAAAAAGAAAAAAACGGGTGTTATGTGTGAGAACATGGGGGAGAGAGAGAGAGAGAGAGAGAGAGAGAGAGAGAGAGAGAGAGAGAGAGAGAGAGAGAGAGAGAGAGAGAGAGTAGCTCCTTAGCATTTATTTCAAAACCCCTGCGGGTTATCCGAGAGGCCCCTGCACATAATCAGCAAGGGCCACCTTACGATGAACGAGGTAGTACTCATAGCCATGCGAAAGTCAAGGCACTTTGAATCATCAAGGTCCGTGTTTCAGCAGTTATGGGACCACTGAGCACGTAAGTTTCTGGGCAGTAGCAGGCCAACTCACCACGTGCTTTTCAGGGCTTCCCTCCACTACTCACCAAATGTGCAAAACTAGAATGAATCTTCTGCTAGAACATGGAACCGTATGCCGCCATATGTTTTGTCTTTTGTGCAAGCGGTGACGAGTGGAGCAAGGCCCTTAGGGGCACTGCTCGTAGGAAAAGGAAACAAAAGAAAGAGAGGAATGAATCTTCTGCTAGAACATGGAACCATACGCTGCCATATGTTTTGTCTTTTGTGCAAGTAGTGACGAGTGGAGCAAGGCCCTTAGGGCCACTGCTCGTAGGAAAACGATACAAAAGAAAGAGAGAGCTACGGTAGCAAGTAGTTGTAACTTGTAACTCATAACTGCTGGAAAGCAGACCTGACTTCAGATCCAGAACATATATTGCTGGCCTGCTCCACTTTCACACGAAATTTGCTGAACGTCTCTTGAGATGTTGGAACCCTTGCAAATGCACTGCTGGGGTCCTTCGGGAAAAAGACTATTCAACGAGGAATACGTGGGGCCAATTTTTTTTTCTGCGGGGAGGTGCACCATTGGCTACCTCAGCCAGCCTTCTCCAGATTTTTTTTTATACCCTATTTATTGGGGTGCGTCGCATCATGTGCGCGTGCATGTGTACACGTGCGTTATGCGCCACACGTGCGGAGCTCGCGCGCACGCGATACGCCGCAGGTATGGGTTGGAGTATAGGGGTGATCTAGGGGATTGCAATCAGACTCGCTTTCATTCACACTTTACATGCATGCAAACAGTAGCGCAGCAAACTGGCGACATGCGGCCACTCAAAACTCAGAGATATGGCAGCCCAGATACGAGTTCACTTTCAATGGCTATGGCGACTCAGCGCCCAAACAACGCTCTGTTCGCATACACCGGATCACCCTGGATATCCCACACGCGTACTCTGCACTCACACACACACACACACACTACACACTAACTCTAGCTATGGCGGCTATGGCCGCTACTACCCTATCGCTATGCTACACTCCTTCTCTCTCGCCCACTTCGGCTCCGGGCTCACTGCAGACCTCCTTGCACAAGTCGCTGTGGCAGCGCTTCTGCATGGCTCACGCAGGAATGAATGAATGGCTGGGCGCTGCCGCTTGATTTATGCTTCTGAAGCTCGTTGGTCTGCGCTTTTCCATCGGCCAATGGTGCTCACAGTCCTTCGTGGTACTTGCTGGACCAGATTGGGACTGACTGGACCTTACCGCTGACTACATGGGGACGCACTGCTATCTTACCGCTACCGTACTGCGAACGTACTGCAGTTGGTCCACAACTTGCCCACTTGCTCGACCTTCTAGGACTACAACTAAGACTTCTGGAACTCACTAAGACTTCTATTCGACAGACCTACAGATCGAACCCTGGCTACCTATGGACCCTACGACAGCCTATCAACTGTTACAAATACACAGGTCGTGGGTTCAACTCTACGGGTCGACATAGGTACTGTACACAGGTAAGGTGGGGACTAGGGATCGAGCCCTGGGATCTGCGTCTGCTACTGCAAAAGTTGAAAACCGTTTCACTCCCGTCGTCCTAAATTCGAGGTCCTCCGAGAAGGCAGGACCTTTACCCTTCTTATCACGCTCATAGGCTCTAACTATGTCGGGAGCTGTTTCTAGAAGTTTTGTTGTAGTAAACCAGCACTCGTCTTCCGGTTCCTGATAAGCAAACCGGACTTTATACTGTTTCTCTGGACGACCTCTACCTCCTGTCCTAAACACATCTTCACCTACAATGCCGTCAATGTCATATCTTCCATCCATATTCGGAGGGATCATGGGTCTTCTTGAGGGGAACTGTTGACTTGTGACACACAGCACCAACTTTGAAGCATGGAACACAGGGTAGGTGTGGAGGTGTGCTGGAATCTCTATAGTGTAGGACGGTCCCTCCTCTCCGTCCTTGACTTCTAGAACCGGCCACGGTCCTCTATATGCAAGCAGTAACTTCTGCGAGATGTTCTCCTCGGGTGCAAACTCTTTAGACTTGACCCATACCAGGTCGCCTACCTGAAACTGCGATGGGCGACAGTGCTTATTAGCCTGTTCTATCATGCGGTGCTGGGCCTTCCTGAGGTTTTCAACAACAGATGCTAGCTCTTTCTCATGCTGTATCGCGAACTCCCTGGTACCGGGCGGTAGCCTGTGAATCTGATCCCGGGTAAGTCCTTCAAACGGTTTGCGGGGTCTAAAGGACTTGTGTAACTCGTTGGGAGTGCGACAGGTAGATAAATGCACGCTGTTATTGTATGCGCTGGCTACCTTGGGCAGCATCTCATCCCAATTAACTTGATCTGGTCTAATATACATGCGCAAAACTTGCTGCAGGATCTTGTTCATCTGTTCTGTCTGACCGTTAGTCTCTGGATGACGGCCAGATGACATCAGCAACTTTGACCCATAGACTCTCATTAGCTCCTTCCAGTTCTGACTTGTGAATCTGGTGTCTCTATCGCTAACTATGAACAGCGGAACTCCGTGGTCACTAATCCAATGATAAAAAAAATTCTAAATGACTAACTCCGTACGTGCCTCTGCAGGCAAAGGAACAAAAACTGCATACTTATGAAATCTATCAACTATGACCATGACTTGGCTCTTGCCGTGTCCACTCTTTACATCGACATCCATAAAGTCAATGGAGACTGAATCTCCAGGTTGGTCTGGGATAGGCAAGGGTCTAAGAAGACCTAGAGGGGCACGCGTAGTGGTCTTGTTCCTCTGGCAAACTTTGCAGCTGCGAACATACTCTATGCAGTCAGCTTTCATTCCTGGCCAGGCATACGCACACATCAGATTGGCTAAAGTCTTCTGCCAACCGAAATGTCCCTCTGTGTCATGGCATTCCCCTAGGATCAGACTACGGATCTCTTCACTGTTGGGGACGCATAGGCGATCTACTACATCAGTCTTCTCGAACAACAATCCTTTTGTAGTGCGGTAGTGTGGTTCGGACTCTGGGGCTTCTTTAACTTTCTTGAGGAGGTCACTACAGATAGGGTCTTGTGCAAAGGCTTGTCTAACTTTCTCCTGCAGGTCACTCCCCATGTCTAGATAGTGGACTATGGCTCCAAAGTAGTCTGACCTCCTACTCAGAGCATCCGCAACTACATTGTACTTGCCTTTGACCGGTTTGAGCTCAAAGTCATACTAGTCTATCTCAGCGGCCCACCTTGTCAACTTAGGTGTCATTTTGGTTTGGGTCTTCAACCATCTAAGCGTTTCGTGGTCCGAGTATACTTTGAAGTGCCTCCCAAGCAGGTAATTATTCCAGTGCTCTAAGGCCTGCCTGAGAGCGTAAAGCTCTCTCGATCCTACACAGACATATGTTGGTTTCCTGCGGATTATCCATTGTATATTGAAATTCATTCAATAAATAGGTTAGGACTTTCCCGCATATAGTGAAGTAATAAGGTCAGAGATTACTCGTCTGACACGACAATGAGTTTACCACTTTCATCGGCGAACAACCGAACCCTTGGAACCTCGACCTTCCACCATTACTGATGGGGTAAGACTATGCCTTCACCATATTCACTACAGTCACCTGTAAGAACTTAGGTATGAGCCGTATGAATGATGTGTGCAAGAAAGACAAAGAGTCAGACACATCATTCTCATCACAACAGATAGAACCAGAAGGTTCGATTAACAACTTTTGAAAGTTGAAAAGAAATTGTGAATCAGTCGTTACGGAGAACATATTCTTCGATCTTTGACGCGGTCTTCTTATACAACCCGCAAAGTATCTGCCAAATCTCGTACGTCGAGGTGGCTACCTTCTCTGAGGGCATCCTTGCTGACATGAACTGTACGGGTCTATAGCCATTGCCGTCGTCTTGCTGCAACACGACGCCTATACCATACTGACTTGCGTCCGTGGTGACGACAAATGGCAAGGACGGGTCAGCTACCTTGAGGACAGGATACTCTATTAACGCGCGCTTCATTTTCTTTAGCGCAGACGTTCCCACTGCCAGATTGCCTTTTTCTTTAGCAACCTGCGCAAGGGGGCGGCGATAGTGGAGAAGTTCCTCACGACCTTCCTATAGTAGTCAGCTAGGCCCAGGAACGACCGCAATTCGGTCAACGTGCGGGGCGTCGGCCAGTTTCTAATTGCCGCTATCTTACTGTCCTCAGGTTTGATCCCATCTCCGTCTAATACGTGGCCCAAGTACAAAACTTGTGTCGTGGCCCACTCGTACTTCTTCGCGTTGATCTTGAAGTTAGCTTCTCTGAGCTTTTCCAAGACCTGCCTCAAATGACCCTGATGTTCCTGGAGGGTCCTACTGAAAACTAGGATATCGTCTAAGTAGACTACGACGAACCTATCCAACCAAGGTCTAAACAGATCATTCATACAAACGCTGAAATGTAGCCGGCGCATTGGTTAGTCCAAAAGGCATCACTATGAACTCGTAATGCCCGTATCTAGTCCGGAAGGCAGTCTTGTACTGATCATTAGGATGAACCTCTATCTGATGATAACTGGACTTCAAATCTATCTTTGAAAAATACTTGCAACCCTGCACCCGATCTAGGAGATCGTCTATCCTGGGCAGTGGTTCAACATTCTTGACTGCAATCGCGTTTAGACCCCTAGAGTCTATACACATACGCAACTCTCCTTCCTTCTTGGGGACAAATAGAATAGGTGCTCCAAAAGGAGACGAACTGGGCCTAATCCATCCTTTTTCCATGAGCTCATCCAACTGTTTGCGCAACTCTAACTCTCTAGGGGACATCTTGTAGACTGCTCCCTTAGGAGTTCTACTGCCAGGCTTTATTTCTATCCTGTGCTGGATGGGTCGCAACACAACTCCTGTCGGCGACTCAATTAGGTCTTTAAACTCCTCCAACAACTTGGCAATCGTTGGATCTGTGGAACTCACTTCTTCCTTAGGCTCAGTGACAGGTCTGACATACACTACAAAGACCTGATCCTAACTGTTCCTTCTTCACTAATCGCGTGAACGCGGGAGCACTGAGACAGCAATGTGCCAAGGTGCTGTCTACACCTGACACATGAAACAGGCGGGCAGTCTTAACCTCGTCGGACGGACTAGGGAGCCTACACTCATGCTCTCTTAAGTGGAGTGGCCCCTGCTGCCTCTCCCCAATCCATTCCTAACACCATATCAAAAGGAAGGTCATCCTGCACGAGGAGAGTCGGGGAATGGAGAACTTTCTCCACCTTCCCATCTTTCTCTAGGCGACAATACGCCTGGACTCCCTGTACGTAGTCCTCAACGCGCATCGTGCGGTTGTCTGCGAGGACACTAACTATGGGGTCTTCCAATTTCTTGACCTTTAACCCTAGCCTCAACTTCTTCAGCGCCCTATGACTAATATAACTGCGGGTGGCCCCTGAGTCTATAAGGGCCCCTACTCTACTTCTAAAAACTTCTACATCAACTAAAATTAGTTGTCCCTTACTCTCCTTCTTCATTTTGGCCCAAGCTGGCATCCTCTCCTTCAGCTCTTTTGCCACACCTGTGAGGGAAGTGCCTAGAGAGATGCTAACACAAGCAGTCTCTGAACAGCTAGCTAGGCATTGGCCTGCAACCTTTGCCATAGGCGCATGTGGTTTGGGAGTTTCCTGTACGCGCGCGCTCGCTTCTCCACATGGCCTTGAAGTAGGGGCAGTTGCGACCCCTACTAGCGGCTGCCTTTTGACTGTTGGGCAGCCCATCGGGCCTGTCTATACTTAGGACAAAATTTAATTGCATGGGCCGGGTCACCACAAAACACGCACTGACCCAAGTCCACGCGTTCCTGCCATACGCGCTGGTCCAAGCCCAGATCTCCCCATGGCCTGCCTTGCGCAAGCCTGGGTGCCATCCTCCTGACTGTTGAGGTGGCCTTCCACCTCGTCACTGCGGGGACCGGCTAGAACGCTGACGATTCAATGGGGGACCTTGACCCCTACCTCCCACTTGGCGGTTCCCTTGTCCACCAACGCCCTGTGCGCCCGATCCTCGGCCTCTCGTAGCTTGGCCCCTTTGGCCCTGGCCTCCTCCTCTACCTTGCGGCCTCCCTCCAGCCGCGACAACCGCATAGGACCTCCCCTGCCCTACGCTGCTGTCCTCATCCTCGAGGCCCCACTCGATCTGACTATATGGGACCTCGTCTGTACCACCTTCCTCTAAAGTAAGGATCATATGATCCTTGGCCCTGACTTGGTCGGAGATGGTACGGCCTTTCCACTTCTTCCCCTTATCCAAGTCCTTATGCCAGAAAGTGGAAACTGGCATGGACTTTGACTCAAATAGGACCACTTCTCTACTCAACACATCATATGTGATGTCGGCCTGTTGCGACTTATCAAAGAAAAATGCCCGCGCAGGGGCTCCGGCATGGCACGATTAAATAACTGGACCAACTGGGGCTCAGTGACCCCATGGTCTGGGACGACTACTAAGTCGTCCATGACGCCCTTGAGTGCTCTTGCACTCCTCAACTGTCATGAGTGGATGGTCTGTAACTTGTCAGAGGCCCTAACGCCTCTCGTGGGGTCAGCAAATCTCTCTCGTAGGAGTTTAAAGAATTGAGGAAGAGGGGTAATCTTAGAGTATGCAACCAGGTTGTTTTCACAACCGGCTGCGCGCGCAAGGGATCTGGCAAAACTGGCCGCTTCATCTTTGAGGGCCTGGAAGGCGACGAGGACTTGTTCCTCAGTCAAGATGTGCTATAGGTACACGTAACTATTGACGCTTGCCTCCCAGTTATCAAAATTCTCTTTCTTCTTTCGGCCGTGTGCATCTGGGAATTTCAGCTTGACGGGCTCTTTACGAGGCCTGGCCTCACTCTCAACAGCGGCAACTGCTTTGGCACTCTCGATGGCGCCCTCACAAAACTTTCCCACGTTCTCTCTTAACCGCCTAACTTCGCCCCCAACGTGGGTGACCATGTCGCGCGCAAAATCTCGGAATCCTGACCGCATGGCACTCAGGGCCACATCGTGACCCCAGTTGGCTTGGTGCTCCTCCATCCAAGCCTCACTCAACACTTCCAAGTACCCCAACATCTTATCCATTTTGGCAGAAATGTCTGCCTGCGCCTGCACCTCTTGTCTGCAGTCTCTCACTTTTGCCACCTCCGCGGTCAACCTACTAACTTCCTCCCTCCTTCTCTTCTTTTCCCTCTTCATCCTCAGTTTCCACTTCAACTTTTTCTCCTCCTCTGCTTCTTGCCGTTCCAGGGAGTCCTCGATTGTTGCTAGCGCTCTGGGTAACTCTTCCTTCTCGTCCTGTGGTACGTACATCTGTGCCTCCTCATCTTCCCCCAACGATAAGTTAGCAATCCACTCACTAATCTTCTTCTCCATCGCTGCATCCTCATTCGCCGTGCCACTACTCTCCCCTTTTACTTCCCTGCGATTTCTCTCCTCTTCTGCTTCTGCTGCTGCTTCTACCTCGGCAGCCTTTTTCTTCTCCTCCATCTCCTCCTCTAGTTTCTTTATTTTCGCCGCCTGCTCCTCAGCGATTGCTTTCAGCTTCGCCTGCTTGTAGGAGCTCTTTCCTTTCCTTATTCTCTCTCACTAAGGCGGCCATCTTCTCTTGTTGCTCCTGGGTATAGGGGCTAGTACTCTTCCTAGTACGGGTCTCAACCATGGTGATTAGTGCATAACGGGGTTAACGGTTCCAACCCTCACCACTTAGACTCTAACCCCTGACTGACAAACTTACTGACTCGATCTAAAGACTCACAGAATCCAGACAAGGATCCTGTCAAATAGGGTCTCTAGCGTAGACCTACTCTAAGGCTGTCACTACTAGACCTGTTGCTGATCAGGAGGCATTTAAGGAGATCCCCCAACTCCTCAGGAATTATTTAACGTCGCAGACAGAGGACGACGCGATCAGCAGGTCTCTCAACACTTAGACTGCCTGTTGCGCAGCCCACAACTCAGCCTTTCGGGCCTACCGTGCCACACCGAGCAGCCCGCCGGTCTGTACCGGTCCTTGGGAGGGTTAGGCCTCCAGGACAGTCGAGTTGCCAGACACGGTCTTTAGCCCTACTTGGTCCGGCAGGGGTTTGGTCAACAAGGCCTATCCTTCATCGACAGAGTTCTACCACCTGGACAGAAGAGACTCGATGCAGAAAGAAGAGACAAACAGACTTGACTCAGCAAGTACCACAGGGTGTGTGCACATCCATAGGGCGAGGGATAGGCTGAAGGCTTGGCGAGATTATACCGGCGCCAGCTTGGTCAAACTTGTGGTCAACGGCTTGGTCAACGCCTGTCAACCCCCGGTCAACCCCCGGTCAACCCCTGGTCAACTCCGGTCAACACCGGGCAACACCTCCAGTCAACTCCTGGTCAACCCTGGTCAACGTCCGGTCAACGCTTGGTCAACTCTCCCGGTCAACTTCTCCAGTTGGCTATGGCTGCTTCACTTTCCCTCACCAACCTTCTTCTTCCCTTCACCTTCCTCGCCTCCTTCCACCCTGCTGTCTTCTTTCTCTTTCTCTCTCTTTTTTTTTTTTTTTTGTTAGTCTCTCCTTCCTCCTCCTCGGCTATGGCTTCCCTCTCTTTCCTCGGTCGCTCCCTCTGTCCGGTCTCTCGCCCTCCTTCGTTACTCCGTGGTCAAACTCCGCGGGTATGGCCTTCTTCTTCTTCTTCATGGGACTGCACTTCACAGGTACGTAACAGCCAA
>BFEA01000019.1:5049895-5068980 GCA_003427395.1 Chara braunii | reverse complement strand
AGAGAGAGAGAGAGAGAGAGAGAGAGAGAGAGAGAGAGAGAGAGAGAGAGAGAGTTGTGACTTTGAGACTTGACGACATTGGATCCAGACTTGACATGGGGATTCAGACATTTGACGAGGGATTATTTGGGACCTGTACCAAAGACTTGGTGTTGACGCCATTCCCATCTTCCCTTCTTCTTCGTCTAACCCCCTCTTCTTCGTCTGTGTATGGTTGGGGACTGCCGCATTCTTCCTGTGTGAGGGCCAGGCCCCTTCACACCATGGAATGATGATGATGTATGTTTGGGGCTGCATTGCAACATTGATTGTTCGGGTCATTGGTATCTAAGTCTTCCGCTACGCTATCTTGTACTTTGTGAGAGAGGTCGGTTCTTGTTCTGGTCTGCACCTTTACGGTATGCGACACTTACCCTCCACCCTCCCCTCCACTCCCTTTGTGCTAGTAATAAATACATACAAATGAGCATCATTAAGAGGTAGGAGAGGTGGGAGAGGGATCGTGGGGCATGGAGGAGTTGGCTAGTGGTGTCCGGGCGTTGATGAAGGCTCTTGTTTGCTGTTTCTGTCACGTGCTTGCGTGCTTGAGAAGAAGAACACGGAGGCAGTGTGTCTCATATCATGGTCTCGTTGGACAGGAGGAATGTTGTGGGGGGGAGTCAGGGGAGGCAGGCAGGGTTTCATGGGCTAGAGGGAGAGTATTACAAGAAGGAATGGAAGGAGGAACGCGGAAGTAAGGTTGTTGAAGACATGTCTTCTATAGGCAGGCGACGTCTGCGACGACGACACCCCTTCATCTCTTTGGGCTACCTGCGAGAGGCGGCTGGCAGGCTCGGCGGTTTAGTCTCGTGATGTGGTTTGGATTGCTGTGATGGTAATCCTAGCTGCGGTTTTGTTATCTTCATCGTTCGGTCCATTGGGATGGTTGAATGGTTGTCAACCACAGGCGGCCGAGTTGCTTGAGGGCCGATGAAGGAGGAGGTCAGGTTTGGAGAGAGGGAGGGGTGCGTTTAGGGATTGTCGATGGTAAGCTGTTTTCTTCCTCTTCTCGTTTTGTAGTGATGATTATGTGATGACCCTGATGAGACTCTGAACGATGTGATTCCTAGATCGTTTTGTCTGGTTCAATACCTATTAGTCTTTCTATCCTTGAATTCTAGATATGTAATGAAAATATAACTAATAATTCTGATTCTGAGGTTTGAAAATCAAGATTAAATCAAGATTAATTCTGACCTATTTTGTTTGACGTAGTTTGTTTGCCTATTTCTTTCGAATTTCACATGATTAGCCGTATAGATTATCGTATGTTTGGTTGCTGAATTACTTCCTGGGCAATACTTTTAGCCTGAGAGTCGTAAATCAGAGGTTGGGCACCTCTGATTTCTTAAAAGAAATGTTCAAATCTTAACTCAATCTCGTTTGATCTTCTGATTTGTGTTGATGCTTAAGTTCATTAGGTAGGTAATCTTGATTTCGAAATTCTAATCATTTTGATGTCTCAATAGTCATTCCTAAGCATGGTTCTGACTTTTTATCATATCTTTTTTGGCGTTTCCTATTCTATGTACTGGTTGTTCCAAAAGTGTTCCATCTATTGCTGGAAATTGTTCCTATCTGTTTTTGGCTTTTGAATCTGAATGGAATTATCTCCTTTAGGGTTGGAGCCCCTCCCTGCGAGGGTTACACAGGGTGGGTGGTGTGATCCTCGGTGTTGAGGGTTTGTCCTTTTTTCTGGGCCATGCTGATTTTTGGGTTGGATCAGCTATGGTGGTTGGGGAGAGAGGACAAGGGGTGCTGATGCAAGCATGGTGAGATGTTGAAGGGTTGTTTCACTTGGAGGGGGTGGGGCAGTAGGGAAGGAGGAT
This sequence comes from Chara braunii, assembly GCA_003427395.1. Classification (NCBI taxonomy): domain Eukaryota; kingdom Viridiplantae; phylum Streptophyta; class Charophyceae; order Charales; family Characeae; genus Chara; species Chara braunii. The sequence goes on along the minus strand of BFEA01000019.1, from coordinate 5,067,112 downwards.
CTTCGGCTCTGCAGGCATATTTTAGGGGGTACTGTATGCAGCTGAGGAAGCAGGAGTGGTATTTAGGGGGCTGTTCTGAACTGGGGCTGGGAGGTGAGGGGGCGCTTCCCCGCGTTGCAGTGATCAGACCGGGGGTCGTCTTTTGGGGGGGGAGGAGTAATTTGTTTTTTTTTGGTTCTTGTGAGCCTTGTACATGCAATCGAGAATTGAATAGGTGCTGGAGTTTGAATGGGGAGAGTGTTATTTTTTTCCCTCCCTTCCCCTCTTCTTGTGGGAATAGTAGGCACTTATATGTTTTTTTCAATATTCTGATTTCCTGATTTCTCAATATGTTCTTGAATGGGATTGAATTTTCTGATTAAAAAATTCTTTATAAGCCAGCGCTGGTGGCAGGGGTTGTGGTTGCAATGGTGGGGGATAATGCGCTCTGCGGCCATGGGGCTAGCCTGCAGGGTGGGAATAGGGTACAGCAGTGGTGAAGATGGTGGCTTCATCGCAGTAAGACTTGCCAGAGCAGGGTTGTGAGGGATTTTATGTTGGATATCTGCAACCAGTGCCTGAAGGAGCTGAATGATCGGAACTACAGTTATGGTGCTGATTGGTGGCTTGTCTGGTATTTGCTGTAGTCTTGGGTCCCCGTGGGTTTGCGAATGGACGAGGCCAGAACAACGCTGGTCGGAGCTAGGGTTTGGTCGCGCTGCCCTGTAACTCGACCTCTACGAGGGCAAGAGACCTGGTAGAGAGATCTGAGGAGTTGTTGAGGGTGGAAGGCACTCTAGTGTCCTTTGGTAAGCTGGTACTTAGTCGACGTTGGTCGGAGCCGGGGCGGGTCGTTTTGCCCTGTAGCCTAGCAGGTGGGAGTCTTCTGGGGTGGGTTGTGCCGCTCTGTAACCTAGCAGTTGGGGACGTGAGGTCTCTTAGCAGTTGGGGACGTGAGGCCTAGTAGAGACTAAGTATCGGGATATAGGGATGAGTCAGGTAGGGGTGGGCTACTGAAAGGCTAAGGCAGGTATTTCTCGATCTGAATGTTCTTCCAGAAAACAAAAGGGCCCTTTGCATTTAGTACTGTATAGATGTCTGTTTTCTTCTATTAGCCCCTTCGAGGCTGTTTTCATTAGTACTCGGTGCAAGTCGTTCTCAGAATTTTCTCAAAAAGAAAAAACCTATCATTAAAGGGCGTCCCTGCTCAGTTAACCCCCTGGTTCCGGGGCAATCAAGGCTGGCAGGGGGAGGTCTTCTAATTTTTTTTTCTCAATCTTTCTCAAAAAAAAGACCCTTGAGAATGCCTTAGGATTCTGGGTACTCCGTGCAACTCATTTTAGGCATCTTTAATGCTGTTATATTCATAAACCTGCGGTTTTTCGATGCCAGAACAAAGCTGGCGGGTGCTGGGGGGTTGCCCTGTAACCTGTTGATGGCAGGAGCGTGAGGCCTGGTAGAGAGATCTGGGGATGCCTTGGGACGGGCATTCCAAGGGAAAACCAAGCATTGCTGTTGGGACGATGCTGGCCGGAGATGGGGTGAGTCGTGTTGCCCTGTAACTTAGCAGGGTGGGGGCATGAGGCCTGGGAGAGCTCGGCAGGGAATTAGACAGTGTTAGAGAATTTTAGAGTGTTTTGTCGGGGAGTCCAGGGGTTCTGAGCATTTGAAGGACTGTTGTGGTATTTGTTGCTCGAGTAGCCTAGCAATAGGTCAACAGTTATCCACGTTCTTCCTAAATCTTCCTGAACTTTTTTTCATAGTTTTGAGATTGTTCTTAGCCGAAGCCAGGTAATGGCCCAGGTATTTCAAATTGTTTGTATATTCTTCATGGGACTCAGGTGGAGCTGTGGTGTCTGTTCTTGTCTACTCCATACACCAAAGCCCAACGGCTGTGGGCGCCTTGTACGGGCCAAGGTCGCTTCCTCACACTGGTTTTTTATTTCTCATAGTGATCTGGTTAGCTTGAAATGCAAGTTTGGGTTGCTGTGTACTACACTGTTTTCCTCTTTTGGACATGTATTTGTTTGTGGGACAGTGTTGGGTAGGCAATGCAGATCGCGTTCTTTTTCTTCTTTCTTTTAACTTTTTTATTATTATTTAATTTTGACCATTTCTCGCTTTTTGTGTTTAATCCTTGCAGAGCGGCCATGCTAATCCTTTCCGTATTTTTCCAATTTGAATGAATGTCCCAAAGGACATTGCGAGAGTTTAGAGAACGGTAGACTGACAAGTGGGCCCGCCATGGCAATACCATGGCCCAGTGCCAACCCTGCCCTTGGCAAGGTTATGGTACTATGTGGGCATTGTGGGGTCAGCGGTATCATATGCCCTGCACGATCTGATGAGGGCTTGATGGTACCATCAGACCTGGAAGCTCCATGCGGGGTAGGTCATACTGTGTGCACTGGACTGTGCTAACATACATGTTCCCACACAAACAAAACAAAATAACAGAGACACAGCTGCCAAGAAAAAGGAAAAATACTTCGCCAACATCAGGCACAATTGGGTGCTCGCCACTCCCAGGCAGTGTATCTTTCGACGTTCATTCTTTGTCTTCCTCGTTTGGTCAGTAGTCGAGTGAAGCCCGTGGCTATGTATTTGTATTCTTCATACATAGATAGGCATCAGAGAGCCTTTCCCGAACCGTATGTGCAAGTTTCCTTGCATACAGCTCTCACGGAGGTCGTTAGTTAGCAACTTAGCGACAGTAAGGAAGCCGGCAGAGGCTTGGCAACTGCGACCTGGATGGACACCATGTGAATGATCAATCAAATCTGTGTTCTCCAGGGGACCCTTTGTGATGTCTGGCATCAATAGTCGAGCGAAGCCCGTGGCTATGTATTTGTATTCTTCATACATAGATAGGCATCAGAGAGCCTTTCCCGAACCGTATGTGCAAGTTTCCTTGCATACAGCTCGCACGGAGGTCCTTAGTTAGCGACTGTAAGTAAGCCAGCAGAGGCTTGGCAACTGCGACCTGAATGGACACGGTGTGAATGATCAATCAAATCTGTGTTCTCCTTAGGACCCTTTGGTCCCTCCGTCGCCCCCAGTGTTTGCACTTTTGGGTGAGCGAATAAAGACGAAGAATATGGCCGTGTATCTTTCCATGTCTGAGATGAAGCTTCAGTCTTGTTTTTCTCGTTTGGTTACTCGTTGACCGAGGCCGGTGGTCATTGTGCCATGTACTTGTATTCGAGCATTCGGATGCGGCGCTGGGGGGGGTGAGGGGAGATCAAACCACCGTGTCGCACAGACAGACAATCAAAAGAACCGGTTTCCTTCACACGGCCCGATCGAACTACAGCTCTCACGATCTTCTGGATACAGCAGGACAAAAAAGGAGCGTTCGGTCCCACAATGGTCCCGCCCACCCACGGTTTATGGACCCACAGACAAAAAAGGAGCGTTCGGTCCCACAGTGGTCCTGCCCACCCACGGTTTCTGGACCCACAGACAATCGAAAGAACCGGTTGCCCTCACACGGCCCAACCGAACTACAGTTCCCGCGATCTTCTGGATACAGCAGGGAAAAAAAGGAGCGTTGGGTCCCACGACAGTCCCGCCCACCCACGTTTTCTGCTGGGTCTCGGCGGGGGGGTGGGGGCGGGGGGGGAGGTGTCAGCTGATGACCGCCACTTGCTTTAGGAGGTATAGAGAAAAACGGAAGGAAATCTTGTCTGACTCTGCGTTCTGACTTTTCACTTTGTGGGGATGACCATAAAAGATCCTGATGTGAAATATTGTCTGACACCGCATCAACTATTTGTGGATGCTGAAATTCTCTGTTTATTCCGAACAGTGCGATTCTCGGACAAGTCTGACAGTGCACCTGATTGCAGTCATGGAAGTGTTTGAAGCAAAAAAATAGGAGGAGGCACCCTTTCCTTCGTGCTTTGTCAGAGAGGGTGTCAAAGTAAGAAAAGGAAAAAAAGAAGAAGAAAAGAAGCCCTTTCCTTCGTGGTTTGTCAGAGAGGGTGTCAAGTAAGAAAAGGTATTAAAAAAGAAGAAAAGAAGCCCTCCGGTTGGAAAGCGGGCTTCCTTGCATCAGATTGGAAATCGAAAACGGAGATGCACCTGATCGGATCATGGAAGAGTAAAATAGCCCTCTGGTTGGAATGCACCTGATGGAAATTGTCGAACGGGCCAGGACAAAAAAGGAAAAGGGAGCAAGGGTTTCTTCTGTGTTTTTTCACCTTTTTTGTCAGGGAGGTGCCGGAAAAAGATCCTCTCTGCAGCACATGGCAGATCAAACGGGCTATACGCCTCAGAGACCGTTGTGAAAAGTGGCCCTCCACACTGTTTCAAATAAATTCTGTTTTTCAGAAACTGGGTGCCGGGGCAAAGAAAGTTTCACTTGCAATGGAGACGGATGCCAATATCTAGTATAGAGTTACTGTTTAAAGAAAGTAGTAAGAGTCCCCTGTGGCACACTCCGTTACAGGGCTGCGAGCAGTCGGGATGGAGAAGCGGGGCAGCAAAAAAGGGCCAACGCGCACCCTGCCCAAAAAAAGCCGGGAAAAGAGGCCCCAGTCGCCCTGAGTTGTGTCTGAGTCAATTAGGAGGGACTGCTCACATACAAGTACACATCTAGCTTCATGTTCAATTTTGAACCTTGCCGGGATTAGAATATCAAGAAATGGTCCCTGCACAACGATGAATACTCGTAAACTGAGAAACGGTCGACATTGAAAAGAAAAGAAAAACGAATATCAAGAACTTTGAATTGCCAGGGTCTGGTGGGTTCGATGATAATTGTTGGTAAACAGATCCGTACTCGAATCCTGCTGGTATCAGCATATCGCAGAACTCTGAATTACTAGGCGCCTGTGAGTTCGACGATGATACCTCTTGCCTGTCGCCCTTTCCGAGATTTGGCAGTAGTACAGGGTGAACCCTGCCTTTAAATTGCCCAGGCCCGTCTTAACATTGTTGGAGAAGTCATGCTTGGATTTGAGCTTGTGATCTGTTTACTAGCAGAGACTGGTGCGTTTTGAGAAACGAAAATGCGACGGGGTTCAGTACAGGGTGAATCCTGCCTTTAAATTGGCCGGACCCATCTTAGCATTACTTTAGTACGCGTCATGCTTGGATTCGAGCCCATGATCCGTTCAAGAGCACATATGGGTGTTTCAACCAGCAGTACCTCCCAAACTTGTTGTGGTTAACAAGCCACAACGATGATGAACAAACGGGCCACTACGCGAGCGCCCAAATTCATCCTGCTAGAAACGCTTCTAGTCTATTTTTTCTCGGAGCCCATATATGGAAAGGGACTGGTGGCTTAAAGAAAAGAAGGGGCGTTGAGGTATCATCAGTGAACCTACCAGACCTTGGTGACGGAGAGCTAGTTTATTTATGTGATTTGATTAGGATTTGAACTTAGTGTTGTTTATCAACAGGTCATGAGTGCATCGTTAAGAAGTTAAGATACATGTGTTTATTGGTGGGCAGCGGGGGGTTGCGAGGTGGGGGTGCTCTTATCACCCTATCTAGCGCACCCAGACCCTGGTTTTCAAAAAAAAAAAAAAAAGAAAAAAAAAAAGAAGAATTAAGAAGATACATGTGTTTACCATTCAGCCAAACGGCAAACACAGCTGCCTTTTGAGATTGGCTCACATAGTATTGAACTCACCCGACATAGTACCACACCCAACTGACATAACTACCACACTACCGATGGCACCGAGCTCACAGACTGCATATAGCACCACGTGCCACACATAGCCCAAATACTATCACCAACTTTTCATGGCACCCGACCCACAAAGTACTGCCCTCTGGACATGGGGGCTGTCTAGAGTGTTTATCCGAGTGACCATAGATCATGAAGATCAGCGGTCTTGAGCGAATAGTTCATGTGGGGGGGGCCAAGCCCTGGGAGATGAACAAGTCCATGTTAAGTGAAGAAAATGAAACAAACAAACAAACAAAAAATCTACAAAAATGCTGTGTTAAAATCTGGGCCGCGCGGCGGCCCAGCCCTCGTCCGGCAGGGGTCCCGGGCGGCCCGGCCAGTTGGGTCCCCCGGTTTGGCGCCAGGCGGGCCCAGCGCAACTTTGCACGGCGAGGGGGGGGGGGGGGGGGGGGGGGGGGGGGGGGGGGGGGGGGGGGGGGGGGGGGGTGGGGGGGGAAAGGAGGCCTTTTTTGGCCAATGGCAGCCTCCCTGGCCCCCAGGAACACTTCGAAACATCACGTTTCGATTCTCAAACCACCTCGTAGGCTCGTTTCCCCCCCCTGGTCACCTACGACGCCGCATTCGAATTCGAACGCGGGTATTCCCCACTTCTTTGCCGTCATGAAGCCCGCCCGATGTTGCTGCTGTCTTGAAGCCCGCCCACGAACGTTGCTCCTCCTCGTTGAGATCCCATCCAGCAGCCCTCCCCATCGTCGTTGCTGTCTCAACGCCAGCCCGAACCCCACCCACCGTCGCTGTTGCTGCTGTCTGGAAGCTCGCTCGTCGTCGCTCCCCGTCGAGAAGCCCTCCCCATCGTCGCCGCCCGTCAAGCTGCTGTCGCCATCGTGGTGAATCCGCCTCCACCTCCTTCCTTCCTCTTCTTCTTCCTCTCCTCCTCCTCCTCCTCCTCTCGTCTTCTTCTACTCTCCACCTCCTTTCCTCTTCTTCTCCTCGACCTCCTCCTCCTCCTCCTCCTCCTTTCGTCGTCTTCTCTCCTCCTCATCGTCGTCCTCCTCCGCCTCCTTTCGTCTTCTTCTCTCCTCCTCCTCCTCCCTTCTTCTCTCCTCCTCCACCTCCTCGTCCTTCTCCTTTCTCCTCCTCCTCCCTATTTTATTGGATTTCTTTAGTAGGCGAAGTGCCATGTGGCAACAGCAGTGCGCGTAAAACTGCACGTGTTGGGATTTCTCTCTCTCTCTCTCTCTCTCTCTCTCTCTCTCTCTCTCTCTCTCTCTCTCTCTCTCTCTCTCTCTCTCTCTCTCTCTCTCTCTCTCAACCAAATCTGAAGGTGTTGTGTTGACTATTGCCTGCCTTTAAGTCGTCGCTATGACCACCGATTAGCTTTGTGTCGTGAGTGGGTGTCCTAAGCTACAGTACGACGGTGGTTTGCACCAAGGGGGAGGCCTGAATCAACTAGTCGAGTATCGAAATTTGGTATTGCTAGTAATTTGCTACCATTGGAATTGGTGTTGTCATGACCGTATTGTTAAAAAATATTATTATCACTCTTTCTCAGCAGCTACTGGTATTGCTATTTTCAAAGTACCGCACGATGTTTTTAGATGTTATTGTTGCTACAGTTTCTTCGTAAGGTGTTGTTGTTCCTCCAACTCGACTTTTGTTACCAACCACTAAGCCGTGCGGGGGTCTTACAACCCGTATTCAAATAGAGCTTAGAAGGGGGTTGCTCTCTGTTTCGATGCTACATTTGAAGCTTGTGCAGCTGCTCTTTCGGTCTGAGGTAGAGGCAGTGTGCTTTGGGGGAAGTGACCAGGCTCTCCAAGGAGGTCACTGCTGCGAATTGGAGGATTGTCAAAGTGTGATTACCCTGCGCTTTGGCTGCGATTTGGCCGTCCTTGATGCATTCTCGGCCATCATTGCGGGGCCCTCAGGCGACTGAAGGTTTCTAGGCCATCTCATGCAAGTCTAAGTGGATCCGTCTTGTATCTGAGCGACTTAATGATTTTCTTTTTGCCTTTCTTTTACTCTCAGTCTAGTGTATTGGTTAAGAGAGGAAGGCGACAGGCGGGATTGAAACTCGTAATCTGTACCAAGGCCTCTGTGGGAGGTTCACCCCATCGATTGCGGGAGCAGGGCCCGAATCTAGGTGAGATTCTAGAGGCAGAGAATTGTTAGGTATACCCTCTTCTGCCTATCCGAACCCCCTATACCCCTATTATGACTCTCTAGTTTTGTTTGAGAGATATGTTTGCGTTCCTTTATGGATTTTGTTTTCTTTTTATAACTAGTGCGTGAAGTTCAGTTTCTTTTTGTTCTGATCGAAAGCAGACCAAGGGATGAATTGGGGGAAGGTGGGAGAAAGAGAGTATTGCATGAGTTTGACCGGGTCTCAAAGGATGGGCATTGTTTCTAAGTTGAGTGGCCCAGTGCTATGTTTTTTGTCTGTTTTTTGAAGGACCAGGCTTTGTTTCTAAATTGAGTGACCTGGTTGCTGTGTTTATTTATGAGGGTTTGCTTGGCTGATTTTCGAGACCAAGCATTGTTTTTAAGCTGAATGGCTTGGTCTATCTGTTTCTTTTGGGGTTTCTGGTTGAAGTTGGGCATTGTTTCCAAGACGAATGGTCCAACTTCTTACTTTTGTGTGACTTGGGATAAACTAGATATTGTTGCCAAGCCGAATGGTTTAGTGTGTTGTTCATTTTGAGGGAGGATTTTAGCGAAGGGCTACAGTCTTTCGCCAAACAAAACACATGTATGTACTATTCAACTTTCCCTGAAAAAGTCGATTTCTCAAAGTCGCCCCCTGAAATCCAAATAGTTCGCACGTTGAAATAGTACGCACGTATGTTGTATTTCAATAGTATGCACGTTTGTTCTATTCGAACAGACGTGTGTTGTATTCAAATCGAACACATGCTTGCCTGCCTGAAGTGTTATGCTCGTTTCCAGGTACGCGCCCTGCAATATTCCACCCTCTCTCTCTCTCTCTGTATCTTACTTGAAGGGCTTGTTTGCGAGAAGATTGAAGGTTTGTGTGTGTGTGTGTGTGTGTGTGTGTGTGTGTGTGTCGGTGTGTGTGTGTGTGTGGGTGGGTGTGTGCCTTACCTGAAGGGTGTATTGGAGGGTAGACTGGAGGTACATGTACCAGACACGTACTTTTTTTTTTGGGGGGGGGGAAAGGTTTGAAAGTTGATACCCTATATTCGTAGCATAATGCATGTGCGTTGTATACAAATACAACGCACCCCGTACGTTCTATAAGTAAAGAACGCACGTGCGTTTTGTTCGGGGGAAGACTGTAGGCGTTGTTTCCAAGATGAATGGTTTATAGCTTGAAACCACTCACTAAGCACAAACGAGTATAATTGGAGATATTTTATCTATATATTGCATATGAACAGGCAACTGGACATTGTTTCCAAGTCGAATGGTTCAACCTTAAGCCAAATCACTAAGAAGAGAGACATAAAGTTGAGACTATAATTGGAACTAAACTAGGCATGGTGAACACTGTTTCTAAGCGGAATGGCGCAGTCCTTTGTCTATATTTTGAAGATGAATCAGAGCGTTACAGTTCAGGGCGACTAGGTTTATAAGTTGAATTGTCTAGTTACATGCCCCAAAAAGAGTATAGTAGTTGTGTAACTTGTTAGTGTGTAATCTAAGGCATGCTAGGCATTGTTTCTAAGCTGAATGGTCTAGCGTGATGCCATATGTAAGATGGGTAATAGGGATAATTATCTCGATGGTCAATGAACTATCTTTAAAGGGAACAACTTGTTGTCTGGTGAGAGTACTTTCCGATTGTGGTATGGACTTGTTTGTGATAGAGTGTAAGCTTTACTTAGTCTGAGTATCAACTTTGATAGGTAGTTGCTTTAGATGCTCGCCATGTGTTGGATTGTCAAAATTTTTGCAAGTCTCAAAAGTTAGTTGAATTTTGTCTCGACAAGAACTCAAGTTTTATTTCGAGTTCATATCTGACTTAGTATATATTTGGGAAGTCTACCTATGTGAAGGAGATGTCCAAATTTTTGCTAATTCAGAGAGTTAGACAAAATTGGACTCTCTAGAGTTAAGGATCGTTTCGAAATTCATATTGAAACGAGTATAAATTATGGAAAGACATTTTTTCTAGAGGGAGTGCTACCAAAACTTTCTTAGTTTTGAGGAGTTAAATTATGTTTTGATAGGAAAGATTTCGACAATCCACCCTATATAGGAGAGATGCTGCCAAAATTTTCCTTCCTTTGGACACTTAGAAAAGGTTTAGAGTGAAATGAAATACAAAGAAACAGTTTCAGGGTTTGACTTGTGCTGTGTTACAGGTTCTTTTTCGACCATTTCAATTCAAGATTTGACTAGTTTCAGTCTAATCCTAAGAGGATCATCTCCTGTTAATTTTTGATAACAGGTCGGTTGTCGATTCATCAGTTTTACGACTTGACTTTTATTGAACGGTCATTTAAAAAGGTATTGACTCCTGAGTATTTTATTATGGAAGGTTGGACAAAGGTTGGGGCTTGTGTGGTTAATGCAAGGGTATGAGTGTGCATAGTAGTTGAAGTTGGCCCCGTGAAGTGCGTGGCTTGTCGATATTGAATCCTTGATGTGATTGCAGGTATGTTTTGAGTGTGGGAGTCTAGATTTGACTTTGTCTGCGATCATAACTCTATTTATGAAGGGAGTCGGATTGTGATTGTGAGAGTGTTCGCCACGCGTTTTCTATAACCCTTTCTGCTTGTATGGGGCGTATCCAGGCGGTCCTTTATGACCGCGCGTATTGGTAATGAAGCTTCCCGGTAGAGTGTATCTCCATAGTGCTTGTTGGGCGAATATGTCTAATAGAGACTTTGTTCAAGTCCTAAATGAATCAGAAAGTGAAATGAAGTTCAACTTCTCTCTCTCTCTCTCTCTCTCTCTCTCTCTTCAAACAAATTGGTATCAAGAGAAAAAGGGGGGGACCCGTTTTCATATCTTTTGTTTTTGGAGTTTTTATAGCTGGACGTTAAACTACGTAGCAGCTGTCAAAGGCAAACCCTTTGACCTGTTTCCATACCTTGAATGATGGAACCTCTTTGTCGGTGTTAGGGGTGTCCAACTGCTATAAAGGGCCGAGCCCTGCCTACCACTCATCCCCGTAGGGTGCAAAAGAGGGTAGGACTCGCAACCGCCTTGGCGGTTGTCTAATGTTGAGAAATTAATCCCTCAAGGCACGTGTCAGGCGACACTTGAGTGTCGAAAGCGACCCTGAGACCATTCAGGGCAACATGATTATGGGTACTACATAGTACGCCATCACTGTGACTACTTGCGTAATCGTGCATGGCTAGTGGATATGAGGTAGCCTGCGTCCACGAGATATTTATTGTAAGTCTCGCGTGTGACGCCTAACTGAATCTTGTGTTAGAAAAGTTACGTGTTGGATACAAAAAGGGGCTAGGCACGTTTTGTGTGTGTAACTTGGTTTTTGTTTTAGTGTGGTGTAATGCGTGGTTAGATGGATCGTCCTAGGTGACGGGCGTCGCGTCCAGCTTGGGACATCAGCCCCCAGTGTGTCGGCTCGCGTATGGGTCCGATAGAGGTGTGCGGCCTCGCGTACCCCCTATGCTACAACGTACGAGAAATGTCCTCGACTGGGCTACCTCTGCGATTACAATCGAGTAGCTTTCGCATGTGGTTCGGTAGCTTGACGGGGATGCGCCCATCCAAGGGTGGTGACAACCCCTTGGGGCGGAGGCATGTTGTACCTCACGTGACCCTATCTTGTCGTAGGGGTTCATGAGAGGTATGGCTGGTGCACGCGGCCGGAGCGGCGAAAGCTTCACCACAAAGAAGTCCTGCACAAAATCCTGCGTGACACGGTCGGGAGGATCCCCCTGCGGGACAAATGCACTTGACATCGTACTGTCCATAACGTTATTGCATCCATCTCAACCTAAGTCTCGCGTGTGACGCCTAACTGAATCTTGTGTTAGAAAAGTTACGGGTTGGATAAAAAAGGGACTAGGTGCATTTTGTGTGTGTAACTTGGTTTTTGTTTTGGTGTGGTGTAATGCGTGGTTAGATGGATCGTCCTAGTCGATGGGCATCGAGTCGCGCTTGGGACATCAGCCCCCAGTGCGTCAGCTCGCGTACGGGTCCGATAGAGGCGGGTCCGATAGAGGCGTGCGACCTCGCGTACCCCCTATGCTACAACGTACGAGAAATGCCCTTGGCTGGGCCACCTCTGCGACTGCAACCGAGTAGCTTTCGCATGGGTTCGGTAGCTCAACGGGGATACGCCCGTCCCAGGGTGGTGACAACCCTTTGGGCCGGAGGCAAGTTGTACCTCACGTGACCCTATCTTGTCGTAGGGGTTCCTGAGAGGTATGGCTGGCGCACTCGGCCAGAGCGGCGAAAGCTCCACCGCGAAGAAGTCCTGCACAAAATCCTGCATGACGCGGTCGGGAGCATCCCTTTGCGGGACCGATGCGCTTGACACCGTAGTGTCCATAACGTTATTGCATCCATCTCAACCTTCATAAGTAAGAGAAGGGATCACACAGTAATACAGCAGGAGATGGGAGACTATACGAGAAGGGGCAGGAAAAGGCCCTTGAGCGCTCGAGCATCAAGCATTCATAATCGTTACTCACATGATATCTGAGCATTTGCTTGCCTAAATATAGCAAGGGACATCTTACTATTCGTAGTGACATTTTAGGGAGCAACAAGGGTGATAGTTGTTGTCATTGGAAAGTCAACTTGAAAAGCAACACAACACAAAGGGCGGAGAGGGAGGAGGAGCTGCACACAATGAGGTCGGGTCTTCTTTTGTACGGAGCCTCATTTGGCCAGCTGCCTAAGTCTTAGATCTTCTCTCAGGGGGATACGAGGAATGAACGCCACCCTGAGCCATATTTTGCAATGGCCGCTATTCAATAACTTTTGTGTACCCCACTTACAGTAAAAAGGGCCCTAAGTTTGTCATCATCTGCCCTTTGTGTTTGTCTCTCTCAACAAGGGTGATAGTTGTTGCCATTGAAAAGTCAAGGGTCTTCTTTTGTACGAAGCCTCATTTGGCCAGCTGCCTAAGTCTTAGATCTTCTCTCAGGGGCATACGAGGAATGAACGCCACCCTGAGCCATATTTTGCAATGGCCGCTATTCAATAACTTGTGTACTCCACTTATAGTAAAAAGGGCCCTAAGTTTGTCATCATCTACCCTTTGCGTTTGTCTCTCTCAATAAGGGTGATAGTTGTTGCCATTGGAGAGTCAACTTGAAAAGCAACACAACACAAAGGGCGGAGAGGGAGGAGGAGTTGCACACAATGAGGTTGGGTCTTCTTTTGTACAAAGCCTCATTTGGCCAACTGCCTAAGCCTTAGATCTCCTCTCGGGGGCATATGAGGAATGAACGCCACCTTGAGCCATATTCTGCACTGGCCGCTATTCAATAACTTTTGTGTACCCCACTTACAGCAGAAAGGGCCCTAAGTTTGTCATCATCTGACCTTTGCGTTTGAGAGACGGTTAACGGAGGCCTCAATTTTCAGACCACTTGTCAGGCCATTTATAACAAAAACCAAGGGTCATTTTAACCAAATTTGCCACCAATTCATAGAGTGGAGATCATACTAACTACTTACAAAAACAAAATTGAAAAAAGAACTTTAAAAAGCTATAAAACAGCAAGGCAAAAGTGTGCTTTCATGCAAAATTCACTCATTTCAGTTTTCAGGGTTTTCAGGATTTTTCATGCGTTTGTCTCTCTTCATCCCCCCCCCTCCCCCCCTCCTCCTTCAGGAAGCATTGCCTTCCCCCAGGGGAAGGAGGAATGGACCCCACTCCACGTCATATCTGAAATGGTTTTTGTGGTCTCTATGCACTCCTCACGTCCCTCGATCGGAACTACCGTAATGGTAGGACGGCATAAAAGTTGATCTCCGAAATGGACTTCCGAGCTATTGGCATTCTCCGACTCTATATAATGTGCCTTGTGGACACAAATGGATGACTTGGAGCTGGCCACCTGGCAACAGCACACTGTCGTCTTCTCCCGAATAGAGTGTCTGGTCATTTTAGCTGTATTTTGGTGCAGATTTCAGTCCAGATGCTGCGATAATAACCAGGCGTTCTATTCGGGTGAAGACGGTAGGTCTTATTAGCAATGATGCCGACCATTGGCTTCTCTAGGCTGGGGCTGTTCTCCTAGCATCTGGGCACTTGCGTCTGTCTAGCCCTACCAGAGGAATAGAAGGACAATGTCGTAGGGAGAGTAAAGCCACTTCCTTCTCTGGCCAGGAACTGGCCACTTGGCGTCTTGGTACTTGTTGTCCTGCCTGTAGAATAGCAGTGCAATGTCTTTAGGGGAAATGTCCCCAAACCACCGACTTCATTGCTCTGGACTATGGATCTGGCGCCTTGCGACAAGGCCCTAAGTCTCAGTATCCCTGCCAGAGGAATAGCAATGCAATGTCTTCTGGAAAATGTTCCTAGCCAGAGTCTTCTCTGCCTATGTACTAAGCTCCATTGTTGTGGACAAGTGCGCAAATTTGCATCCACAAAAGGTGTTATCGGGCCCCTCCTGACAATTACTAATGTGAGGAGGGGTCCTACCGGCCACGGATCCTGCCTGTAGACTGAATGTTGCCATCATAATGGATGAAATATCAAGTTGTTGCAGTCGTTGAAACTATCCCTGGCCTGTTATCTTTTCAGGAAAAAGACTTGCAGGCAGTGTGTTCTCTTGGAAAGAGCTTGGGGGTTTTCAAAGTTTTCTCATAACATATTAGTGCTTGGGCTCACATTTGTGCAAACGAGGAAAAAAGGGAATGAATAACTTGCTTCTGTGCATAAGCGTCCACCCGGTAGTTGGTGACGTGAGGGTTCAGGCAAAGACCCTCTTTGTGAGTGCTCTGAAGAGGGAGTGCCCCTTTGTAACTGGCAGTTGGTGTGACGAGGGCTTATATTCAGGCCCCACCTTGCCAGTGCTTTGGCCAAATTCGGCATATTGACCTCACCTAACAGTCCAATGAGGTTGAGCTTAGGATGACCTTAGCCTCATAGGTGGATCGGATTCAGCAGAGATTCTGGCAAGAAGGGGTCAACTTGATGGCTGTGTAGGACATAGTGGGCTATGCCCCTTGCTGTGACTATTTGTTTATCTACTTGGGCCAGGGTAATGTGACCATTCACTTCTAGGCAGTGCGTTGTGGGATTTAGATAGCCCTTTTGCTGCCCTTGGCACAACCTGTGGGTTATGGGCTATTCATTCTCCTGGAGATCTGGTACTTGGTCCTCTTGCTGAGACCATAGGCGAAGTATCAGAGTAAGAGTCTTTATTGATTGATGTACTTCGTTGGATACGGAACAGGCATATAGAACATTGAGGGGTGAATGAAGGATTTGCGTGTGTACATCAGAGGGGTGAAGGATGGGTCTATCATTATGAAATGTGGTTGCAGAAAGCCACTGGCTGCATACAACACGTCCACCGAGTGACAATCTGCTCGTTGACTGAGAATCTAACGCATGGTGACGAAGGCCAAGGAAGTTCAAGGTGATTATGGGTGGGTGAAGTGTTATTCTGTAAAGCAGCAAGCTACATGGGACACGTCCACACAGTGCAGGTCGCTTTGTTTCTTCATTCTGTTCCTTTCCGTTCTTTAAGGCGGTAGGGCTTCTCTGCACCCACCAAGTTCTACGTGAATCTGTGCTCTTTTTTGTTTCTTAATTCGTTACTGTTGGAGGACATATAGCAGTCAATCGGTCACAAAAGGAGTGAAGTAGAATAGTAAGGGACCTCGTCTGGATATTTGAGTAACTTGGGTAGGCGTTGGGCCCGTTAAGGTAGCAGATAAGAGTCATGCTGGTACTGGCCTGTTTGTAGCCAGAATTACCTTTAGGTGCACACCAGGTGTGTGGTATGCACAGGAACCTGTAGGTCAGGTACACACCCAGTGTATGGCATGCACAGGCCTCCCACGTGGGTCCTGGCCCCTGGGGTCCTGACTTTGGTTACTGGGCCTGAGGCTGCATGGCCCACATTTTGGGTGGCCGTTGCACCATTGACATTTTGTGGGCCTTGGTTTTCCTTGTTCAGGTAGGTGTAGGTTTATTTTTGTCCGTTTTTTGAACTTTTTCTGACTCTGACAATCTGTTATAGTTCTCAGATGTTTGTCTGGAGTAGGACAGCACGTCATTTGGGACTCTTTCTGTTTGAGCAGGCACTCCGAACGGGCGCAAGTGCCTGTTTGGGTCAGTGGTGGACTGGTTCCCACGTTTGTGGCCTAGGCACTGGACTGCGCACCAGGAATGGATCCTCGTTTGTCAGCTATTGCACGTGCATTATTTACGAAGATGCTGTAACTCGTGCGCCAAATTGAGCCGCTGGGTCCTTGCCGCACTCGCAGACAAGCACGAACGGGCAGGCTTGAAAATAGAGGGGTCAAACAGGCCTTAGAAAAGGCCCAGGTCGACAATTGACTGAGAAGTCAATTGTCAGCTCGTGGACCCAGGCGCAGATCCGAGAAGTCAAAGTCAGCACAGAAAATTCTCCTAGCAGTCGATCTGGAATGATCTAATAGTGGTCTGCAGGTTCCGAAAGATTCAGGCCTCAAGAGTCCAGACCGAAACTGGGACACATTGGAAGATCCGGGCCCTCACATGGACCGAGGCTGACTGAGGACAGGCGAGTCAACACTGTATTAAGTTGACCTCGCCACTGCTTGGGCATTCAGTCTTCCGAGTTGCTTGCAGCTATGACGCTGCGCGTGAGACTTAAGAGGAGATGCTGGCGCCAGACTGCTGGATGGGCGTCAGCCAGTTATGATAGTAGTGAGGTAGGGAGAGGGTGGCCAAGGCCGCGACCGTAAAAGACGACAAGGGAATGAGGAGAGGGAAGAGAGAGAGTGTGGGTGATGCGAGTTGTTGTTGTTCTTACCTGGTTTCTTCAGATGTGAAGCCACTGCCGATTCGGCTCGCTGTTGGAGGATCGTTTATGTGCGAGGGGATGCTTCCACACCGTCCACGTGTCACACGGAGTGCTGACGTGGCACATTGAGTGCATGTTGTTGACGTGGCACATTGTGTTGATATCGCTGATGCTGACGTGGCAT
This sequence comes from Chara braunii, assembly GCA_003427395.1. NCBI lineage: Eukaryota > Viridiplantae > Streptophyta > Charophyceae > Charales > Characeae > Chara > Chara braunii. Next base: position 5,050,389 of record BFEA01000019.1, on the reverse strand, counting down.
ATTGAGTATGGAGTGCTAACGTGGCACATTGTGTGCATATCGCTGATGCTGGCGTGGCATATTGAGTACGGAGTGCTAGTGTGCCACCTTGAGTGCATATTACTGACGTGGCGCATTGAGGACAGATTGCTGACGTGGCAGCGGTGAGGAGCCTGAAGGAGAAGATGGCATTACACTTCTTCTTCCAACTGTCTATTCTCCCCTCCTCTTCTTTTCTGGATATTGTGGACTGTGAGACATACATGTGGTAATGAAGAAACAAGTACTTCAATGACTTCGAGCTGATGGACTTATTGGGTTGATTATCTTACGACATTGCACGACATTGTTATTTGCAACATGATTGTCTGACGAGATTGTCTTCATTACAAATAGAATGTACGGGGTACGTGGTATTCGTATACAACTCACGTGCGTTATGCTTTTTTTTTTTTTTTTTTTTTTTTTTTTTTTTTTTTTTTGTGAAGACTGCATAGGTGTTGTGGTACCATTCC